>OU896721.1:10494216-10963750 GCA_918026855.4 Phaedon cochleariae | reverse complement strand
AATAATCACAAGAGAGTGGGAATAAATTGAGGATATTTCGACAGATTTTCGAGCACTTGTTGCCAGGCAATAGACACGAGAGACCAAAGGGCTCAAGTGACTATTGCCGAATGGCAACAAGTTCGACAAACTATCTGGAGAAATATTCTTTAATTTATCGAACTCCCGTGTGGTATTTGATAGATTATTTTCTGATTCTTTGAGGAAAACCTCACGTCAAAAGCATCATTTCATTTCAACAGTCAACAGATGAGGACAACACGGAATGAAATGAAAAAAATCAGCTATTTACATTGAAATCTTGGACATGAAAATATTGTGCCCTTGAGTGGAGGAGTCTGCAACATTGGTATGTTCTGTTGTGTTAGAGGTAACTATGCGTTCTCCACTTCCTCTTAAATCTTCAATCAAATTTGAATAATGTTATTTATCCAACTGTAATTTTCATAATCAGATTCCTTCGTCCACTTCGACATACTATTCACCCCAATCGGCATATTCTTGTACCATCCTGTAGAATATGGCTTATCCCAAGCAATGTTCACTGTTAAAAAGAGTCTATCGGTCTTGATATTTGTATTCCGCTCACTTAATAATTTCTTGAGCAATCGAACAGGACAGATATCAAAGTTTTCGATATTTGGTATCAACCATTAACTATTGGCACATCTTTCTGCTCCACCTTGTGCAGTTTTGGAGAATATCGGATTATACTCCATTCGCCCAGTAGCCAAACCCACATTGTCTGTTTCTTCTTTAAAATGATGCACCAAGCATTGAGAACCCTCTCCACCACGCCATGCTAATTCGTATGAGGCAATATGGTAGAACTTCTTTTGCAAGCCGGACGGTGTGTTTTCGTCATACCGTTTAATCATGTCCATTATTTCTCCCTTACTTAGAATTGCAGAACTTTGCTTCCTTTTTTCAGTTTTTTTTTGAAGTAACTTACGCTTTGTGTTTCTAGCTTTTCTCGCGGATTTGAATTCGATATCTCTGGAAGGATCAATTCGTCTATTGAATTCATTAAAATACATAATAATATCTTGCATTAATTTTGCAGTTTTGTTCCACATTGTTTTTATAACGGCTTCCTTATAGTCTTCTCCATTATACTTTTTCATATTGAATCCATAGTCTTTCAAAATATCGGCTAGTTTCATTGTTGTTGTATTCTCTTCCAGTTTGTAACCTCGTTCGTCACAGAAACATTGAAACTGTTTCCAGATCGATACGTCACTTATTGTAGTATTTTAACATGCATTTTCTCTGATTTTATCGCTGATTTCATTAACAGAAGGAGTACTGAATCGATTTTAGTTCATTTTTGCTTATTTTATGAATATTGATAACAGAAGTGTCAAATTATTCATTCATCGTACACACATATCCAGTTACCAAAACCCATACCAACGTTCACATCTAGAGCCGTCTTCTGTTGCCAGAGTAAGTTGTAAATAATGGATCATTTGTTTGGGAAAGTTATAAAGAAAATTGATCAAGTTTATGGGGTGATTGAAACAAAAGATGAATATTGTAAATGGATCAAATTAGTGCAAAAAACTATTCGTTCATTTTGAAAATGAATCAAGACGAAAGCAAATTGTGTTGAAAATTTTTCCAAAATTGAATTATGTTTAGGTCTCCTGAAATATCATAAAGAACAATGACATCAATTAAAAGATAGAGCAAAGCATCAAAATCGTAATTTGGTTTGGAAAGATTTGGATTCATGTTTCAAGAATGGAATGAGGACTGGTGCTTTTATCAATAAATAATTAAAGACCTGAAAATATTCCTGTCAAAGAGTTTCAAGAGTTTTTCTATCAAGATCCGAGGTATACTGAGAAAATCCATATTGAAGGTGAACGCCGTATTCTTTGGGAATTTTGTGAAACCGAAAACTTTGGAGACTGACATCAAAAATTTCAATACGAAATCTCAAATCATTGATAATAACATCAATTTGAAGTCATGGTTTGATGAGCATATTAGGAATAGGATATTGAAAGCACTCGAGGAATTTCAGGAGAAAGATAGTGGGTGGGCATTGTATCAAATTTCACAACTAAAACTGAACATTAATCAATATTCGCCGATTAATGTTGGTAATTCTACTTATGATGAGTTACCAAAGGTTATCAGGAATACCAAAAGTGTAATTGATATCAGGAATCATGATTCATATTGCTTTTTATGGTCAGTTGTGTGTGCTCTCTATCCATTTATGCTGATTTAGAGTGTCTGTTGAAAAAGTGTGATGGGCACTCCACGATCAAGACTAGGAAATCTCAAAAACAAGTACCATTCACTATTGGTTACATGCCTGTTTATTCATATGATAATTCCCTCTGTGAATTCGATTATTATACCGGTAGGGATTGTGTATCCTGGTTCGTCAAACAGCTTTTCAAATCGATAGAATTTTGAGCAATCCGAAACCGATGAAACCTTTGACACAGGAGCAATTCTATAATTTTCAAAAAACTTCATTCTGTCATATTTGTTCGAAATCTTTCACTATTGACGATCGAAAAATCATAGATCATTCACACCTCACAGGCGAATACAGAGGGGCCGCACATAATCATTGTTATCTAAGTTATCAAGATAGTCATACGGTACCTGTAATATGTCTGGATATGATAGATAGATAGATAGATAGATAGGATAGATAATTCATTGATCTTTTAGGTGTACATGTGATACAAATAAGACAAGTCAAGCTTCGAAAAAAATGAGGTACAGATAAAAATCTTAAGTATTAGAAACATATTGAAAAAGTTGCACAAATACAGACATATTAAAAAAAACAATATTAAAAAAATATAAATATATGTAAATTGCCTATATTCAATGAAAAAAAAATACACTATAGATAGTATCATTATTGAGCACTAGACCTAAGGGCAGCCATATATTCATCTATGGAGTAGAGGGCATTCGAAATCAAGAAATCTTTCAAATGTTCTTTAAAGTTATATGAATTAAGATTTTTTACACATACAGGGAGTGCATTGTAGAGATTCACATCCAGAGAATTTTTGCAAGATTTATGCAATCTGAATCTGTTTGGCCTGATCAATTGACAGCTCCTGGTGGGATAATCGTGAAAGTCAGAATTTTTTCCGTAATCTTCTTTATTTTTATGAATATCCAACAAAAGTTGGTATATGTAAATAGATGGTAGCGTCATGATTTTTAGGGATTTAAAGAATGGTTTACATGAATCAGCGTAGCCAGCACCAGCGATAATTCTTATTGCTTCCTTTTGAAGAATGAATATTTCAATGGCTTTTGTGCTATTGCCCCATAAAATTGTTCCATATGAAATTTGGGAGTGGAAGAATGCATAATATGCTGATAGCAGTGCCTGAACGCCAATAATATTCTTCAGTTTCCGGAGAAGGAATATATATTTGGAGATTTTATTACTAAGCTGCTCTATGTGAACTGACCAGTTCAGTGTGTCATCTAGAAAGATGCCCAACAATTTGACTGAGGTTCTTGTTAGAGGACAATTGGAGAAAAATAGATTTGTTGAGTTTTATTCGAATTCAACATCAAATTGTTTCTTCTAAACCATGATGCCGCTTTTCCTTGGGCCAGATTGATTTCATTTAAAAGCATTAGTCTATCCTTACCAGACGTGGTAAGGGTGGTGTCATCAGCAAAAGCAATACAGCCATAGGGAGACATGTAAGTGAAGAGGTCATTGATATAAATTATAAAAAGGAGAGGGCCCAAAACAGATCCCTGTGGTACTCCACATTTGATGAGTTCCAACTCAGAAACATTATTCGAATCAAGTGCAAACACATTGCTGTCTATTTGATAGATATGATTTAAATAGAGCAAGAGCTACCCTCTTATACCATATACTTCGAGTTTACTGACAAGAATTGAATGAGATACACAATCAAACGCCTTGGTCAGGTCACAAAGAGCAGCCACAGTGTGCTCTCCTTTTTCAAAGCCATCGATTATAGTGTCAATAACTTTCTTCAGTGCATGTATAGTTGATGTCGATTTTATGAATCCAAACTGATTTGGATTGAATAAATTATGTTTAATGTAGTAACTATAAAGGCGAGTTTTCAATAAGATTTCAAATATTTTTCCAAAAATAGGAATTATCGATATCGGACGATAATTTCCGATTTCATTCGCATTTCCTTTTTTGAAAATAGGAAGAATTCGTGCAATTTTGAACTCATCTGGAAAAACTCCTTGCTCAATACACGCATTGAAGGGGTTCTATAATATATATAGCAGTATCTTTTATAATTATAGCGTTCAGGTTATAGAAGTCCAAGGAATTTGATTTTTTCAGTTCATATATTGCATTGACAATCTCTGAATAAGTAATGGGTTCCATAAAAAAAGAACCTGAGAATTTATGTTTTCCGATATCAGTAAGCCTGAAAGGGCTCAGATTTATATCTGGTGTTTCTTCTGCTAGTTTTTTAGTTATATCAACACCAACTTCAGCAAAATATGAATTGAATTCATTCGCCGTGAAATCATTTCCCAGTTTGTTGTTACCTTGTGCTCTATTCATTTCAGATTGGATTAATCTCCAGCTATATCTTATTTTGTTGTCGGAATTTAAAATAAAATCTTCATAGTAGTTTCTTTTTGCAGATAAGACAATTTTTTCATATTCATTGTTCAACGTTGAAAAATCTTGTTTATGTACAGGATTATTGGTAACATTGTATCTTGTTTTCAGTGCTTGAACTTTGTTCTTTATATCTTTGATGTGGTCGTTAATCCAGTAGTTCCTTTCTTTTGATATACCTGATATTTTCCTGAGAGGAAAATGCTTATCTATAAGATTTGTATAACAGTCCAGTAGAAAACAGGTCATATTTTCAATAGTGTTTTGGTTATAGAACTCATCCCAATTCACTTCATCCATTAGACTTTAACATATTTTGTATTCCGATCTTATTGATATACCTTTTTTTAAGAGGTGATTCATTGACAAAAGCAGCACTTCTCAAAGTAATGAACTGACCAAAATGATCTGATAAACAGGGATCAATCACACCTGTTTCAAAATTTTCGTATGATGGTATATTTGTGATGATGTTGTCAATGCAGCTCCTTACACCATTATCAATTCTGGTGTTTTCAAAGATTGTGTACTCTAGACCAAAGGAATTCAATATCAAACAGAGTTTAGTTTTATTAGGGGAAGCTGTCAAAGAATCAATGTTGAAATCTCCCAAGATGATTATTTTCAGAAATTTATCGAAGAGAATAGATAATAATTCCTCAAATTTGCTCAAGAACAAATCACAATTTGAGACACATGAGGATCTGTAAATTGTGATAATAGCTATCTGCCTATCAACTAGTTCAATCCCACAGACTTCAATATCTCTTTCTCTGCTGTAATCATCAAGTACTAATGGTCTCACCTGTGAGAATATATTCATATTGACATATATGGCTTCCTCACCATGCATGTTCCTAGGCCTGCTGTATTGAGAAACCAATGAATAATTTGGGATTTTACATAATTTAAGGCATTGTTCATCCAGCCAGTGCTCAGTCAGACATAAAACATCATAGTTGTGATCATCTAAAAAAATTTGAAGTCTATCTAATTTATTCGCTAGAGCTCGAATATTAATGTGAAACAAGGTTATATTTCTATCATTATCATTTTTGAAATTATTTTTACATGCGTCCTTTCTCAAGCCACTGATGCTTGTTTGTTTATGAATGGTACAGTTTGTTTTGGTTGCTTGGGAGCATTGCTTCCTTCCTGTTGGACAGGATCCTCTGATTTCAAAGGCATCCTCTTTTTCGCAAAAAAAGATACAAGTGCTCCGTTCGGCCACACATCACATCTCCAAGCTTTCTTCAGAAGGTCACGTCTGATGGTCACCTTTGCTGAGGAATATAGGTCTGGTCTTTTGGATGGATGTGTTTCACATTCCAGGCCAGGCAATGATGTTTCCAAAAAATTCTTGAGTTCTTCGTGGTTTGGTATTTGATTTGAGCCTCGTTACGTGAAGAGATACCATCTCGGGACCGTTTCCACTTCGCATATTTGTTCAGTTTGTCCTTACTAGATATCTACGTTTTTTTTCTGTGAGTGGCCTGGGTCCAATCACTCGTTTCTTCCGCCTGGGACTTTTCACTGCTCTGAGGATTCAGCAACTGTATGTTCCTCATGGAGGTGCTGGTTTTAGCTCCTTGAATAGCAACATTAAGTTGCTTCGCTGAAATCTGTTTTGGATTATATTTTCGTTTTTCGTTGAATTATTGTGTTTGCCATTCGTGTGAGTATGTCACTTGCGAAAATCCTGCTTCCGGTTTTACACCCAAGGCCGAGCTTCAGACCTGAACCTGAACTCTGTGGCTTGGCGAGGGGTATAGCAGTAGGAGGGGTATTGTTTATTTGCACACTTTGGTATGTGATCGAACTCGTTTTTTTGTTCCTGATGTAAATGATTTTCATCCTGCAGACACTGAAGTCTTTCTTTCAGATCTCGGATAATGGAAATCCTTATGTTTTACAATAATTTTCAGGTACGAAATTTCTTTCTTCAGTGGATTTTCATCCATGTTTTCGATTTCGTCAGTACAAAATACATTCAAATCAGTCGAATCTACGTCGATCGGCTTATGATATTCTTTATGGTTAGAGTTTGTTTCGGTGTCACTCACGATTTCTTGGCAACACAACATGCCTTCTTCACAGAATTTTACGTTCTTCAGCCTCTTTGCACAACTGGGATGCGCTACTGTTGCACAATTTATGCACTTTATTGGTGTTTTCACTTTGGCAGAGCAATATTTGCAGACCGCATTTGACGCGTCCTGCTCACCCGCCGCCATTTTCTATGTGACTGATAGCAACTTCCTCATAAGGAATTCGAGTACTGAAATCGAGGGTAAGGTGTCCATATTACCTGTGAACGAAGAAAAATATATTTCTCTCACTAAATATATCGATGGGACGAGAATCAATTTGAGATTTCTCGACTCCTTCAGATTCATGGCTAGCAGTTTGGATACCTCATCCTCATACTTAACAAATGATCAAAAAACGATCACAAAACGATACTGCCATAATGAAGCAAAATTCAGTTTGCTCACACGAGAAGGTATTTGCCCTTATGACTATTAAGACTCTTGGGAAAAATTAGCAGAAACTAGTTTACCACTGAAGAAACAATTTTATAACAAATTAACAGGTAATGGCGTATCAAAAAAAAATTATGAACATGCGAACATGGTTTGGCGTACGTTTGGGATCGAAACATTGAAAGAATATGTTGAATAATTTATATGGGGCTGCGATCAGCTTACCTCTCCTCACAAGTGAATTCGAGTGGGTTGAAGATATTCATTCGATTGGCAATATAATGACTGTTCCGGATGACAATGATCTTGGTTATATTCTTGAGGTGGATCTTGATTACCCCCGTGACCTCTTTGAAAGTCACAGAGATTCACCTCTTTGTCCTGAACACATGAAATCACCATGTGCTAAGTCCGGATTGAGAAAATTACTCACAACTTTTTACAAGAAGAAAAACTACATCATTCATAATAAAAATTTGAAACAAGCTCTCAGTTTAGGTATGAAAATCGAAAAAATTCACAAATAATTGCAGTTCAAACAATCGTCTTGGTTACAAAAATACATTCACTTGAACAATGAACTGACAGAGAAGTGTGAAAATGAGTTTGATAAATTTTTTTATAAATTCATGAGTAACGCTGTACTTGGCAAGAATATTGAGAATGTTAGGGAATATGAAGATGTTAAATTAGTTAAAAAATGGTCGGGTAGAAATGGAGCTAGTTACTATATCTCGCAACCTAATTTCCACAGTTGTAATATATCTGATGAGGATATGGTTATCATTGAAATGAAAAGGTTGAAAGTAGAACTAAATAAACCTATTTATGTTGGATTCAGTGTATTAGACATTTCAAAAACATTCCTTCATGATTTTCATCACTTTTATATAAAACCCAAATTCGGGAATAATGCAAAATTATTATACACCGATACAGATTCATTATTGTATCAATTCATCGATAAGGACATTTATGAACACATCAAATCCGACATAGATAGGTTTGACACTTCTGATTATCAGCATGATAACATCTACGGTATTCCGTTGAGGAATAAAAAAGTTCTAGGAGTTATGAAAGATGAGCTTTCCAGAGGAATAATGTCCGAATTCAATGGGTTAAGATCTGAAATGTATACGTTCAGAATCTTCAAAAGTGAAAGTGAATTGCAGCAAGATATGGAACGAAAAAGACAGGTGCTGGAAGGACCAGACCCTAATGAACAAGAAATCGAGAAGGCTATGAGCAATTTAGGTGTCACAAAAAAATTGAAAGGTGTTCAAAGAGCTGCACTGGAAAATATCACTTTTGGAGATTATTATAATTGCCTATTCAATAATACTTCTACCGAAGTCAATCAATATCTGATAAAGTCTCAAAAACATAAGGTTCATACAATTAAACAGAGAAAAGTCGCTCTGAATTCCTATGATGATATAAGTATGGTTGATTATCTCCATACTGATACATTGCCCTGGGGTTAGAATTTTTCTATAGTTTGTATTTCAATCAAATTATATTTCATCTTCTGTTTCAATCCAGACGCTGTAAACATAAGTACCGCCAACAACAAACAACCATAATTTGATACAAGAAAATAGTATAAGTAGCTCCTCTGGCAATGAAGAAAGTACACCACCGGGCATCAACGTTTGTCAAGATACCAATGCACCCGTTGTGGTTAACTGTTCCCCAGTTACACTGGATATGGGTTATTCTATACATGTCTCCAGACTGAATATAAAAATGCGTATAGAGATCGGTTACAGCGCCAAAGGGACATGCATAGTAGATTCAAGCGACAACGCTAGTATCCAGTGTGTGAACATCAACTCATCCAGTATCAGTCCACTGATAATCTCCAAACAGGCAACACGCGTGATGTCAATCAAAATTTCCATCATCCTTCTGCTGTTGCATGTAGCAGAATTAGCACCTCAGAAATTATTCTCAGAATATACTCCAAAGAACAGTACCCTATACATCCAACATGAGATACCCAATAGGGCGACTTTACAAGTCACTTACAACAATCTGTTAACGAAGTATGTATCCTGATATCGAGGTATATTCGATTCAGTCTATGGAGAATAGTGGATTTATGCTCCAATCCAACAACAAGAGCAACAACGAGCCTACAAAATATCCAGGCTTCAATTCATCAGATCACTCTATGTACACTGGTGGAGGGTTGATGCAGGAATATAACATCGGTGGCAGTGGGGCAGTGGTAGCATCGCCTACAGTAAATTATAAATCGTATAAAAATCATATCGAACACTATCAAGAAGAGTTGAACAATACGATTGACGAGTTAATTGAAACCAAACAAAAGTTCAGTAACTGTAGCCAAGAACTGCAAATCAAGGTGAATGAAACAGCTACAGAATTAAACCCAATTAAATCGGATATAGCCGCATGTATGACACTCATTTCTGGATTCAAGATAGAAGCTGATTTATGGGCCTCAAGATATGCAGATTTGAAATTCGGAAAGTCATCTACGCCCGCACCTAGCAGTTCAATAACAAACAATCAGAAGGATTCTTCTGCATACCTTACTTTGGAATGGAATCATTCTAGCTGCTTGCAGGAGCTGAGACGTTGTAAAAGTCATTATTAATATTGCAGCTCTTTCCATATATGGTATTTATGATAAATTAAAATCTCTTTACGCTTTTGAATATCGTTATTCTTCATTCATTTGAGAACCAATACATGCAAACATAATATTGATATGTCATGTTTCCTTTCTTTAGAATATCAATCATCATCTTCATTCCTCATTGATTAACCATATTGTTAAACGTTCACATGCTTCACAAACGTATCATTTTAGTTTTTCTAACTCCACAACTCAGCGTATTACTGATAAGGGTGCATTTGGAGGTTCTCCAACAACCCGTACAAGTATATGAAACATACATCCTGAAAATTGTGTGCTGTCGAGTGGAATAGTCTTCTTCATGAATGATTCACATCGATACCAACAGCTCCTTTCATACTTATCAACATATCACGTAACTTATTCACTTATATTTTCTTGATAACATCTAGAATATAGATAGATAAATAGAATATAATTCGTCTTTTAGTATTCACATCTTCTATTGTGACTATATCACTTGCCAAAACAGTTATTTTCAACCCATTTACCACATTACATCTAAGAAAAATGGGTATTGGTCTGATCTGCCTATGACAGGCAGCGACATGCCCCTGACAGAATCTTTCTTCATCATCATTTCATGTATGTGATGATTGAATGCTTTTTGAGATATAACTTCATTTGATGGTAAAAATTATAGATCAAAGTACAATTACCAGGTTGAAGAACAATGTATCTCTCAGATATTCATTGTAGGAATATTATATATATTATGAATTACATATTATGCACCACCAAATACATAATACTGTTGACCTCTGGTTCAGCTTGCGACATCCAATCGATATTTCAAACATGTATATAGGGTGATTGAGGTCTGTGGAACTAGAATTTGGAACATATAATTGTGAATCAGTAAAGTAGGTGGAACTGGTGAAATGTAACTATAGGTGACAAAAAAATCGTGATTAACTAAGTGTAATAGGTAGGCTAGGTAAACACACACAAACACACACACACACACACACACAGGTGACAAGGTAAATCGCAAATTAATTTGGTGACACAGGTGAAAATACACGTGACAATGTGAATCTTCGGTGACAACATCTCCTGGTCATTGTCGTCGACACTTGTGCACCTGAAGAAAGCTGCACAAACCACAAATAGGCAAGGTGAATCGCAAATTCATTCGGTGAGACAGGTGAGACAGGTGAAAATACATGTGACAAGGTGAATCTCTGGTGACAACACCTTCTGGTCATTGTCGACGACACTTGTGCACCTGGAAAAGTCTGAACAAACCACGACTAGACCTCCCTATTGTCTGCTAGAGCTCGAGAACTGGATGGACAGGGCCCACCTACGCGGTAGATACACTACTCATGTCAGATGCTAGACTGCAGAGTTACAGTGTGAACATGGTCGAAGTCGAAGTTTCTTGTTCTGCAAGCTGTATGCGATGAACCTGCTTAGAACTCGTCTTATATGGTCACTGCAATCTTATCTGCTTCAACTGTATGCATGTGAGATGCTAGACGGCAGAGTTACAGTGTAATCAAAGTCTAAGTCGAAGGTTCTTGTTGTGCAAGATGTGTGCGTTATATCCGCTTAGAAGTTGTCTCATATCGGCATTGCAAACTCGTATGCTCCAATAGTATCAATGTGAGATGGAAGGATGGAGAGATAGAGTGTGCACACCGATGAAGTCGATGTATCTTCATCTGCCTATTGTACTTGCTATATACCCTCCAAAGTCGTCTTATATGGTCACTGCGATCATATCTGCTTCTACTGTATGCATGTCAGATGCGCGACTGCAGAGTTACAATGTAAACATATTCGAAATCGATGTTTCTTGTTCTGCAAGCTGTGTGCGTTATACCCGCTTGGAAGTCGTCTTTTATGGTCAATGTGAACTTGTCTGTTTCAATAGTGTCCATGTGAGATGATAGGATAGAGAGATAGAGTGTGCACTCCGATGAAGTCGATGTATCTTTATCTGCCCATTCTACGTTTTATATACTCTCCTGAGTCGTCTTATATGGTATCTGCTCCAACTGTATGCATGTCAAAACCCAGACGGCACCTCATATTCCTGGAATATGCCTACTACATCCAATTTTCCAATGAATATTGCATTATTCCTGGAATATTCCATGAGTAGGAAGGGGGACGGTATGGGCCACCCCCTCCACTTTTTCTCTCTCCCCCCTCCACCTCTCACCGCCTGCCTGTCGACCAATCAGGAGCCTCTATTTGAAATAAGTCCCGAGCCCTCGCGATTTGGCGGGAAATTCAAACGATGTTCGTGTAATGGTTCGTTTAAATATGAGAATGCTGGCGTTATCATATGGATCCTCGATTTATGTCGTTGGCGCGAAATTCAAACCCTCCATTAAAGAAAGGATCGCACAAAATGTAGACGTATCTGTTTGGCTATAAGCTACGATGCAGCCATCTGTTGTGAAACAATCATTACCTACAGTACCAACATGACGTGCGCGTTCTATGACACAGAACTAACCATTGGCCGTACTATAGTGCTGCTATCTGTTGTGAAATATCTATCACCCACAGTACCAACACAGTGTTCGCGTTCTGTGGCATAATTTCAACGGCCGTACTATAGGTGCTGCCATCTGTTGTGAAAAAATCATTACCTAGAGTACCAACACAGTGTTCTGTGATATAATTTCAACGACTAAGCATTGGCCGTACTACAGAAATCACCCAGCGTTGTGCTATGCTGAAAACGGCAATTTTCCATACAAGATTCAAGATTCTTTGTAGGATGGGGTATTGAAACTCAATAAGGATATCTGTATTTATTATAGTTACAAAGAAAACAGTTGTCGTTCTCGAAATTACCCTATAGTAATATTTATTATCTTGTATAACTATGACGGCCGATGATGACAGCTTCAAACGTTTCAGACGGCTTCAAAGTGCTTCAAAGCGTTTCAGATCGCTTCAGATCACACCTATAGAAGTATTCAGAGGTATTCGGAGGTCTTCAGATCACGCCTTCAGATGTCTTCAGATGTCTTCAGATGTCTTCAGATGTCTTCAGAGGTCTTCAGAGCACGCCTTCAGATGTCTTCAGATGTCTTCAGAGGTCTTCAGAGGTCTTCAGAGGTATTCAGAGGTATTCAGCCGGCTATAAATAGGATTTGGTAGCAGTCAGACTAGTTTAACAGCAACCGACAAAGGAGCACCACCACCTCGCACCAATGGAGCCTGAGGAAAGAGAAGAGCAGTCAGCAGAGCAAACAGTAGATAAATATCATTGTACAGATTATGATAATGCTTATGGACCGAAATATGTTGACGGCAGATGGAAACTTGGAAATAAGAAACTACGTTTGTCGATAAAGATATAGTTGTAGATGATGTCAATTTTAAAAGTACTTTGGGTCTTTTGGAATTGATATTTTCCAAAAATCCTAAAATATATACGCCTATGGATAACCATACATATAAACAGATATTGGAAAGCACCAATGTTCATCGCGACGCACTAGACCGTTTGAGGGGACTTGCTAACAAGGCTAAATTCGATAAAATTATCAGACCCCTCTTCAAAAATAAGACCAGACCTAAACGAAGTGTCAGGGTGAGAGAAGAGCCTGATGTCACATCACAACATAGATCGAGAAGGGAGAAGCAGGCTGAAACGATCTACGATATTCTAGATAATTGGGAGGACCCAAATATCTTGGTTGACAGACTAAGATATCTGATTGGAGCAAACGAACACGATGATAATGAAGAAATCTCATTGATTATTAACGGACTCAAGAATGCCAATGTAATATCATAATATTTAAATAAACGATATAAAAAGCTTTCGTCTTTCATTACATTTATACGGCTATGGGGTCCTCTTGAGCTGAACCTGTCGACTTGTCGCTGAGGCCATCAAGTCGAATCGACGAGAAGTCTGCAGAGAAGTTCATTTCTCGTAGTTTAGGGCTGTGCTTCATCAGTCCTCATCTACGGCTGCACCATCAGAAGGCTGAGCTGATGAGTGGGCAACAGGGTAGCGCGACGTCTCCTTATGGCATGGTCTGAAACTGCGGTAGGCTGTGAGACACAAGGTCTCAGTGTGCGTACAACAACAATATTTTTAAAAAGTTCAAGTGAAGAATCCATCACAGGTAATATGTCTCCTGATCAGGATTCGCCTCTCTTTTCATAGACCTCCACAGAAACCCAATGTTTCAATATCGGTTGAATTACGAGGTTCACCTGAACATTTTGAAAATATTTCGAAGAAGTAATAATATACATGACAAAAAATAATATTGTAGAGTATAAGTAAACGTATTGAATAAAAATATGCCATAAGGGGCAGAATCTTCTAATATCGCAGGGGATGATAGCAAGCACAGATTCACCTCGGTGAATGCAGTACCCTGTATCTGATGGACCAAAGAATTACGATTATAAAGTCTGGTCAACTAGTGAGCAAACAGTTCCGTCGAACCAAGGAACATGAGGTCATCACAGTTGATGTAACCAAAAAGTACAAGTTTGAAGCGGAAATTTCTCGAAGATCACACTTCTGTACCTTACGGTTTCAAAAAGCGGAAATCATTATAAATATTCTATGAATCACAGCATCGTCATTCTTTCTTATTTATCAGACAGTGGTAAACAAATTGCGATTGAAGTTTTTCATCAGCGTTCTGTGTAAAATTCGATTAAAAATATGATCTTGAATCCTGGTCCTCCGTGCAATATCTTGAGCAAGCAGAAGCCCCGATTCGAGAAACAGAATAGTATATCGATAAATGTTTATAAAAGAAGAAGATAGTCACCCCGCAGGTAAATCTCTCAAAAATAAGGTAGAGAAGCATGTCAATCTCCTACTCTTTCAGGGTTAATACTTTGATGGGAAAGATGCTTGCGAAAGGCTTTCAGCCCCCATCAACTATCAGTATGTGTGGAACAAAGATTCCTCCAAGCTTCTTTCGAAACAGCTGAGCAAAGAAAATGGGCGAAAATACATCTATGGCCACTGTTTACACTATTTTTATTCTGAAGATAAGCTCGATAAACATGTTGAGAATTGCGTGAGGATAAATGAGACCGCAATCAGAATGCCTGAGGAGGGGAACAACATTCTGAAATTCAAGAACCATAAAAACAAGGAGAAGGCCCCATTCATAGTTTATGCTGATTTGGAGTCTGTTTTGGAAAATACGGGAGATCCGAAGAAGCCTCAGCACCACGTTCCAGCTGCCGTTGGTTACTTTATGAAATGTTCCTACGACGATTCTCTCTCTCCTTTTATCGCTCATACCGAGGGCAGGACTGTATGGCGTGGTTCGCTGATGAGCTCAACCAGTTGGCCGAGGATATGTCTACGGTATTTTTATGTCCATACAACATCGACATGACTGCTGAACAGGAAGCAGAATTCAGAAAAGCAACATACTGCCACATTTGTGAACAACCTTTTGGACGTGATGATAAGAAAGTACGTGACCATACGCATCTCATTCCGGAAAACAACTACAGAGGTCCTGCACATGAAAGCTGTAACGTTCGATACCAAGACAGCCATGTGGTGCCTGTTGTGTTCCACAATCTGAGTGGTTATGATGCAAATTTCATAATTGAGGATATAGCATCTAAAATGAAGGGTAGAGTTGATTTGTTGCCAATCACCAAAGAAAAATACATCTCCTTCACGAAACACGTCGATGAGACTTCAATTCAGTTCCGTTTCATTGACTCGTTTCGCTTCATGAACTCTTCTCTAGACATGCTGGCATCATATCTAGAGGAATTTCCGAACTTGAGGTCACAATTCAGCGAAATTCCTGAAGAAAATTTCCAAGTATTGACTAAAAAAGGTGTGATGCCGTATGACTACATCGACTCATTTGAACGCTTCATTAAGCTTATGAACAACACCGTCTTTGGGAAGTCCATAGAGAACATGCGAAAGAGGATCAACAAAGCTCAAACTGGAAAGTGGATGATGTATTTCCCAAAACCATCCTAAATTCAAAACGGCAAGACTGCTGGCGTCTATACCAACAAGGAAAGTATCAGCAGAATTGATTTTGAAAAACTTCCGAGATTTAAAACAAAGGCTCAATCAGGAAAATGGATGATGTTCTTTGAAAAACCCATTAGATGAAAAAAAAAATGAGAAGACTCGCGCCCATTTCCACGAAGTATTCAACAATTGGAAACAGGACAGGCGTCATGATGTTCGCCCTACACTGATGAGAACCAAAATGCTCGAAACCGATGTGCGAACTGTTAGAGGTATTTTAGTAAAAATTAAGGGGTTCGGAGCTGTAGACAAGATATTATGAGGGGGACGATGTTTGATAGTTGTGAAACTTTACCTTTATGTAAATATGATGCAATATATGCAGGCTATGTCTGAATATGTCGCTTCAATATAGGTTTTGCAACATCAAACGATAACGAACATCGCGTGAAAGAAGGACTTTGCGAATGTCTGAACCCAATAAGTTCACTCCCAACCTAGATCATCCTACATAGAGTTACCCCCAAAGATAATGAGGAAACAGACCTCAGCATCATCGTCAAAAAGTCTTGGGATTGATGATGAGGGATAAATCTACATGGGTTAATATTAAGTGTAAAAATAACGAGGATATTTTTCAATAACATAGGTCCGAAGGAGTTGTGCTAGACCGAGCAAACTCTTGCAGCTGAAGACAATGTTGATAATCTGTATGAAGCCTCTCGAGGGCGAGACTGATGATGTATTGTACACACACCTGCAGGCTGCCTCCTCACTCGATGCTGGTCCGCGTGAAGACTTCTCCTATTTCTTGAATATTGCCGTCGCTCTGAAAATTTCAAGTGAAATTAATTTATGCCAGCATATTTGATTGAGATAATATTAATAGAGTCTTTCATCATTTTTTCAACATTTATCATCACTTCATCTTGAAGAAAACATTCAATTTAAACCGTACGAAAGTTCTGTTTATCACGGTTGATTTTGTAAGGCTGAAAACCACAAATATAATGAGGCAAACCGGAAACGGTTGGAAAAAAGCAAGATATCTTTAACTGAAATAACTTGGGAATATTATTTTATCGTTCAGATACGACACTATATAAAAGCAGCCCCAGACCTTCTGTACAATTCAGATTTGAAGAATCATGTGAGTAGTACACATCTCTCTCGGTTTTTAAAATTATATACTGATATTTTGTTATAGGAGTCGCGAATATGTGAGGAGGGTCGTTTGGCCCTACATCGTGGTAGAGCATGAGCCTAGAAGGCTCATTCTGCTACCCGATGAGGCCGTCACCCCGGCTACGGTTAGGGTGACCATTAACCGGCGGACAGGGGCTAGATCTGTCTCGGTGTAGGTGAAGCAAAAATCAAATTGAAGTAATTTTAATAATAATAAATAATTTCAGGGTGGAAGATGCGAGATATGTTTATGTGTAAGTATACAATATATCCACTTTTCGATAATTTACAATTTATTTTTAGCTATAAAATAATAACAAACCCCAACACCATGGAGGAGGTGTTAATCAACTACCCGTAAGTATACTACATGAACAATATAGACATATTTTACCCCTTCTTTTTTTTAGTATACATCTGATATCCGAATAGAGAGGAAAAGTGGATTAGGCCTCCTGGGGATACCACTATAAAAAAAACGCGCCAACAGACTTACCTCAAGGGTGGTGAAGGAAACAGTCTGAATACGCTTGGATACAGCATGGAAGAAGCCTCTCTACTCTTCGTGTAACACAGGGCGTTGTGGTTAGGGGCGATGACACGTTCGCCTGTGAAAAAAAAAGGAACGTAAATTCGTGGAAGAAAAATACAAAAACCCAACATTCTTCCTCTCCCACATACACACATGCTATCAATTCCATAATAAAAAAATCGCGCCAACAGACTTACCTCAAGGGTGGTGAAGGAAACAGTCTGAATACGCTTGGATACAGCATGGAAGAAGCCTCTCTACTCTTCGTGTAACACAGGGCGTTGTGGTTAGGGGCGATGACACGTTCGCCTGTGAAAAAAAAGGAACGTAAATTCGTGGAAGAAAAATACAAAAACCCAACATTCTTCCTCTCCCACATACACACATGCTATCAATTCCATAATAAAAAAATCGCGCCAACAGACTTACCTCAAGGGTGGTGAAGGAAACAGTCTGAATACGCTTGGATACAGCATGGAAGAAGCCTCTCTACTCTTCGTGTAACACAGGGCGTTGTGGTTAGGGGCGATGACACGTTCGCCTGTGAAAAAAAAGGAACGTAAATTCGTGGAAGAAAAATACAAAAACCCAACATTCTTCCTCTCCCACATACACACATGCTATCAATTCCATACATAAACTGATGACTCATCCCAACTTCATGTTTTTATCAAGAGCACCCCAATTTCCTAATTATCGTCTGTACATAGGGTGTAAGGAATTTTTATGGAAAATAGATTTGAACGATATGAATACTCCTGCACAGTCGGAAGTACTTAACGAATATCTTCCGCCATCGTTGAAAAACTCGCAGAGGTTTCTCATGTCTTTCAAAATTCTAAAGTTGTTTAGTTACACTCGTAAATAAAACATATTACGCTGTAGACTTTCCAAATTTACAAATTCGCCACAAAATAATATTTTCTCTGCCCACCAATGCACAGATAAACGCTGTGTTTCAAACTAACAGTGGTCAGTCTTATTTACTATACAATAACGATTCCTACATTGAGTTCGATGAAATTGGAAATACAATCAGTCGTGGGCCTCTCAATTATGCTTTTCCAGGGATCCCATCGGGAATAATATCGATGTTTCGATATACAGACAGAAACATATACTTTTTCACCAAAAACACATATTACAAGTACAGCGAGTATACAAGGAAGGTTTTGGAGGCTGGAGAACTTAACTGGACTGTTTTTGGAATACCCTGCACTAAGACAGAATTATTATCCCAATTGAAGAGGATATTAACAAATAGTGTATCTATTTATGAATAAATTATTATTTCTTGAAGGTTTTTATTTAATGGTATGGAAACCTGGTAATATCAGAATGATGAAAAAAAGTTACAGATTGTATTCTGTATTCTGAGGTAAAACGATAACAAATAGTTGTGTGTGTGTATTCTCTGGCAGAAAATATTGCGTTCTATTTAGCAGCTGCGGTTTGAAATTGCGGTTTTCAAAACGATAACAAACGATAGCGAGCTCGGCGAAAAGTGTGCTTGTTTTCACAATTTGTGTATTTCAAGACCGATATAGGAAATTCAGAAAATAACATGAGTACTTATGGAAAATACGTGAAAATTCTACAGAGGATGGGGCCTTTGAGAACAGACATTATTTAATGAAAATCGCTATCATTCCTGCGGTTTCGCGGGGGACTATAAATATTGGGAACGCTCCAGCAATCGTTCTCTTTATCTGTTTGTATTGCTGACGATTAGAGCTAGGTGAGTATTGTAGGCGAGTTTGTTTTGATCTTGTCATTTGTTTCGTGGGCGTTTATTTAATTACATCTCGCTCACAACCCCTTTTAATTTCGTCTATATATACCAGTCTCGTGGGATGTTTAGCTTATAGTTTGTTCAAGCATTCTTTGTTACGGTTGTGCGTTTGAAATCTTTGATTTTTTTGATTTTTTGAACATATTTGTGTTTTGAGGTGAATATGGAGAAATTTCTAATCGTGAAGGACATTGTCAAGAAAGCTCGTCGTTTCGGTGTGCAGGGGCGTACTTTAGAGTTTAATATCAAACCTATACCTTCGAACGTCGAACCTGTGAGTTGGGTGAAGGATGCAATCACTCAGATTGTGCAGAAAGGAACCGACGGGTTGGAATCATCCGATTACGTTGGTTTCACCTTCTGCTCGAAAGATTTCGCGAGGGGTCAGGGTTGGATGGCATTCAAAAAAGCCTCTGACGTATCGATGGACGATATTTTTGATAGGATATCGTCCATCTATCAGTCAAACTCGTGCGGCTTAAACACCGAAACATTCTGTCTCGGTGTAACATCTGTTCGAATGCCCTCCGGAAAAGGTAATAATAGAAACAGCGTTCACAATTCTTTTAACGAGGAGTGTAGCAACCGCCGAGGCATTATAACTATCAATAATAAAGACAATTTATGTCTTCCTCGAGCGCTTGTTGTGGCTATGGCATACGCCGACAAAGATCCCAAGCGCAACGATGTGCGCAAAGACTATAGAAAACTGCAAAGTCAACGCACTTTACAGTTATTGGCTGATGCTGGGGTCTCTGTGCCTGCTGGTGAGGGCTGTGGTATACCAGAGCTACAACAATTTCAAAGCTATCTCTCCTCGTACAAAATAACTGTATACCAATACGGGAACAAGGGCCGTAACATTATTTTCAAAGGCAGCGATGCTGGTCTATCGCTCAATTTACTGCATCATGATGGACATTATAATGTAATTAACTCACTTACTGCTGCATTTTGCTGCAGTTATTATTGTGAGGAGTGTCATGTTCCCTACAACCAAAAGAGCAAACATCGTTGTGGTGGTTCTTGTTTTTCATGTCAAGAATCCCCGGCCTGTTCTCCTGATGAGGTGAAAATTCGATGCGAATCTTGCAAAAGATCTTTCCGTGGACCGGTATGCTTCGATAATCATGTTCGCAACGAAATTTGTAGCACGATAATGCGTTGTGAAGAATGTTTCAAAATTGTGCCAACCAATAGATCACACACCTGTGGAGAGATTTTTTGCAAAATTTGCAACAAACATTGCCCAGCCGGTCATCTATGTTTCATTCAGCCCGACACAGGGGTACCTCGTACTAATGATCTCTTGTTTGTCTTTTACGACCTGGAGAGTCGTCAGGAGAGTGTACAGCCAGACGGAGCCCTTCTTCATGAGCCCAATCTGTGTGTCTTTCGACAGTGTTGTGATGTTTGTATCGAAACGAATCACCAAATTTGTAAAAAATGCGGTGTTCGTCTTCAAATTCTGAAGTGTAACGACCCCATCCCCCCATTTGTCCATCATTTGCTTACACTGAGGAAGAAGTTCAAGAACGTAGTAGTTATAGCTCACAACGGGGGAAGCTACGACGTACAATTTATTTTGAACTATATCTTGACACAGACTCAACTCACACCCGAACTCATTATGAGGGGTACAAAAATAATTTCGATGACCGTTGGCAACGTAAAGTTTTTGGATTCTCCTATTTTCCTATGGCCTTAAGCAAACTTCCCAAATCTTTTGGATTTTCCGAATTGAAAAAGGGGTATTTCCCCCACCTCTTCAATCGTATGGAAAACCAGAATTATGTTGGCCCAATGCCGGCCGTTGAGTTGTATTCCCCGGACACATTGAAAGCTGAAGATCGTGAAAAGCTATTGAGCTGGCATTCTCAAAAGATTTCCGAGGGTTATGTTTTCGATTTTTCTCGAGAGCTTATAGACTATTGTATTTCGGATGTCGATATTTTGACTCAGGCATGCTTGAAGTTTCGCCAACTTATGTTGAAAGAGACAAATGTGTGTCCGTTTACGGAGGCT
The DNA here is from genome assembly GCA_918026855.4 of Phaedon cochleariae. Classification (NCBI taxonomy): domain Eukaryota; kingdom Metazoa; phylum Arthropoda; class Insecta; order Coleoptera; family Chrysomelidae; genus Phaedon; species Phaedon cochleariae. The sequence goes on along the minus strand of OU896721.1, from coordinate 10,942,488 downwards.
GTGACAATAGCTTCCACCTGCAATAAGGTGTTTCGTCGGAACTTCCTCAAGCCCAATACCATCGGTATCATCCCCAAGGGTGGCTACAGACACCGAGATAATCAATCTGTAATAGCTACACAGTGGTTACTTTGGGAGGAGAAACTACGGGATATAAAAATCCAACAGGCCTGCCGATCTTCAGAGGCCCATATAGGTAATCTCAAAGTTGATGGCTATTCGGCGGAAACAAAACAAGTTTTCGAATTTCAAGGCTGCTTCTACCATGGCTGTCCTCGTTGCTTCACTGATCAGAGAGATATTCCTCTCAAAAACTGCCCTTCCGAGACTATGAGCAATCGCTATGACACAACCATTGCAAAAATCAATAAAATCAAATCCTTAGGGTATGAAGTTATTGAAAAATGGGAGTGTGATTTTCGCAAGGAACTTTCCAGTGGTGACGAACTTTGCAACTTTGTCACCAATCATCCCCTGCTTAAAAATCTACCCCTCGATCCTCGAGATGCTTTCTATGGTGGCCGAACGGGAAACATTGTCGAATATTACAAGGCCGGGGATGGTGAACAAATTAAATACGTTGACGTTTGTTCGCTCTACCCATGGGTGTGTAAATATGGCAACTTCCCTGTGGGTCATCCGAAAGTACTCGTTGGTGAGGAGGCTTCTACTGTGTCACTTTCCTCTATCTCTGGCCTCGTGAAATGTAAGATTCTCCCGCCCCAAAATCTTTTTCACCCTGTTCTGCCACAGAAAATGAACGATAAATTGATGTTTGTACTTTGTCGCCTGTGTGGTGAGGGCTATAATTCACATAGCTGTCACCACACCGATGAAGAGCGAGCATTGACAGGTACTTGGGTGGCTGAAGAGGTTGTAAAAGCTGTTGGTATGGGTTATCGCATTTTACAGACCATAGAGATTTGGTCTTATGATACTATACAATCTGGCGAGAATGTTTCCGGCCTATTCACTGATATGATGAACAAGTTCATCAAGGTGAAGCAGGAGTCGTCAGATTGGCCTAAATATTGCAAGACCAAGGAGGAAAAAGATCGGTATATTGATGAGTTTTTACAACGGGAGGATGTTTTGCTGGAATTTTCTAAAATCACCGATAATCCCGGGTGGAGAGCACTGGCCAAGCTTATGCTAAATTCCTTCTGGGGTAAGTTTGGTCAGCGAGAAAACCAGCCCAAAACATCAATAGTCAACCAACCCTCGGAATTCTTTTCCATGATGACAGATCCCTCTATCATTATCAACACAATACTGCCAATTAACGATGATACTCTCATTGTTAATTGGGAGTATAAAGAGGAAAGCTACGAGACTCTGTCCACGGTAAATGTCGTAATAGCCGGTTATGTCACGGCTTTGGCACGGCTAAAACTTTTCAGCTATTTGGAACAACTTGGGGATAGAGTCTTGTATTATGACACCGACTCGGTAATCTATGTGTCCAGACCTGGGAAGCATGACATCCCTTCGGGGCAGTTTATTGGTGATATGACCGACGAATTAGAATGTTACGGCCCTGGTTCCTATATTTCAGAGTTTGTATCTGGTGGACCGAAGAATTACGCATACAAGCTTTGGTCCACCAAAGACCGTGACTTCAAAATTGTATGCAAGGTTAAAGGTCTATCTCTAAATTATGCCGCGTCCCAAGTGATTAATTTTGAATCTATCAAAACTATGATCTTGAACCCTGGCCCGCCGCTCAATATCTTGAGCAAGCAGATTCGACGTACGAAGGAGCATAAGGTCATTACGACCGATCTTGTGAAAAAGTACGAACCTGTATGCCTCAAACGACAGTTCCATCCTGACAACACCTCCACACCGTATGGCTTCAAGAAATCAAAAACTCAAAACGACACAACATTGAACGTTTGAACACAAATCAGCTGTTTTCACGGCTAAAATGAATAATCCATTATCGTCCAAGCGGCTAAGATTTGATTAAATATTTTCGATAAAAAGATCCCAACTTCCGGTTTATTATCATTATAATCAGCATATAAGTGAACAAACAAACTGCTCTGATGATAGCTTCAACAGGCGTTTGTTCCAAGAAAAAAAAGAGGCAATATCTGACGAATTAATGAAGTGTTTCTATTGATTTAGAAATCGATCTTCGTGCTGTCAGAAGTAGAACAAACAAAAACTGCTCTGATTTTATATTTCAACAGTCACCTGTTCTACTGAAAAAAAAACAATGGGCATTATCTGGCAAATTAATGAAGTGTTTCTATTGATTTAGAAATTAATCTTCGCGCTGTCAGAAGTAGAACTAACAAAAACTGCTCTGATTTTATATTTCAACAGTCACCTGTTCTACATCGAAATTATTTAGTGAAATTTTTAGAGCTTGGACCTATACTATGACTCTGTTTACCTTTCAATCCTTTCCTCTACCCTCTTACCCCTCCCAACAGCCCTCCCGCCTGTCCCTATTATTAACAGCTGTTCATTTCATCATTGGGGCACAAAATAATCAAGCGTCTCTATCGATTTTAGCCTCATCTGTGAAAAGGTTTAAAATTAAAAACTGTCACATAACGTAATGTGTCACACACCTGTGTTGATTTGAATAGTTGTTAATAATTTTCCCTGTGGCATACGTGTGTTTACCTCCTCGTGGTGTATGCTGGGCAATAATTTAAAATTATTGGCAAACAAACACACCCCCCTCCATTTTTCACCCAACAAATTTTGTCAATCCCCTTCAATTCTAATGCCAAACATCTATTTTCTGTGTATATTATTCGAAGAAATGTCAAAATTATGGCCCGAAAATTCTATTTTTGAGTTTATGTATGATTTCGTAAAATAATGGTATGTTATAACCCTTTCTGAACCCCTGTATATTTTCGTAAATTTATGATGGTCTGTGATAACTATTTCTGAGTGTATATTATTCGAAGAAATACCAACATTATTGATCCGAAAATTTTATCAACTTCAGCTCTGATTCTAAAATCCTAGTATATTTTCGTACAAATAAATTATATACATCAAATGAAAATTGTTTTGCACCAAAAACCACAATGAGTAGATTTTCCTAACCTTCATCCACAGTAGGAGGTTCCCTAATCGACTAACAAGACTGCCTTTTTCGAAAACGATAGCCCGAAGGCCTTGTCGCGACTCGCGAGGGAATTTCATGTATTTGGAGGGCTTGGCAGAAACCAAAAAATCACACACACACAATAAAAACGAACCGGTTGATAAATAAGCCAGCATATTTGACTGTGTATCATTTATCAAAAACGTCACGATCTGAAAATGCAAAATAATAAGCCACTTACATTTTGAAAGTTGAATATCCACGATGACACCGCCTCTCTCTCTCTCTCTCGGCCGCCCCCTCGTCCTTCTTTGAGCTGTTGCGGCCTCAGTTTGCAGTTTGAAACTCCTCAGTTTCAGCCTTTTGCCGTCTTGCTGACACACACTCGCAAAATTCACTCCAAAATAAATGAAAGTTTGCATGGAGGAAAACATTTGAACTGCAGTGTTTAACGATTGAAATTGAATGTTTTCTTCTATCATGAGAACCGTCGTAGCGAAGGGCGGAAGTGGTGTTTTATCGCCGTCCGTTGATGATAATTCTCGTACAATTCCATTCGTATATTGTACGACCATTATTCATGTGATTTATCGTTTTATGATACAGGGTGGCCGTCGAAAAATAATGAATATTTTTTTCCATGGCTTTCATTGAACCCTTCACCCAGTGCCGGTTTAACAGGGGTTTTTGGGTGCCATAGCACCGGGCGGTTAACTTTTTGAGCTTCCCTCCTGCAACACAGCTATCTATAATCTATAAAAATATAACATAAACTTTGCATCAATACAGACGACTGTAAAATGACATACTTTACTATGAATAATAATGTGCCCACTCGACCCTCTACGTAGGCTAGGGCATAGCCCCTATGGACACCAAGGTGGTGGGCACCTTCAGGGATGCTCGCTCCCGGCCAACCCCACAATATCAACAGTGCGTCGTGCTGAATTAACAATTTACTATTAATATAATTATCAAGTACTCATAAATCTAAACTACCCTACGACCCTCCGTTCGACTGCTTCTCATTATCACCCTGCGCTCGTTAATGTACTCATCTACAAAAGTAAAACTGTTTTTGCTCTTAAATTTGAACTAAAATCAACTTACCCATGGTTCTGCTCACAAGCTATACAACAACAAATTGTGTGGTTTCCAGCCTTGATAGCTGTGTCGCAAACTTTTATCACATTTCCTATTACAAAGCCATACTTATAGATATCAGTATTTTACAATTCTCGACTGTTAGCCTGTATGATATTGACTATTGTGGAAAATTACGCCCCTTTTTTTTTACGATACATTTTCCTCGCTCCTGGCGGATCTGCTTTTCTTTTTCCTCGGGGCTTCGCTGGTATACAGTGCTACCCCCTTGTCGGTACCTGTTAAACTAGTCTGACTGCTACCAAGTCCTATTTATAGCCGGCTGAATACCTCTGAATACCTCTGAAGACCTCTGAAGACCTCTGAAGACATCTGAAGACATCTGAAGACATCTGAAGGCGTGATCTGAAGACCTCTGAAGACATCTGAAGATATCTGAAGACATCTGAAGACATCTGAAGGCGTGATCTGAAGACCTCCGAATACCTCTGAATACTTCTATAGGTGTGATCTGAAGTGATCTGAAACGCTTTGAAGCCGTCTGAAACGTTTGAAGCTGTCATCATCGGCCGTCATAGTTATACAAGATAATAAATATTACTATAGGGTAATTTCGAGAACGACAACTGTTTTCTTTGTAACTATAATAAATACAGATATCCTTATTGAGTTTCAATACCCCATCCTACAAAGAATCTTGAATCTTGTATGGAAAATTGCCGTTTTCAGCATAGCACAACGCTGGGTGATTTCTGTAGTACGGCCAATGCTTAGTCGTTGAAATTATATCACAGAACACTGTGTTGGTACTCTAGGTAATGATTTTTTCACAACAGATGGCAGCACCTATAGTACGGCCGTTGAAATTATGCCACAGAACGCGAACACTGTGTTGGTACTGTGGGTGATAGATATTTCACAACAGATAGCAGCACTATAGTACGGCCAATGGTTAGTTCTGTGTCATAGAACACGCACGTCATGTTGGTACTGTAGGTAATGATTGTTTCACAACAGATGGCTGCATCGTAGCTTATAGCCAAACAGATACGTCTACATTTTGTGCGATCCTTTCTTTAATGGAGGGTTTGAATTTCGCGCCAACGACATAAATCGAGGATCCATATGATAACGCCAGCATTCTCATATTTAAACGAACCATTACACGAACATCGTTTGAATTTCCCGCCAAATCGCGAGGGCTCGGGACTTATTTCAAATAGAGGCTCCTGATTGGTCGACAGGCAGGCGGTGAGAGGTGGAGGGGAGAGAGAGAAAAAAGTGGAGGGGGTGGCCCATACCGTCCCCCTTCCTACTTCCATGAATATGTGCTTGATCTAATATCCTCAAAGGATATTCCTGGAATATATTTTTCGAATATTCATTAGATATCCCCAAAGAATATTGCCTGAATATGTTTATCGAATATCCATTAGATATGCTTTTCGAAAATTCCAGGAATATTTCAAAAGCAGATTGTCGGAATTTCGACCTATGCCGAATGGACACGACACGAGTCTGTCGGTCATCGCCCTTTGTTCCACATGCATTCCACAGTCACCTAGTGGAGGACGTGATATCAACATGGACGCGAATATGCCGCGATTGTTTTCATTATAAACAGACGAGAAGAGCATGGAAATATTAGTTTGAGCAGAAGATCTCGATTGTGTTTCGATTACTGTGAATAGTGTTAACATCAATATAAAATTTCAGACGTTTGAAGTTGGTTACAATTCAAGAATGGATTAACTCAGGATGCACTTATCTTTTGGCCGTCATTAAACTGAGGATGAAAAAGAGGATCACAATAAGGAGACTCAATGGCACTCAATACCAGTATGAGGTATACCTAAGATTATACATTAATGAATTGATATACATAGTGTATCTATATAACATCGAAAAAAATGAAAGGTGATTCTGTGATGAGAATGAAGGTATTTGGTATAGAATTTTTTGATAACCCTCTCAACCCCGGATAAGTTATACCTACACACATCCGAAGATGAAAAAAAACATCGTTTTTATTCTTTAACTTCCCTGTATATTTAGTTGATGACACGAAACTTGCATGGTAAACATCACGTATCAATAAAACTACACATTTTGAAATGTTGAAGACCCTGAAGTATATGCTTAGAAGGGGTTGAAATATAATTATTTTACAACTTTTGAAAAAACATCTGAAAAGCCCAATCCATCAACTAACTTATTTTTGATCTCTGGAAAAGCATTCGCCATGTGTTTTTGAAAAAAAAGTGTTTATAAAAAAAAGTTGTAGAAAAATATCTTAGGCGTTGAATATTTCAAGCCCTTCTAAGCATACTCCAGAATTGAAAACATTCCAGAATGGGTAGTTTTATTGATGAATAATATTAACAAGTCCTGTGCATTCATTCAAATACAGAGATGAAAAAGAAAAACCATTTTTTCAATTTTGAGAAGGGTGTTACTATTCCGCGACGATATTTTCCAAAAAAATGGATACCAAACGCCCACCTCAATTTTCATCACGAAATCACCACTTGAAATTTTTTCTCTGTTATTTAGATACACCCTGTAGATGCACCTAATTTTTTCCAGGACTTACCTATATATCTACCCATATGTCAAATGGAAAATCCAGGAAATACTCGTGTTGTTGAAGATACAGACGTGACAAAGAAAAAAACAATAGATTGAAATCAGCTGATTAACTCAGATGTTGACAAATTTAGTACCTAGTTCTTTCAACTTTTGTAGCACGCCCAAAGCAAAGGTGAGTGAATTCAATCAATCTTTATATTCTAGTATTTGCTATATGTTATAATCATTGCAGATCCTGTTGAATTCATCACTGCTACCGTTCAAGAGAAGAAGAAAATCATATGATATAATATATGAAGTGCAAGCTTCAAGTATTTTACAATCCTACATCCTGTATGTTGATTTCTTTATTTTACATAATAAATTACATTTCATATAGATATTTCATTCTAGTAATGATTGAAAAGCATATTCTATGCATATACAAAAAACATATTCCTAGTATATGCCACCAATCTCTTTTGGAAGATTCACAGATATTGCTGGCATATGTTTCATGGTGACTTTGGATATCCCTGGAATATGCATATCATATGTTTTGGAGGTCCTGGAATATCCATGGCATATGGCAATATTTCAACGCAATATGCATAGGATATTCATGGAATATGATTGTGCCGTCTGGGAAGCTAGACTGCAGAGTGTATGTGTGTGTGGACATAGTCGTTGTCGGAGTTTCTTGTTCTGCAAAATGTGTGCGTTATGCCCGCTTAAATCATCCCATATACGCATTTGAAACTCGTTTGCTTCAATAGTATCCATGTGAGATGATAGGATGAGATAAAGAATGTGCACACCGATGAAGTCGATGTTACTTCATTTGTCTATTGAACTCGTTATATACCCTTCAGAGTCGTCTCATACGGTCACTGCCATCGTATCTGCTTCAACTGTATGCATGTCAAATGCTTGACGGCAGAGTTACAATGTAAACATAGTCGAAATCGATGTTTCTTGTTCTGCAAGTTGTGTGCGTTATACCCGCCTGGAAGTCGTCTCATATGGGCATCGGGAACTTGTCTGCTTCAATAGTATCAATGTAAGTTGATAGGATAGAGATGAAGAGTGTGCACACCGATGAAGTCGATGTATCTTCATCTGCCTATTGAACTCGATATATACCCTTCAAAGTCGCCTTATACGGTCACTGCAATCATAGCTGCTTCAACTCTATGCATGTCAGAAGCTAGACTGCAGGAATTATGTGTAAACATAGTCGTAGTCGAAGTTTTTTGTTCTGCAAGTTGTGTACGTTATACCCGCTAGGAAGTTGTCTGATATGGTCAATGCAAACTTGTCTGCTTCAATAGTGTCAATGTCAGATGATGAGATGAAGATATATAGTGTGCAAGAGGATGAAGTCGATGTATCTTCGTTTGCATATTGTTTCCATTATATACTCTTCAAAGTCGTCTTATACGGTCACTGTCATCGTATCTGCTTCAACTGTATGCTTGTCAGATTCTAGACTGCACAGTAACAGTGTAAACATAGTCAAAGTCGAAGTTTCTTGTTCTGCAAGCCGTGTTCGTTATACTTGCTTAGAAAATGGAGAAGATGGAGTACTAATATTCATAAAGTCAAAATTATATTATTCTCACCAAGAAATAGAAATAAATGGTACATATCTACTCCAACTGACAGCAGCTATTGGTGAAGAAGTTATTATTATCAATGCGTTTTATAGATCACCATGTAATCGTCAAATCGAACAATTCATTGAAAGCTTAGATAATGTGTTGAATAATCATCCTAAGAACTACACATATAGTGTATTCATAGGTGACATAAATATTGATATAGAGGAAAACACAGAAAATTCACAAATTTTCTTAGACACGCTAGAAGAACATGGATACATTTCAATAATAAATACTACTACCAGGCCGCAATCAGACACATGCATAGACCACATTTTCATCGAGTCAAAGCAAGGGAACCTAGAATCAATTATCCCATTAACGATAGAAACTTGTAGTACAGATAATATTCGATAATGAATCCACAACAGAAAACATAACCAATCCAAAATTCTATAAACAAATAAATGAGGAAAAATTGATACAAAATATTAAAAATACCGACTGGCACTCTATTTCACAAATGGATGATCTGGATAATTGCGTGAATCAATTTGTTAGATTAGTCCAGAGTACTGTGGATAGGTCTACCAAATTGATTGAAGTTAAAAACAAGGATATTAAGAGGAAAACATGGGTCACTGGATCTTTGCTAAAATCTATAAATGAAAAAAATTCAATGTATGCTAGGTTGAAGTCAAATCTACATAATGATGCTTTGAAAAATGAATATAACGCTTATAAAATAGTTGTTGAGAAGGCAATAAAAGATGCAAAAACAAAATATTACAAAAATATTATCGAAAAAGGAGGGGCCGATTCAAAAGGACTATGGAAAGTAGTGAATGAATTAACCAAACCGCGAAAACTTGACGAAATTTCATCGATATATACTGAAAATGGCAATGTAACACATGATCCAAGTATAATATCGGAAAAGTTCAATTCATTTTTCACCACTGTAGGTACAAATTTAGCAGCAAAAATTGAACTGGATAAGCACTATACAGAAACCAGAGTCATATCAGAACATACCATATTCCTACATCCCACAGATGAATGTGAACCACAACATTCTTTTATCAACCTTAGACGATCTAGGAGTGAGGGGTAAAGCATATGATCTTTCAAGCTCATACTTAATTGGCAGGGAACAACAAACAAAAATAAAATCCATCTATAGCAAAAAAGAAATAATATCATGCGGTGTACCTCAGGGAACGGTATTGGGGCCTTTGCTCTTCAATATATATTTGAATAACTTATCCTCAATACAAAAAGAAGGCAGCATCATAAGTTTTGCAGATAATACTATTATATTTTACGAAGGAGATACATGGGACGACTTGGAAAGTAAAATAAAAAGCGAAATTGTTAACATCAAAAAATGGTTTGATAATAGACTATTATCAATAAATCTCAAAAAAACATTTTACCTGCCGTTTTGTAGCTTATTCACCATCCTCCCAACATTCGATAAGATATCTTCAGGAAATAACCTCGAAATATTACCAACAAAAAGTGTCAAATACTTAGGTATAATGATAGATAGCTATTTGAGATGGGATGTCCATATTAGTTATCTTGTCAAGAAATTACGAAATATCCTATATAGATTCAAACAAGTATCAAATATACTGGATATTAAGCAAAAGAAAATACTCTATCATAGTTAAATTGAATCACATTTAGATTAAAGTATTATAGGATGGGGTGGAGTGTCTAAGACACACCTGAAACCACTAGAAATCATACAAAAACGTGTATTGAAACAAATAATGTGTGAAAATAACCGATATCCGAGCCAAGCCTTAGATGAAGAGGCACAGGCCTATGATCTAAGGAAACTTTATTTCATGAGACTAGGAGTTACACAATAGTTACATAAAAATGAACTACTAACTCATTCCCACTATCATAATACACGGCAGAAAAATAATTTCATAATCCCCTTCATGAATAAATCAATTGGACAAAATTGTTATACATACTTGGGACCAAAAGTATATAATTGCTTGCCTGAAAATATACAGAATGAACCGACAATCCAACGTTTCAAGAAATCGTTCAAAGATTATTTAAAAAAATTACCATCCGAATTCATGAAATCAATTATAGAAAACTGAAAGAATTCAATGAATATATTTTCCTGTACTATCTGTCGAAAAAAATACTACTTATTTACTTCAAATATATATGCTTCGAATATTTTTTTCACACTATCCATACAGAATTTTGGGATCATTCGTATTATTCGATTTTTTTCATATATATATATATATATATATGAAAATTATATATATATAAAAATGTTATTGTTTCAGATATGTCCAACGTTGAAACCGATCTGAACACCGCGTTCGTTGGAGAGGCCGCGACGGTTGGAGAAGGCTCCACGCCACCACTTCCTCTCTTAGGTCAGTATATTTTTCCAATCATCGCAATGAAACAAAGTATTTCACCCCCATTGTCTTGCTTTTTCCAGACCTCGATGATGACGACATCATTGCCATCGACACCCCCGTCGATGTCGGAGAAAGGGGTATCAATGATATCCCCTTCGACCCGGAGTTGCAGACGCCAAGTCAGAGGGAGTGGCTCAGTCAGGCAGTTAGAGATCACCTGGAGGAAGCAGGAACCTGGGAGAACCATGCGCCTTCAGGTGTTGATGGTGGGATGGTGCCGGCCCAGGACTCATCATCCGGTGTTGAGGGTCTTGGTAGCGACAGTGGATTCGTGAGACCTGCGGCTAGGTATTCCAAAGGCTCCAAGAAAACTCTTAAGCAACCGAAGCCGTCAACACCGGAGAGAGTTTCCATCAGGAAGAGGGGTCGGGATGACGATAGCGACGATAGCGGTGATGATTTCCAAACCCAGCAACCCGGTAAGAGGGAACCAACAGCACCACCATCGACGCAGTCGTCATCGAGTACCTCCTCCTCCTCCTCCTCCTCCTCTTCGACATTGTCACCTCAGATTTTCAAGGGGAAGAAGATGAAGAAGAAGGTGGAAGTTGGACCGTCAACAACCATCCTTGGAAAGTTGCTAGGCAGCCGCAGTAAACCGAACCCGTACCGAGGTGGCAAGGTTTCGCCGTGGTACACGGCTCACAAGAAAGCCGTTCCCTCAACAAGCGGGACGCAGCAGCAGCAACAGCGACGTCCAACCATCAATCTGATTAGTGTGGAGGTGGTGCGTCCAGCCGATCTACCCGAGAGTGTGGATGAACCACTTCCTCCACAGGAATCAGATGTCGTGGGAGACAACATTGTTGCTGCCGCTGCAGATGTGGCCGATCAAGATGTTGATATCCACAAACGCATTCCATCGCCGCCAAAAGAGCTCATCGACCACGTCAGGAAATATGATGCCGATTTGAAGCGATGGAATGCGAATGTAGATAGTCGGATTGCTGTGAGTAAGAGTAGGTTGCGATCTTTCTCACAGCAAAGAGAATCTCTACTTTCGCGGCTTGCTGTAATAGATCGACAGATAGAGTCTAAAGAAAAGTTTCAGCAGGATTGTGAAAGGGGTAGAACTCGTTTCGAGCATTTAGATCGGCTCAATACGGGGTATTTGGCAGATGTATAAGTCAATTGTGTGTGTTTGTGTGTGTATATATGTTTTATATTATGTTTTATATTATATTATTTTTTTGTACCTGAATGAATGTGTTTTGTATCATATTATCCATGTAAATATATTTTTTTATAGAATGTTAACTGTTATTATTGTAAATATAAGAGATTACCCTGAATATATTCACTATTCTGGACTATGGTGTTTTCAATATTTTTACCCCCACCACTTTTCCCACCACCATTTCACCCTACTACTCATTTCAACACCACGCCCACAACTCTCCTCCTCCTTCTGCCACAGATAAATTCAACCGCTTCTCTGGAATCATTCAGTTGAAGTTCAGTATCAAAAAATGAATACTACAACCATCTGTGCAGCAGACTCCACCACTACCAGCCAAGGCAATGCCTTGTCATTCAGCCACCGATTGGAGCCAGCATCGGAGGGACCTTGCGACTCTTCCTCGGATGTCGTTGAAGTGGAGGATGTCTCCTTTGAGTTCGATTGGTAGGATGATGTCATCGTAGTCGAAGACAGCGATGAGGCCTCCGACTTCGATGACGATGACCGAGGAGACGACTCCGATTCCGATGCCACACTCATCCTAGGTGGCATTGGAAGAGAAGAAGAGAGCGACACCGAGGAGGAGGAGGAGGACCGTCCATTGGCGAGGGGCGCTTACCTGGACCCCATTATGATGGAGGCGATGGAAATGGACGCGCTGGACGAGCGCGATTTGTTTGACTTGGTGGAGGATTATCTCAGATAATCTTTTTGTATATGGTATTTTTTTGTATATAGTCATGTAGTTTTTTGTATATAGTTATGTAGTATTTCTGTATATATATATATAGTTTCAATAAATGTATCAAAAGATATCAGGTATTTAATTTCTTAAAACATTCCTTTAGCCGAAAAACTTGGCATACGTCGCAAAAAATTCTAAAAAATAGTTGAAAAAAAATCGGAAAAATTCCACCCGATTTCTCTCTTCATGAAAATCATTTTTCTTCATGTAAAATTTTTTGTCACTCCTTTCAATATGGTTGTTTACTACGAAACATTTCTAGCGGAAGGGAGGGGGTAAAAATTTCATGATAAAAAATTTCTCGCAAAAATTCAACTAATACATTGCCACCATAAAAATCCCGGATTCTTACGTTTTTTTTTAGATTCTTCAATAATACAGTTGATAATGATTCGATTCCATTCAAAATTGGTATCTGAGGGTTTTCGGGGTCGGAGATTATGGTCTTCTGTCAAAATTTGAAAATTCAAGATGGCGGCCAATATGGCGAACGAATATGAATATTATCCGAACTCATTCAAATTTGATATCTGGGGGTCTTTGGGGTCGGAGATTAAGATTCTTCCTTCAAAGTTTGAAAATTCGAAATGGGGGGATCCAATATGGCGGACGAGTTTTATAATTATTATCCGAATTCATTCAAATTTTGTATTGGGAAGTTTCTGGCATCTGACTTGCATACAGTTGAAGCAGATTTGATGGCAGTGACCGTATAAGACGACTTTGAAGGGAATATAACGGGTACAATAGGCAAATCGGGTTACATCGACATCATCGTCGTACACACTATATATCTCTATCCTATCATCTTACATGGGCCCTATTGAAGCAGACAGAATCTCATTGACCATATAAGACGACTTTCGAGCGGATATAACGCACACAGTTTGCAGAACAAGAAACTTCGACTTTGACTATGGTTACACTGTAACTCTGCAGTCTAGCATTTGACATACATACAGTTGAAGGGGATACGATAGCAGTGACCGTATGAGAGGACTTATAAGGGTATAAAACGGGTACAATTGGCGAATGAAGATACACCGACTCCATCGTTGTGCACACTATATCTCTTCATCCTATCACCTCACATGAACACTATTGAAGCAGACAAGTTCGCATTGACCATATGAGATGACTTTCAAGCGGGTATAACGCACACAGCTTGCAGAACAAAAAATCTCTACTTTGGCTATGTTTATACTGTAACTCTGGAGTCTAGCATTCGACATGCATACAGTTGATTCAGGAATGATTGCAGTGACCGTATAAGACGACTTTGAAGAGATTATAACGGGTAAAAAAGGCAAATGAAGATACATCGAGTTCATCGTTGTGCACACTATATCTCTCTATTCTATCATCATACAGGGTTACTATTGACGCGGACAAGTCCGCAATGAGCATATTAGTCTACTTCCGAACAGGTATAACGCACATAGCTTGCAAAACAAGAAACCTTGACTTCGACTATGTTCACATCGTATATCTGCAGAATAACATCTGACATGCATACAGTTGAAGCAGATACGATGGCAGTGACCGTATAATACGACTTTGAAGGGTATATAACGGGTACAATAGGCACATAGGGATACATCGACTCCATCGTCGTACACACTATATAACTCTATCTCATCACCTCACATGGGCACTATTGAAGCAGATAAGTTCGCATTGACCATATGAGACGACTTCCAATCGGGTGTAACTTGCACAGCTTGCAGAACAAGAATCTCCGACTTTGACTATGATTACACTGTAACTCTGCAGTCCAGCATCTGACATGCATACTGTTGAAGCAGATACGATGGCAGTGTCTATATGAGACGACTCTGAAAGGTATATAACGAGTTGAATAGGCAACTGAATTTACATCGACTTCATCGGTGTGCACACTCTATCGCTCTATCCTATCATCTCCAAGGATACTTTTGGGGCAAACGAGTTCGCAATGCCCATATGAGACGACTACCAAGCAGGTATAACGCACACAACTTGCAGAACAAGAAACTCCGACTTCGACTATGTTTTTCACAGTTATTCTGCAGTCTAGCATCTGACATGCATACAGTTGATGCAGGAACGATTGCGAAGACCGTATGAGACGACTTTGAAGGGATTATAACAAGGAGAATTGGCAAATGGAAATACATCGACCTCATCGTTGTGTACACAATATCTCTCTATCCATCATCCTACATGGACACTATTGAAGCAGACAAGTTCGCAATGAGGATATTAGACGACTTCCGAACAGGTATAAAGCACACAGCTTGCAGAACAAGTAACCTTGACTTCGACCATGTTTACACTGTAACTCTGCAGTATTACTTCTGACATGCATACAGTTGAAGCAGATACGATGGCAGTGACCGTATAATACAACTTTGAAAAGTATTTTACGGGTACAATGGGCACATGGGGATACATCGACTTCCAAGCGTGTTAACGCACACAGATTGCAGAACAAGAAACTCCGACTTTGACTTTGTTAACACTGTGACTCTGCAGTCCAGCAAGTGACATGCATACAGTTGAAGCAGATACGATGGCAGTGACTGTATAGGTCGACTTCAAAGGGTATATAACGAGTACAATAGGTGAAAGGGCATACATCGACTTCATCGTCGTACACACCATATATCCCTTTCCTATCACCTCACATGAACAATATTGGGGCAGACAAGTTCGCATTGACCATATGAAACGACTTCTGAGCAGGTATAACGCACAAGGTCTGCAGAACAAGAAACTTCGACTCCGGCTACGTTAACACAGTAACTGTGCAGTCTGGCATCTGACATGCATACAGGGTATATAACGAGTACAACTGGCAAATGGGGATACATCGTCTTCATCGTCGTACACACTATATCTCTCTATGCTATCATCCCACATGGACACCATTGAAGCAGACAAGTTCGCATTGACCATATGAGATGACTTCTGAGAAGGTTCAACGCACACAACTCGCAGAACAAGAAACTTTGACTTCGACTTTGTTTTTCACAGTAACTCTGCAGTCTAGCATCTGACATGCATACAGTTGATGCAGGAACGTTTGCAGTGACCGTATGAGACGACTTTGAAGGGTATATAACGAGTACAACTGGCAAATGGGGATACATCGTCTTCATCGTCGTACGCACTATATCCCTCTATGCTATCATCCCACATGGACACTATTGAAGCAGACAAGTTTGTATTGACCATATCAGACGACTTCTGAGCGGGTATAATGCACACAGTTTGCAGATCAGAAAACGTCAACTTCGACTACGTAAACACAGTAACTCTGCAGTCTGGCATCTGACATGCATACAGTTGAAGCAAAAACGATTGCAGTGACCGAATAGGACGACTTTGAAGGGTATTATAACGAGTACAATAGGCAAATCGGGATACATCGACTTCATCGTCGTGTATACTATATCTCTCTTCCCTATCATCTCACATGGACACTATTGGAGCAGACAAGTACTCATTGTCCATATAAGACGACTTTCGAGCAGGCATAATGCACACAGCTTGCAGGACAAGAAACTCCGACTCTGACTATGTTTACACTGTAACTCTGCAGTCTAGCATCTGACTTCCATACAGTTGAAGCAGATACGATGGCAATGACCGTATAAGACGACTTTGAAGGGAATATAACGGGTACAATAGGCAAATCGGGTTACATCGACATCATCGTCGTACACACTATATATCTCTATCCTATCATCTTACATGGACCCTATCGAAGCAGACAGAATCTCATTGACCATATAAGACGACTTTCAAGCAGATATAACGCACACAGTTTGCAGAACAAGAAACTTCGACTTTGACTATGGTTACACTGTAACTCTGCAGTCTAGCATTAGACATGCATACCGTTGAAGGGGATACGATAGCAGTGACCGTATGAGAGGATGAAGATACACCGACTCCATCGTTGTGCACACTATATCTCTTCATCCTATCACCTCACATGAACACTATCGAAGCAGACAAGTTCGCATTGACCATATGAGATGACTTTCATGCGGGTATAACGCACACAGCTTGCAGAACAAGAAATCTCTACTTTGGCTATGTTTATACTGTAACTCTCAAGTCTAGCATCTGACATGCATACAGTTGATTCAGGAACGATTGCAGTGACTGTATAAGACGACTTTGAAGAGATTATAACGGGTACAAAAGGCAAATGCAGATACATCGACTTCATCGTTGTGCACACTATATCTCTTTATTCCATCATCTTACAGGGTTACTATTGACGCGGACAAGTCCGCAATGACCATATAAGACTACTTCCGAACAGGTATAACGCACATAGCTTGCAAAACAAGAAACCTTGACTTCGACTATGTTTACATCGTAACTCTGCAGTATAACATCTGACATGTATACAGTTGAAGCAGATACGATGGCAGTGACCGTATAATACGACTTTGAAGGGTATATAACGGGTACAATAGGCACATGGGGATACATCGACTCCATCGTCGTATACACTATATAACTCTATCTCATCACCTCACATGGACACTATTGAAGCAGACAAGTTCGCATTGACCATATGAGACGGTTCCCAAGCGGATATAACTCACACAGCTTGCAGTACAAGAATCTTCGACTTTGACTATGTTTACACTGTAACTCTGCAGTCCAGCATCTGACATGCATACAGTTGAAGCAGATACGATGGCAGTGTCTATATGAGACGACTCTGAAAGGTATATAACGAGTTGAATAGGCAACTGAATTTACATCGACTTCATCGGTGTGCACACTCTATCGCCCTATTCTATCATCTCCAAGGATACTTTTGGGGCAAACAAGTTCGCAATGGCCATATGAGACGACTTCCAAGCAGATATAACGCACACAACTTGCAGAACAAGAAAGTCCGACTTCGACTATGTTTTTCACAGTTATTTTGCAGTCTAGCATATGACATGCATACAGTTGATGCAGGAACGATTGCAATGACCATATAAGACGACTTCGAAGGGATTATAACAAGTAGAATAGGCAAATGAGAATACATCGACCTCATCGTTGTGTACACAATATGTCGCTTTCCTATCATCCTACATGGTCACTATCGAAACGGACAAGTTCGCAATGAGCATATTAGACGACTTCCGAACAGGTATAAAGCACACAGCTTGCAGAACAAGAAACCTTGACTTCGACCATGTTTACACTGTAACTCTGCAGTATAACTTCTGACATGCATACAGTTGAAGCAGATACGATGGCAGTGACCGTATAATACAACATTGAAGAGTATTTTACGGGTACAATAGGCACATGGGGATACATCAACTTCATCGTCGTACACACTATATACCTCTATCCTATCACCTCACATGAACACTATTGAAGCAGACAAATTTGCATTGACCATATGAGACGACTCCCAAGCGGGTATAACGCACACAGATTGCAGAACAAGAAACTCCGACTTTGACTTTGTTAACACTGTGACTCTGCAGTCCAGCATCTGACATGCATACAGTTGGAGCAGATACGATGGCAGTGACCGTATAAGACGACTTCAAAGGGAATATAACGAGTACAATAGGTGAATGGGCATACATCGACTTTATCATCGTACACACCATATATCCCTTTCCTATCACCTCACATAAACACTATTGGAGCAGACAAGTTCGCATTGACCATATGAGACGAATCCCAAGCGGATATAACGCACACAGCTTGCAGAACAAAAAATCTCGACTTTGACTATGTTCACACTGTACCTCTGCAGTCTAGCATCTGACATGCATAAAGTTGATGCAGATACGATAGCAGTGACCGTATGAGATGACATTGCAAGGTATATAACGAGTACAACAGGCAAATGGGGATACATCATTTTCATCGTCGTACACACTATATCTCTCTATGCTATCATCTCACATGGACACTATCGAAGCAGACAAGTTTGCATTGAACATATGAGACGACTTCTGAGCGGGTATAACGCAACCAGATTGCAGATCAAGAAACTTCGAGTTCGACTATGTTTGCACTGTAACTCTGCAGTCTAGCATCTGACATGCATAAAATTGAAGCGGATACGATTGCAGTGACCGTATGAGACGACTTTGGAGGGTATATAACGAGTACAACTGGCAAATGGGGATACATCGTCTTCATCGTCGTACACACTATATCTCTCTATGCTATCATCTCACATGGACACTTTTGAAGCAGACAAGTCTGTATTGACCATATTAAACGATTTTCAAGCGGGTATAACGCACAGAGCTTGCAGAACATAAATCTCCATTTTGGCTATGTTTATACTCTTACTCTGCAGTCTAGCATCTGACATGCATACAGTTGATGCAGGGACGATTGCAGTGACCGTATACGACGACTCTGAAGAGATTATAACGGGTACAAAAGGCAAATGGAGATACATCGACTCCATCGTTGTGCACACAATATCTCCCTATCCTTTCATCCTACATGGACACTATTGAAGCGGACAAGTTCGCAATGAGCATATTAGACGACTTCCGAACAGGTTCAAAGCACACAGCTTGCAGAACTAGAAACCTTGTCTTCGACCATGTTTACACTTGTAACTCTGCAGTATAACATCTGACAAGCATACAGTTGAAGCAGATACGATGGCATTGTCCGTATGAGACGTTTCTGGAGGGTATATAACGAGTTCAATAGGCAACTGAATTGACATCGACCTCATCGGTGTGCACACTCTATCGCTCTATCCTATCATCTTCAAGGATACTTTTAGGGCAAACGAGTTCGCAATGCCCATATGAGACGACTTCCAAGCAGGTATATTGCACACAACTTGCATAACAAGAAACTCCGACTTCGACTATGTTTTTCACAGTTATTCTGCAGTCTAGCATCTGACATGCATACAATTGATGCAGGAACTATTGCAGTGACCGTATAAGACGACTCTGAAGGGATTATAACAAGTACAATAGGCAAATGAAATTACATCGACCTCATCGTTGTGCACACAATATCTTCCTATCCTATCATCTAACATGGACACAATTGATGCGGACAAGTTCGCAATGAGCATATTAGACGACTTCCGAACGAGTATGAAGCACACAGCTTGCAGAACAAGAAACCTTGACTTTCTACCATGTTCACACTGTAACTCTGCAGTATAACATCTGACATGCATACAGTTGAAGCAAATACGATGGCAGTGACCGTATAAAACAACTTTGAAGAGTATATTACGAGTACAATAGGCACATGGGGATACATCGACTTCATCGTCGTACACACTATAAACCTCAATCCTATCACCTCACATGAACACTATTGAAGCAGACAAATTCGCATTGACCATATGAGACGACTTCCAAGCGGGTATAACGCACACAGCCCGCAGAACAAGAAACTCCGACTTCGACTATGTTTACAATGTAACTCTGCAGTCTAGCATCTGACATGCATAAAATTGAAGCTTATACGATTGCAGTGACCGTATGAGACGACTTCCAAGGGTACATAACGAGTACAACTTGCGAATGGGGATACATCGTCTTCATCGTCGTACACACTATATCTTTCTATCCTATCATCCTACATGGACACTATTGAAGCGGACAAGTTCGCAATGAATATATTAGACGACTTCCGAACAGGTATAAAGCACACAGCTTGCAGAACAAGAAACCTTGACTTCGACCATATTCACACTGTAACTCTGCAGTATAACTTCTGACATGCATACAGTTGAAGCAGATACGATGGCAGTGACCGTATAATACGATTTTGAAGAGTATTTTACGAGTACAATAGGCACATGGGGATACATCGACTCCATCGTCGTACACACTATATACCTCTATCCTATCACCTCACATGAACACTATTAAAGCAGACAAATTCGCATTGACCATATAAGACGACTTCCAAGCGGGTATAACGCACACAGATTGCAGAACAAGAAACTCCGACTTCGACTTTGTTAACACTGTGACTCTGCAGTCCAGCATCTGACATGCATACAGTTGAAGCAGATACGATGGCAGTGACCATATAAGACGACTTCAAAGGGTATATAACGAGTACAATAGGTGAATGGGCATACATCGACTTCATCGTCGTACACACCATATATCCCTTCCCTATCACCTCACATGAACAATATTGGGGCAGACAAGTACGCATTGACCATATGAGACGACTTTTGAGCGGGTATAACGCACACAGTCTGCAGAACATGAAACTTCGACTTCGACTACGTTAACACAGTAACTCTGCAGTCTGGTATCTGAAATGCATACAGTTGGAGCGAAAACGATTGCAGTGACCGTATGAAACAACTTTGAAGGGTATATAACGAGTACAACTGGCAAATGGCGATACATCGTCTTCATCGTCGTACACACTATATCTCTCTATGCTATCATCCCACATGGACACTATTGAAGCAGACAAGTTCGCATTGGCCATATGGGATGACTCCTGAGAAGGTTCAACGCACAACTCGCAGAACAAGAAACTTCTACTTCGACTTTGTTTTCCACAGTAACTCTGCAGTCTAGCATCTGACATGCATACAGTTGATGCAGGAACGTTTGCAGTGACCGTATGAGACGACTTTGAAGGGTATATAACGAGTACAACTGGCAAATGGGGATACATCGTCTTCATCGTCGTACACACTATATCCCTCTATGCTATCATCCCACATGGACACTATTGAAGCAGACAAGTTCGTATTAACCATATCAGACGACTTCTGAGCGGGTATAATGCACACAGTTTGCAGATCAGGAAACGTCAACTTCGACTACGTAAACACAGTAACTCTGCAGTCTGGCATTCAACATGCATACAGTTGAAGCAAAAACGATTGCAGTGACCGTATAAGACGACTTTGAAGGGTATTATAACGAGTACAATAGGCAAATCGGGATACATCGACTTCATCGTCGTGTATACTATATCTCTCTTCCCTATCATCTCACATGGACACTATCGAATTAGACAAGTTCTCATTGTCCATATAAGACGACTTTCGAGCAGGTTTAATGCACACAGCAAGCTTGCAGAACAAGAAACTCCGACTTTGACTATGTTTACACTGTAACTCTGCAGTCTAGCATCTGACTTGCATACAGTTGGAGCAGATACGATGGCAGTGACCGTATAAGACGACTTTGAAGGGAATATAACGGGTACAATAGGCAAATCGGGTAACATCGACATCATCGTCGTACACACTATATATCTCTATCCTATCATCTTACATGGACCCTATTGAAGCAGACAGAATCTCATTGACCATATAAGACGACTTTCAAGCGGATATAACGCACACAGTTTGCAGAACAAGAAACTTCGACTTTGACTATGGTTACACTGTAACTCTGCAGTCTAGCATTAGACATGCATACAGTTGAAGGGGATACGATAGCAGTGACCGTATGAGAGGACTTAGAAGGGTATAAAACGAGTACAATTGGCGAATGAAGATACACCGACTCCATCGTTGTGCACACTATATCTCTTCATCCTATCACCTCACATGAACACTATCGAAGCAGACAAGTTCGCATTGACCATATGAGATGACATTCAAGCGGGTATAACGCACACAGCTTGCAGAACAAGAAATCTCTACTTTGGCTATGTTTATACTGTAACTCTGAAGTCTAGCATCTGACATGCATACAGTTGATTCAGGAACGATTGCAGTGACCGTATAAGACGACTTTGAAGAGATTATAACGGGTACAGAAGGCAAATGCAGATACATCGACTTCATCGTTATGCACACTATATCTCTTTATTCTATTATCTTACAGGGTTACTATTGACGCAAACAAGTCCGCAATGACCATATTAGACTACTTCCGAACAGGTATGACGCACATAGCTTGCAAAACAAGAAACCTTGACTTCGACTATAATTACATCGTAACTCTGCAGAATAACATCCGACATGCATACAGTTGAAGCAGATACGATAGCAGTGACCGTATAATACGACTTTGAAGGGTATATAACGGATAAAATAGGCACATAGGGATACATCGACTCCATCGTCGTACACACTATATAACTCTATCTCATCACCTCACATGGACACTATTGAAGCAGACAAGTTCGCATTGACCATATGAGACTACTCCCAATCGGAAATAACTCACACAGCTTGCAGAACAAGAATCTCCGACTTTGACTATGATTACACTGTAACTCTGCAGTCCAGCATCTGACATGCATACAGTTGAAGCAGATACGATGGCAGTGTCTATATGAGACGACTCTGAAAGGTATATAACGAGTTGAATAGGCAACTGAATTTACATCGACTTCATCGGTGTGCACACTCTATCGCTCTATCCTATCATCTCCAAGGATACTCTTGGGGCAAACGAGTTCGCAATGGCTATATGAGACGAATACCAAGCAGGTATAACGCACACAACTTGCAGAACAAGAAACTCCGACTTCGACAATGTTTTTCACAGTTATTTTGCAGTCTAGCATCTGACATGCATACAGTTGATGCAGGAACGATTGCAATGACCGTATAAGACGAGTTTGAAGGGATTATAACAAGTAGAATAGGCAAATGAGAATACATCGACCTCATCGTTGTGTACACAATATCTCGCTCTCCTATCATCCTACATGGACACTATCAAAACGGACAAGTTCGCAATGAGCATATTAGACGACTTCCGAACAGGTATAAAGCACACAGCTTGCAGAACAAGAAACCTTGACTTCGACAATGTTTACACTGTAACTCTGCAGTCTAGCATCTGACTTGCATACAGTTGAAGCAGATACGATGGCAGTGACCGTATAAGACGACTTTGAAGGGAATATAACGGGTACAATAGGCAAATCGGGTTACATCGACATCATCGTCGTACACACTATATATCTCTATCCTATCATCTTACATGGACCATATTGAAGCAGACAGAATCTCATTGACCATATAAGACGACTTTCAAGCGGATATAACGCACACAGTTTGCAGAACAAGAAACTTCGACTTTGACTATGGTTACACTGTAACTCTGCAGTCTAGCATTAGACATGCATACAGTTGAAGGATATACGATAGCAGTGACCGTATGAGAGGACTTAGAAGGGTATAAAACGAGTACAATTGGCGAATGAAGATACACCGACTCCATCGTTGTGCACACTATATCTCTTCATCCTATCACCTCACATGAACACTATCGAAGCAGACAAGTTCGCATTGATCATATGAGATGACATTCAAGCGGGTATAACGCACACAGCTTGCAGAACAAGAAATCTCTACTTTGGCTATGTTTATACTGTTACTCTGAAGTCTAGTATCTGACATGCATACAGTTGATTCAATAACGATTGCAGTGACCGTATAAGACGACTTTGAAGAGATTATAACGGGTACAGAAGGCAAATGCAGATACATCGACTTCATCGTTGTGCACACTATATCTCTTTATTCTATTATCTTACAGGGTTACTATTGACGCAAACAAGTCCGCAATGACCATATTAGACTACTTCCGAACAAGTATGACGCACATAGCTTGCAAAACAAGAAACCTTGACTTCGACTATAATTACATCGTAACTCTGCAGTATAACATCCGACATGCATACAGTTGGAGCAGATACGATGGCAGTGACCGTATAATACGACTTTGAAGGGTATATAACGGATACAATAGGCACATAGGGATACATCGACTCCATCGTCGTACACACTATATAACTCTATCTCATCACCTCACATGGACACTATTGAAGCAGACAAGTTCGCATTGACCATATGAGACGACTTCCAATCGGGAATAACTCACACAGCTTGCAGAACAAGAATCTCCGACTTTGACTATGATTACACTGTAACTCTGCAGTCCAGCATCTGACATGCATACAGTTGAAGCAGATACGATGGCAGTGTCTATATGAGACGACTCTGAAAGGTATATAACGAGTTGAATAGGCAACTGAATTTACATCGACTGCATCGGTGTGCACACTCTATCGCTCTATCCTATCATCTCCAAGGATACTTTTGGGGCAAACGAGTTCGCAATGGCTATATGAGACGACTACCAAGCAGGTATAACGCACACAACCAGCAGAACAAGAAACTCCGACTTCGACTATGTGTTTCACAGTTATTTTGCAGTCTAGCATTTGACATGCATACAGTTGATGCAGGAACGATTGCCATGACCGTATGAGACGAGTTTGAAGGGATTATAGCAAGTAGAATAGGCAAATGAGAATACATCGACCTCATCGTTGTGTACACAATATCTCGCTATCCTATCATCCTACATGGACACTATCAAAACGGACAAGTTCGCAATGAGCATATTAGACGACTTCTGAGCGGGTATAACGCAACCAGTTCGCAGAACAAGAAACTTCTAGTTCGACTATGTTTGCACTGTAACTCTGCAGTCTAGCATCTGACATGCATAAAATTGAAGCAGATACGATTGCAGTGACCGTATGAGACCACTTTGAAGGGTATATAACGAGTACAACTGGCAAATGGGGATACATCGTCTTCATCGTCGTACACACTATATCTCTCTATGCTATCATCTCACATGGACACTTTTGAAGCAGACAAGTCTGTATTGACCATATTAAACAACTCTCAAGCGGGTATAACGCACAGAGCTTGCAGAACATGAATCTCCATTTTGGATATGTTTATACTCTTACTCTGCAGTCTAGCATCTGACATGCATACAGTTGATGCAGGGACGATTGCAGTGACCGTATACGACGACTCTGAAGAGATTATAACGGGTACAAAAGGCAAATGAAGATACATCGACTCCATCGTTGTGCACACAATATCTCCCTATTCTTTCATCCTACATGGACACTATTGAAGCGGACAAGTTCGCAATGAGCATATTAGACGACTTCCGAACAGGTTCAAAGCACACAGCTTGCAGAACTAGAAACCTTGTCTTCGACCATGTTTACACTGTAACTCTGCAGTATAACATCTGACAAGCATACAGTTGAAGCAGATACGATGGCATTGTCCGTATGAGACGTTTCTGGAGGGTATATAACGAGTTCAATAGGCAACTGAATTGACATCGACCTCATCGGTGTGCACACTCTATCGCTCTATCCTATCATCTTCAAGGATACTTTTGGGGCAGACGAGTTCGCAATGCCTATATGAGACGACTTCCAAGCAGGTATATTGCACACAACTTGCATAACAAGAAACTCCGACTTCGACTATGTTTTTCACAGTTATTCTGCAGTCTAGCATCTGACATGCATACAATTGATGCAGGAACTATTGCAGTGACCGTATAAGACGACTCTAAAGGGATTATAACAAGTACAATAGGCAAATGAAATTACATCGACCTCATCGTTGTGCACACAATATCTTCCTATCCTATCATCTAACATGGACACAATTGATGCGGACAAGTTCGCAATGGGCATATTAGACGACTTCCGAACGAGTATAAAGCACACAGCTTGCAGAACAAGAAACCTTGACTTTCTACCATGTTTACACTGTAACTCTGCAGTATAACATCTGACATGCATACAGTTGAAGCAAATGAGACGACTTCAAAGGGTATATAACGAGTTCAATAGGTGAATGGGCATACATCGACTTCATCGTCGTACACACCATATATTCCTTCCCTATCACCTCACATGAACAATATTGGGGCAGACGAGTACGCATCGACCATATGAGACGATTTTTGAGCGGGTATAACGCACACAGTCTGCAGAACATGAAACTTCGACTTCGACTACGTTAACACAGTAACTCTGCAGTCTGGCATCTGACATGCATACAGTTGGAGCGAAAACGATTGCAGTGACCGTATGAGACAACTTTGAAGGGTATATAACGAGTACAACTGGCAAATGGGGATACATCGTCTTCATCGTCGTACACACTATATCTCTCTATGCTATCATCCCACATGGACACTATTGAAGCAGACAAGTTCGCATTGGCCATATGAGATGACTTCTGAGAAGGTTCAACGCACACAACTCGCAGAACAAGAAACTTCGACTTCGACTTTGTTTTTCACAGTAACTCTGCAGTCTAGCATCTGACATGCATACAGTTGATGCAGGAACGTTTGCAGTGACCGTATGAGACGACTTTGAAGGGTATATAACGAGTACAACTGGCAAATGGGGATACATCGTCTTCATCGTCGTACACACTATATCCCTCTATGCTATCATCCCACATGGACACTATTGAAGCAGACAAGTTCGTATTAACCATATCAGACGACTTCTGAGCGGGTATAATGCACACAGTTTGCAGATCAAGAAACGTCAACTTCGACTACGTAAACACAGTAACTCTGCAGTCTGGCATTCAACATGCATACAGTTGAAGCAAAAACGATTGCAGTGACCGAATAAGACGACTTCGAAGGGTATTATAACGAGTACAATAGGCAAATCGGGATACATCGACTTCATCGTCGTGTATACTATATCTCTCTTCCCTATCATCTCACATGGACACTATCGAAGCAGACAAGTTCTCATTGTCCATATAAGACGACTTTCGAGCAGGTTCAATGCACACAGCTTGCAGAACAAGAAACTCCGACTTTGACTATGTTTACACTGTAACTCTGCAGTCTAGCATCTGACTTGCATACAGTTGAAGCAGATACGATGGCAGTGACCGTATAAGACGACTTTGAAGGAAACATAACGGGTACAATAGGCAAATCGGGTTACATCGACATCATCGTCGTACACACAATATATCCCTATCCTATCATCTTACATGGACCCTATTGAAGCAGACAGAATCTCATTGACCATATAAGACGACTTTCAAGCGGATATAACGCACACAGTTTGCAGAACAAGAAACTTCGACTTTGACTATGGTTACACTGTAACTCTGCAGTCTAGCATTAGACATGCATACAGTTGAAGGGGATACGATAGCAGTGACCGTATGAGAGGACTTAGAAGGGTATAAAACGAGTACTACTGGCGAATGAAGATACACCGACTCCATCGTTGTGCACACTATATCTCTTCATCCTATCACCTCACATGAACACTATCGAAGCAGACAAGTTCGCATTGACCATATGAGATGACATTCAAGCGGGTATAACGCACACAGCTTGCAGAACAAGAAATCTCTACTTTGGCTATGTTTATACTGTAACTCTGAAGTCTAGCATCTGACATGCATACAGTTGATTCAGGAACGATTGCAGTGACCGTATAAGACGACTTTGAAGAGATTATAACGGGTACAGAAGGCAAATGCAGATACATCGACTTCATCGTTGTGCACACTATATCTCTTTATTCTATTATCTTACAGGGTTACTATTGACGCAAACAAGTCCGCAATGACCATATTAGACTACTTCCGAACAGGTATGACGCACATAGCTTGCAAAACAAGAAACCTTGACTTCGACTATAATTACATCGTAACTCTGCAGTATAACATCCGACATGCATACAGTTGAAGCAGATACGATGGCAGTGACCGTATAATACGACTTTGAAGGGTATATAACGGATACAATAGACACATAGGGATACATCGACCCCATCGTCGTACACACTATATAACTCTATCTCATCACCTCACATGGACACTATTGAAGCAGACAAGTTCGCATTGACCATATGAGACGACTTCCAATCGGAAATAACTCACACAGCTTGCAGAACAAGATTCTCCGACTTTGACTATGATTACACTGTAACTCTGCAGTCCAGCATCTGACATACATACAGTTGAAGCAGATACGATGGCAGTGTCTATATGAGACGACTCTGAAAGGTATATAACGAGTTGAATAGGCAACTGAATTTACATCGACTTCATCGGTGTGCACACTCTATCGCTCTATCCTATCATCTCCAAGGATACTTTTGGGGCAAACGAGTTCGCAATGGCTATATGAGACGACTACCAAGCAGGTATAACGCACACAACTTGCAGAACAAGAAACTCCGACTTCGACTATGTTTTTCACAGTTATTTTGCAGTCTAGCATCTGACATGCATACAGTTGATGCAGGAACGATTGCAATGACCGTATAAGATGAGTTTGAAGGGATTATAACAAGTAGAATAGGCGAATGAGAATACATCGACCTCATCGTAGTGTACACAATATCTCGCTATCCTATCATCCTACATGGACACTATCAAAACGGACAAGTTCGCAATGAGCATATTAGACGACTTCCGAACAGGTATAAACTACACAGCTTGCAGAACAAGAAACCTTGACTTCGACAATGTTTACACTGTAACTCTGCAGTCTAGCATCTGACTTGCATACAGTTGAAGCAGATACGATGGCAGTGACCGTATAAGACGACTTTGAAGGGAATATAACGGGTACAATAGGCAAATCGGGTTACATCGACATCATCGTCGTACACACTATATATCTCTATCCTATCATCTTACATGGACCCTATTGAAGCAGACAGAATCTCATTGACCATATAAGACGACTTTCAAGCGGATATAACGCACACAGTTTGCAGAACAAGAAACTTCGACTTTGACTATGGTTACACTGTAACTCTGCAGTCTAGCATTAGACATGCATACAGTTGAAGGGGATACGATAGCAGTGACCGTATGAGAGGACTTAGAAGGGTATAAAACGAGTACAATTGGCGAATGAAGATACACCGACTCCATCGTTGTGCACACTATATCTCTTCATCTTATCACCTCACATGAACACTATCGAAGCAGACAAGTTCGCATTGACCATATGAGATGACATTCAAGCGGGTATAACGCACACAGCTTGCAGAACAAGAAATCTCTACTTCGACTATGTTTATACTGTTACTCTGAAGTCTAGCATCTGACATGCATACAGTTGATTCAGGAACGATTGCAGTGACCGTATAAGACGACTTTGAAGAGATTATAACGGGTACAGAAGGCAAATGCAGATACATCGACTTCATCGTTGTGCACACTATATCTCTTTATTCTATTATCTTACAGGGTTACT
Organism: Phaedon cochleariae; assembly: GCA_918026855.4. Lineage (NCBI taxonomy): Eukaryota > Metazoa > Arthropoda > Insecta > Coleoptera > Chrysomelidae > Phaedon > Phaedon cochleariae. The sequence continues at coordinate 10,912,710 of OU896721.1, read as the reverse complement.
ATTGACGCAAACAAGTCCGCAATGACCATATTAGACTACTTCCGAACAGGTATGACGCACATAGCTTGCAAAACAAGAAACCTTGACTTCGACTATAATTACATCGTAACTCTGCAGTATAACATCCGACATGCATACAGTTGAAGCAGATACGATGGCAGTGACCGTATAATACGACTTTGAAGGGTATATAACGGATACAATAGGCACATAGGGATACATCGACTACATCGTCGTACACACTATATAACTCTATCTCATCACCTCACATGGACACTATTGAAGCAGACAAGTTCGAATTGACCATATGAGACGACTTCCAATCGGGAATAACTCACACAGCTTGCAGAACAAGAATCTCCGACTTTGACTATGATTACACTGTAACTCTGCAGTCCAGCATCTGACATGCATACAGTTGAAGCAGATACGATGGCAGTGTCTATATGAGACGACTCTGGAAGGTATATAACGAGTTGAATAGGCAACTGAATTTACATCGACTTCATCGGTGTGCACACTCTATCGCTCTATCCTATCATCTCCAAGGATACTCTTGGGGCAAACGAGTTCGCAATGGCTATATGAGACGACTATCAAGCAGGTATAACGCACACAACTAGCAGAACAAGAAACTCCGACTTCGACTATGTTTTTCACAGTTATTTTGCAGTCTAGCATCTGACATGCATACAGTTGATGCAGGAACGATTGCAATGACCGAATAAGACGAGTTTGAAGGGATTATAGCAAGTAGAATAGGCAAATGAGAATACATCGACCTCATCGTTGTGTACACAATATCTCGCTATCCTATCATCCTACATGGACACTATAAAAACGGACAAGTTCGCAATGAGCATATTAGACGACTTCTGAGCGGGTATAACGCAACCAGTTTGCAGAACAAGAAACTTCGAGTTCGACTATGCTTGCACTGTAACTCTGCAGTCTAGCATCTGACATGCATAAAATTGAAGCGGATTCGATTGCAGTGACCGTATGAGACGACTTTGAAGGGTATATAACGAGTACAACTGGCAAATGGGGATACATCGTCTTCATCGTCGTACACACTATATCTCTCTATGTTATCATCTCACATGGACACTTTTGAAGCAGACAAGTCTGTATTGACCATATTAAACGACTCTCAAGAGGGTATAACGCACAAAGCTTGCAGAACATAAATCTCTATTTTGGCTATGTTTATACTCTTACTCTGCAGTCTAGCATCTGACATGCATACAGTTGATGCAGGGACGATTGCAGTGACCGTATACGACGACTCTGAAGAGATTATAACGGGTACAAAAGGCAAATGAAGATACATCGACTCCATCGTTGTGCACACAATATCTCCCTATCCTTTCATCCTACATGGACACTATTGAAGCAGACAAGTTCGCAATGAGCATATTAGACGACTTCCGAACAGGTTCAAAGCACACAGCTTGCAGAACTAGAAACCTTGTCTCCGACCATGTTTACACTGTAACTCTGCAGTATAACATCTGACAAGCATACAGTTGAAGCAGATACGATAGCATTGTCCGTATAAGACGTTTCTGGAGGGTATATAACGAGTTCAATAGGCAACTGAATCGACATCGACCTCATCGGTGTGCAAACTCTATCGCTTTATCCTATCATCTTCAAGGATACTTTTGGGGCAAACGAGTTCGCAATGCCCATATGAGACGACTTCCAAGCAGGTATATTGCACACAACTTGCATAACAAGAAACTCCGACTTCGACTATGTTTTTCACAGTTATTCTGCAGTCTAGCATCTGACATGCATACAATTGATGCAGGAACTATTGCAGTGACCGTATAAGACGACTCTGAAGGAATTATAACAAGTACAATAGGCAAATGAAATTACATCGACCTCATCGTTGTGCACACAATATCTTCCTATCCTATCATCTAACATGGACACAATTGATGCGGACAAGTTCGCAATGAGCATATTAGACGACTTCCGAACGAGTATAAAGCACACAGCTTGCAGAACAAGAAACCTTGACTTTCTACCATGTTTACACTGTAACTCTGCAGTATAACATCTGACATGCATACAGTTGAAGCAAATACGATGGCAGTGACCGTATAAAACAACTTCGAAGAGTATATTACGAGTACAATAGGCACATGGGGATATATCGACTTCATCGTCGTACACACTATAAACCTCAATCCTATCACCTCACATGAACACTATTGAAGCAGACAAATTCGGATTGACCATATGAGACGACTTCCAAGCGGGTATAACGCACACAGCCCGCAGAACAAGAAACTCCGACTTCGACTATGTTTACACTGTAACTCTGCAGTCTAGCATCTGACATGCATAAAATTGAAGCTTATACGATTGCAGTGACCGTATGAGACGACTTCCAAGGGTACATAACGAGTACAACTTGCGAATGGGGATACATCGTCTTCATCGTCGTACACACTATATCTCTCTATCCTATCATCCTACATGGACACTATTGAAGCGGACAAGTTCGCAATGAACATATTAGACGACTTCCGAACAGGTATAAAGCACACAGCTTGCAGAACAAGAAACCTTGACTTCGACCATGTTTACACTGTAACTCTGCAGTATAACTTCTGACATGCATACAGCTGGAGCAGATACGATGGCAGTGACCGTATAATACGATTTTGAAGAGTATTTTACGAGTACAATAGGCACATGGGGATACATCGACTCCATCGTCGTACACACTTCATACCTCTATCCTATCACCTCACATGAACACTATTAAAGCAGACAAATTCGCATTGACCATATGAGACGACTTCCAAGCGGGTATAACGCACACAGATTGCAGAACAAGAAACTCCGACTCTGACTTTGTTAACACTGTGACTCTGCAGTCCAGCATCTGACATGCATACAGTTGAAGCAGATACGATGGCAGTGACCATATAAGACGACTTCAAAGGGTATATAACGAGTACAATAGGTGAATGGGCATACATCGACTTCATCGTCGTACACACCATATATCCCTTCCCTATCACCTCACATGAACAATATTGGGGCAGACAAGTACGCATTGACCATATGAGACGACTTTTGAGTGGGTATAACGCACACAGTCTGCAGAACATGAAACTTCGACTTCGACTACGTTAAAACAGTAACTCTGCAGTCTGGCATCTGACATGCATACAGTTGGAGCGAAAACGATTGCAGTGACCGTATGAGACAACTTTGAAGGGTATATAACGAGTACAACTGGCAAATGGGGATACATCGTCTTCATCGTCGTACACACTATATCTCTCTATGCTATCATCCCACATGGACACTATTGAAGCAGACAAGTTCGCATTGGCCATATGAGATGACTTCTGAGAAGGTTCAACGCACACAACTCGCAGAACAAGAAACTTCGACTTCGACTTTGTTTTTCACAGTAACTCTGCAGTCTAGCATCTGACATGCATACAGTTGATGCAGGAACGTTTGCAGTGACCGTATGAGACGACTTTGAAGGGTATATAACGAGTACAACTGGCAAATGGGGATACATCGTCTTCATCGTCGTACACACTATATCCCTCTATGCTATCATCCAACATGGACACTATTGAAGCAGACAAGTTCGTATTAACCATATCAGACGACTTCTGAGCGGGTATAATGCACACAGTTTGCAGATCAAGAAACGTCAACTTCGACTACGTAAACACAGTAACTCTGCAGTCTGGCATTCAACATGCATACAGTTGAAGCAAAAACGATTGCAGTGACCGAATAAGACGACTTCGAAGGGTATTATAACGAGTACAATAGGCAAATCGGGATACATCGACTTCATCGTCGTGTATACTATATCTCTCTTCCCTATCATCTCACATGGACACTATCGAAGCAGACAAGTTCTCATTGTCCATATAAGACGACTTTCGAGCAGGTTCAATGCACACAGCTTGCAGAACAAGAAACTCCGACTTTGACTATGTTTACACTGTAACTCTGCAGTCTAGCATCTGACTTGCATACAGTTGAAGCAGATACGATGGCAGTGACCGTATAAGACGACTTTGAAGGAAACATAACGGGTACAATAGGCAAATCGGGTTACATCGACATCATCGTCGTACACACAATATATCTCTATCCTATCATCTTACATGGACCCTATTGAAGCAGACAGAATCTCATTGACCATATAAGACGACTTCCAAGCGGATATAACGCACACAGTTTGCAGAACAAGAAACTTCGACTTTGACTATGGTTACACTGTAACTCTGCAGTCTAGCATTAGACATGCATACAGTTGAAGGGGATACGATAGCAGTGACCGTATGAGAGGACTTAGAAGGGTTTAAAACGAGTACTACTGGCGAATGAAGATACACCGACTCCATCGTTGTGCACACTATGTCTCTTCATCCTATCACCTCACATGAACACTATCGAAGCAGACAAGTTCGCATTGACCATATGAGATGACATTCAAGCGGGTATAACGCACACAGCTTGCAGAACAAGAAATCTCTACTTTGGCTATGTTTATACTGTAACTCTGAAGTCTAGCATCTGACATGCATACAGTTGATTCAGGAACGATTGCAGTGACCGTATAAGACGACTTTGAAGAGATTATAACAGGTACAGAAAGCAAATGCAGATACATCGACTTCATCGTTGTGCACACTATATCTCTTTATTCTATTATCTTACAGGGTTACTATTGACGCAAACAAGTCCGCAATGACCATATTAGACTACTTCCGAACAGGTATGACGCACATAGCTTGCAAAACAAGAAACCTTGACTTCGACTATAATTACATCGTAACTCTGCAGTATAACATCCGACATGCATACAGTTGAAGCAGATACGATGGCAGTGACCGTATAATACGACTTTGAAGGGTATATAACGGATACAATAGGCACATAGGGATACATCGACTCCATCGTCGTACACACTATATAACTCTATCTCATCACCTCACATGGACACTATTGAAGCAGACAAGTTCGCATTGACCATATGAGACGACTTCCAATCGGAAATAACTCACACAGCTTGCAGAACAAGATTCTCCGACTTTGACTATGATTACACTGTAACTCTGCAGTCCAGCATCTGACATGCATACAGTTGAAGCAGATACGATGGCAGTGTCTATATGAGACGACTCTGAAAGGTATATAACGAGTTGAATAGGCAACTGAATTTACATCGACTTCATCGGTGTGCACACTCTATCGCTCTATCCTATCATCTCCAAGGATACTTTCGGGGCAAACGAGTTCGCAATGACTATATGAGACGACTACCAAGCAGGTATAACGCACACAACTTGCAGAACAAGAAACTCCGACTTCGACTATGTTTTTCACAGTTATTTTGCAGTCTAGCATCTGACATGCATACAGTTGATGCAGGAACGATTGCAATGACCGTATAAGACGAGTTTGAAGGGATTATAACAAGTAGAATAGGCAAATGAGAATACATCGACCTCATCGTTGTGTACACAATATCTCGCTATCCTATCATCCTACATGGACACTATCAGAACGGACAAGTTCGCAATGAGCATATTAGACGACTTCCGAACAGGTATAAAGCACACAGCTTGCAGAACAAGAAACCTTGACTTCGACAATGTTTACACTGTAACTCTGCAGTCTAGTATCTGACTTGCATACAGTTGAAGCAGATACGATGGCAGTGACCGTATAAGACGACTTTGAAGGGAATATAACGGGTACAATAGGCAAATCGGGTTACATCGACATCATCGTCGTACACACTATATATCTCTATCCTATCATCTTACATGGACCCTATTGAAGCAGACAGAATCTCATTGACCATATAAGACGACTTTCAAGCGGATATAACGCACACAGTTTGCAGAACAAGAAACTTCGACTTTGACTATGGTTACACTGTAACTCTGCAGTCTAGCATTAGACATGCATACAGTTGAAGGGGATACGATAGCAGTGACCGTATGAGAGGACTTAGAAGTGTATAAAACGAGTACAAGTGGCGAATGAAGATACACCGACTCCATCGTTGTGCACACTATATCTCTTCATCCTATCACCTCACATGAACACTATCGAAGCAGACAAGTTCGCATTGACCATATGAGATGACATTCAAGCGGGTATAACGCACACAGCTTGCAGAACAAGAAATCTCTACTTTGGCTATGTTTATACTGTTACTCTGAAGTCTAGCATCTGGCATGCATACAGTTGATTCAGGAACGATTGCAGTGACCGTATAAGACGACTTTGAAGAGATTATAACGGGTACAGAAGGCAAATGCAGATACATCGACTTCATCGTTGTGCACACTATATCTCTTTATTCTATTATCCTACAGGGTTACTATTGACGCAAACAAGTCCGCAATGACCATATTAGACTACTTCCGAACAGGTATGACGCACATAGCTTGCAAAACAAGAAACCTTGTCTTCGATTATTATTAAATCGTAACTCTGCAGTATAACATCCGACATGCATACAGTTGAAGCAGATACGATGGCAGTGACCGTATAATACGACTTTGAAGGGTATATAACGGATACAATAGACACATAGGGATACATCGACTCCATCGTCGTACACACTATATAACTCTATCTCATCACCTCACATGGACACTATTGAAGCAGACAAGTTCGCATTGACCATATGAGACGACTTCCAATCGAAAATAACTCACACAGCTTGCAGAACAAGATTCTCCGACTTTGACTATGATTATACTGTAACTCTGCAGTCCAGCATCTGACATGCATACAGTTGAAGCAGATACGATGGCAGTGTCTATATGAGACGACTCTGAAAGGTATATAACGAGTTGAATAGGCAACTGAATTTACATCGACTTCATCGGTGTGCACACTCTATCGCTCTATCCTATCATCTCCAAGGATACTTTTGGGGCAAACGAGTTCGCAATGACTATATGAGACGACTACCAAGCAGGTATAACGCACACAACTTGCAGAACAAGAAACTCCGACTTCGACTATGTTTTTCACAGTTATTTTGCAGTCTGAGCGGATATAACGCAACCAGTTTGCAGAACAAGAAACTTCGAGTTCGACTATGCTTGCACTAACTCTGCAGTCTAGCATCTGACATGCATAAAATTGAAGCGGATTCGATTGCAGTGACCGTATGAGACGACTTTGAAGGGTATATAACGAGTACAACTGGCAAATGGGGATACATCGTCTTCATCGTCGTACACACTATATCTCTCTATGTTATCATCTCACATAGACACTTTTGAAGCAGACAAGTCTGTATTGACCATATTAAACGACTCTCAAGAGGGTATAACGCACAAAGCTTGCAGAACATAAATCTCTATTTTGGCTATGTTTATACTCTTACTCTGCAGTCTAGCATCTGACATGCATACAGTTGATGCAGGGACGATTGCAGTGACCGTATACGACGACTCTGGAGAGATTATAACGGGTACAAAAGGCAAATGAAGATACATCGACTCCATCGTTGTGCACACAATATCTCCCTATCCTTTCATCCTACATGGACACTATTGAAGCAGACAAGTTCGCAATGAGCATATTAGACGACTTCCGAACAGGTTCAAAGCACACAGCTTGCAGAACTAGAAACCTTGTCTTCGACCATGTTTACACTGTAACTCTGCAGTATAACATCTGACAAGCATACAGTTGAAGCAGATACGATAGCATTGTCCGTATGAGACGTTTCTGGAGGGTATATAACGAGTTCAATAGGCAACTGAATCGACATCGACCTCATCGGTGTGCAAACTCTATCGCTTTATCCTATCATCTTCAAGGATACTTTTGGGGCAAACGAGTTCGCAATGCCCATATGAGACGACTTCCAAGCAGGTATATTGCACACAACTTGCATAACAAGAAACTCCGACTTCGACTATGTTTTTCACAGTTATTCTGCAGTCTAGCATCTGACATGCATACAATTGATGCAGGAACTATTGCAGTGACCGTATAAGACGACTCTGAAGGAATTATAACAAGTACAATAGGCAAATGAAATTACATCGACCTCATCGTTGTGCACACAATATCTTCCTATCCTATCATCTAACATGGACACAATTGATGCGGACAAGTTCGCAATGAGCATATTAGACGACTTCCGAACGAGTATAAAGCACACAGCTTGCAGAACAAGAAACCTTGACTTTCTACCATGTTTACACTGTAACTCTGCAGTATAACATCTGACATGCATACAGTTGAAGCAAATACGATGGCAGTGACCGTATAAAACAACTTCGAAGAGTATATTACGAGTACAATAGGCACATGGGGATACATCGACTTCATCGTCGTACACACTATAAACCTCAATCCTATCACCTCACATGAACACTATTGAAGCAGACAAATTCGGATTGACCATATGAGACGACTTCCAAGCGGGTATAACGCACACAGCCCGCAGAACAAGAAACTCCGACTTCGACTATGTTTACACTGTAACTCTGCAGTCCAGCATCTGACATGCATAAAATTGAAGCTTATACGATTGCAGTGACCGTATGAGACGACTTCCAAGGGTACATAACGAGTACAACTTGCGAATGGGGATACATCGTCTTCATCGTCGTACACACTATATCTCTCTATCCTATCATCCTACATGGACACTATTGAAGCGGACAAGTTCGCAATGAACATATTAGACGACTTTCGAACAGGTATAAAGCACACAGCTTGCAGAACAAGAAACCTTGACTTCGACCATGTTTACACTGTAACTCTGCAGTATAACTTCTGACATGCATACAGCTGAAGCAGATACGATGGCAGTGACCGTATAATACGATTTTGAAGAGTATTTTACGAGTACAATAGGCACATGGGGATACATCGACTCCATCGTCGTACACACTATATACCTCTATCCTATCACCTCACATGAACACTATTAAAGCAGACAAATTCGCATTGACCATATGAGACGACTTTCAAGCGGGTATAACGCACACAGATTGCAGAACAAGAAACTCCGACTTTGACTTTGTTAACACTGTGACTCTGCAGTCCAGCATCTGACATGCATACAGTTGAAGCAGATACGATGGCAGTGACCATATAAGACGACTTCAAAGGGTATATAACGAGTACAATAGGTGAATGGGCATACATCGACTTCATCGTCGTACACACCATATATCCCTTCCCTATCACCTCACATGAACAATATTGGGGCAGACAAGTACGCATTGACCATATGAGACGACTTTTGAGTGGGTATAACGCACACAGTCTGCAGAACATGAAACTTCGACTTCGACTACGTTAACACAGTAACTCTGCAGTCTGGCATCTGACATGCATACAGTTGGAGCGAAAACGATTGCAGTGACCGTATGAGACAACTTTGAAGGGTATATAACGAGTACAACTGGCAAATGGGGATACATCGTCCTCATCGTCGTACACACTATATCCCTCTATGCTATCATCCCACATGGACACTATTGAAGCAGACAAGTTCGTATTAATCATATCAGACGACTTCTGAGCGGGTATAATGCACACAGTTTGCAGATCAGGAAACGTCAACTTCGACTACGTAAACACAGTAACTCTGCAGTCTGGCATTCAACATGCATACAGTTGAAGCAAAAACGATTGCAGTGACCGAATAAGACGACTTTGAAGGGTATTATAACGAGTACAATAGGCAAATCGGGATACATCGAATTCATCGTCGTGTATACTATATCTCTCTTCCCTATCATCTCACATGGACACTATCGAAGCAGACAAGTTCTCATTGTTCATATAAGACGACTTTCGAGCAGGTATAATGCACATAGCTTGCAGAACAAGAAACTCCGACTCTGACAATGTTTACACTGTAACTCTGCAGTCTAGCATCTGACTTGCATACAGTTGAAGCAGATACGATGGCAGTGACCGTATAAGACGACTTTGAAGGGAATATAACGGGTACAATAGGCACATAGGGATACATCGACTCCATCGTCGTACACACTATATAACTCTATCTCATCACCTCACATGGACACTATTGAAGCAGACAAATTCGCATTGACCATATTAGACGACTTCCAATCGGGAATAACTCACACAGCTTGCAGAACAAGAAACTCCGACTTTGACTATGATTACACTGTAACTCTGCAGTCCAGCATCTGACATGCATACAGTTGAAGCAGATACGATGGCAGTGTCTATATGAGACGACTCTGAAAGGTATATAACGAGTTGAATAGGCAACTGAATTTACATCGACTTCATCGGTGTGCACACTCTATCGCTCTATCCTATCATCTCCAAGGATTCTTTTGGGGGCAAACGAGTTCGCAATGGCTATATGAGACGACTACCAAGCAGGTATAACGCACACAACTAGCAGAACAAGAAACTCCGACTTCGACTATGTTTTTCACAGTTATTTTGCAGTCTAGCATCTGACATGCATACAGTTGGTGCAGGAACGATTGCAATGACCGTAAAAGACGAGTTTGAAGGGATTATAGCGAGTAGGATAGGCAAATGAGAATACATCGACCTCATCGTTGTGTACACAATATCTCGCTATCCTATCATCCTACATGGACACAATCACGGACAAGTTCGCAATGAGCATATTAGACGACTTCCGAACAGGTATAAAGCACACAGCTTGCAGAACAAGAAACCTTGACTTCGACAATGTTTACACTGTAACTCTGCAGTATAACATCTGACATGCAAACAGTTGAAGCAGATACGATGGCAGTGACCGTATTATACAACTTTGAAGAGTATTTTACAGGTACAATAGGCACATGGGGATACATCGACTTCATCGTCGTACACACTATATACCTCTATCCTATCACATCACATAAACACTATTGAAGCAGACAAATTCGCATTGACCATATGAGACGACTTTCAAGTGGGTATAACGCACACAGATTGCAGAACAAGAAACTCCGACTTTGACTTTGTTAACACTGTGACTCTGCAGTCCAGCATCTGACATGCATACAGTTGAAGCAGATACGATGGCAGTGACCGTATGAGACGACTTCAAAGGGAATATAACGAGTACAATAGGTGAATGGGCATACATCGACTTCATCATCGTACACACCATATATCCCTTCCCTATCACCTCTCGGGATACATCGACTTCATCGTCGTGTAAACTATATCTCTCTTCCCTATCATCTCACATGGACACTATCGGAGCAGACAAGTTCTCATTGTCCATATAAGACGACTTTCGAGCAGGTATAATGCACACAGCTTGCAGAACAAGAAACTCCGACTCTGACTATGTTTACACTGTAACTCTGCAGTCTAGCATCTGACTTGCATACAGTTGAAGCAGATACGATGGCAGTGACCGTATAAGACGACTTTGAAGGGAATATAACGGGTACAATAGGCAAATCGGGTTACATCGACATCATCGTCGTACACACTATATATCTCTATCCTATCATCTTACATGGACCCTATTGAAGCAGACAGAATCTCATTGACCATATAAGACGACTTTCAAGCGGATATAACGCACACAGTTTGCAGAACAAGGAACTTCGACTTTGACTATGGTTACACTGTAACTCTGCAGTCTAGCATTAGACATGCATACAGTTGAAGGGGATACGATAGCAGTGACCGTATGAGAGGACTTAGAAGGGTATAAAACGACTACAATTGGCGAATGAAGATACACCGACTCCATCGTTGTGCACACTATATCTCTTCATCCTATCACCTCACATAAACACTATCGAAGCAGACAAGTTCGCATTGACCATATGAGATGACATTCAAGCGGGTATAACGCACACAGCTTGCAGAACAAGAAATCTCTACTTTGGCTATGTTTATACTGTTACTCTGAAGTCTAGCATCTGACATGCATACAGTTGATTCAGGAACGATTGCAGTGACCGTATAAGACGACTTTGAAGAGATTATAACGGGTACAGAAGGCGAATGCAGATACATCGACTTCATCGTTGTGCACACTATATCTCTTTATTCTATTATCTTACAGGGTTACTATTGACGCAAACAAGTCCGCAATGACCATATTAGACTACTCCCGAACAGGTATGACGCACATAGCTTGCAAAACAAGAAACCATGACTTCGACTATAATTACATCGTAACTCTGCAGTTTAACATCCGACATGCATACAGTTGAAGCAGATACGATGGCAGTGACCGTAAGATACGACTTTGAAGGGTATATAACGGATACAATAGGCACATAGGGATACATCGACTCCATCGTCGTACACACTATATAACTCTATCTCATCACCTCACATGGACACTATTGAAGCAGACAAGTTCGCATTGACCATATGAGACGACTTCCAATCGGGAATAACTCACACAGCTTGCAGAACAAGAATCTCCGACTTTGACTATGATTACACTGTAACTCTGCAGTCCAGCATCTGACATGCATACAGTTGAAGCAGGTACGATGGCAGTGTCTATATGAGACGACTCTGAAAGGTATATAACGAGTTGAATAGGCAACTGAATTTACATCGACTTCATCGGTGTGCACACTCTATCGCTCTATCCTATCATCTCCAAGGATACTTTTGGGGCAAACGAGTTCGCAATGGCTATATGAGACGACTACCAAGCAGGTATAACGCACACAACTAGCAGAACAAGAAACTCCGTCTTCGACTATGTTTTTCACAGTTATTTTGCAGTCTAGCATCTGACATGCATACAGTTGATGCAGGAACGATTGCAATGACCGTATCAGACGAGTTTGAAGGGATTATAGCGAGTAGAATAGGCAAATGAGAATACATCGACCTCATCGTTGTGTACACAATATCTCGCTATCCTATCATCCTACATGGACACTATCAAAACGGACAAGTTCGCAATGAGCATATTAGACGACTTCCGAACAGGTATAAAGCACACAGCTTGCAGAACAAGAAACCTTGACTTCGACAATGTTTACACTGTAACTCTGCAGTATAACATCTGACATGCATACAGTTGAAGCAGATACGATGGCAGTGACCGTATTATACAACTTTGAAGAGTATTTTACGGGTACAATAGGCACATGGGGATACATCGACTTCATCGTCGTACACACTATATACCTCTATCCTATCACATCACATAAACACTATTGAAGCAGACAAATTCGCATTGACCATATGAGACGACTTCCAAGCGGGTATAACGCACACAGATTGCAGAACAAGAAGCTCCGACTTTGACTTTGTTAACACTGTGACTCTGCAGTCCAGCATCTGACATGCATACAGTTGAAGCAGATACGATGGCAGTGACCGTATAAGACGACTTCAAAGGGAATATAACGAGTACAATAGGTGAATGGGCATACATCGACTTCATCATCGTACACACCATATATCCCTTTCCTATCACCTCACATGAACACAATTGGAGCAGACAAGTTCGCATTGACCATATGAGACGAATCCCAAGCGGATATAACGCACAACAAAAAATCTCGACTTTGACTATGTTCACACTGTACCTCTGCAGTCTAGCATCTGACATGCATGAAGTTGATGCAGATACGATAGCAGTGACCGTGAGAGATGACATTGCAAGGTATATAACGAGTACAACAGGCAAATGGGGAAACATCATTTTCATCGTCGTACACACTATATCTCTCTATGCTATTATCTCACATGGACACTATTGAAGCAGACAAGTTTGCATTGACTATATGAGACGACTTCCGAGCGGGTATAACGCAACCAGTTTGCAGAACAAGAAACTTCGAGTTCGACTATGTTTACACTGTAACTCTGCAGTCTAGCATCTGACATGCATAAGATTGAAGCGGATACGATTGCAGTGACCGTATGAGACGACTTTGAAGGGTATATAACGAGTACAACTGGCAAATGGGGATACATCGTCTTCATCGTCGTACACACTATATCTCTCTATGCTATCATCTCACATGGACACTTCTGAAGCAGACAAGTCTGTATTGACCATATTAAACGACTCTCAAGCGGGTATAACGCACAGAGCTTGCAGAACATAAATCTCTATTTCGGCTATGTTTATACTCTTACTCTGCAGTCTAGCATCTGACATGCATACAGTTGATGCAGGGACGATTGCAGTGACCGTATACGACGACTCTGAAGAGATTATAACGGGTACAAAAGGCAAATGAAGATACATCGACTCCATCGTTGTGCACACAATATCTCCCTATCCTTTCATCCTACATGGACACTATTGAAGCGGACAAGTTCGCAATGAGCATATTAGACGACTTCCGAACAGGTTCAAAGCACACAGTTTGCAGAACTAGAAACCTTGTCTTCGACCATGTTTACACTGTAACTCTGCAGTATAACATCTGACATGCATACAGTTGAAGCAGATACGATGGCATTGTCCGTATGAGACGTTTCTGGAGGGTATATAACGAGTTCAATAGGCAACTGAATCGACATCGACCTCATCGGTGTGCACACTCTATCGCTCTATTCTATCATCTTCAAGGATACTTTTGGGGCAAACGACTTCCAAGCAGGTATATTGCGCACAACTTGCATAACAAGAAACTCCGACTTCGACTATGTTTTTCACAGTTATTCTGCAGTCTAGCATCTGACATGCATACAATTGATGCAGGAACTATTGCAGTGACCGTATAAGACGATTTTGAAGGGATTATAACAAGTACAATAGGCGAATGAAATTACATGGACCTCATCGTTGTGCACACAATATCTTCCTATCCTATCATCTAACATGGACACAATTGATGCGGACAAGTTCGCAATGAGCATATTAGACGACTTCCGAACGAGTATAAAGCACACAGCTTGCAGAACAAGAAACCTTGACTTTCTACCATGTTTACACTGTAACTCTGCAGTATAACATCTGACATGCATACAGTTGAAGCAGATACGATGGCAGTGACCGTATAAAACAACTTTGGAGAGTATATTACGGGTACAATAGGCACATGGGGATACATCGACTTCATCGTCGTACACACTATAAACCTCAATCCTATCACCTCACATGAACACTATTGAAGCAGACAAATTCGCATTGACCATATGAGACGACTTCCAAGCGGGTATAACGCACACAGCCCGCAGAACAAGAAACTCCGACTTCGACTATGTTTACACTGTAACTCTGCAGTCTAGCATCTGACATGCATAAAATTGAAGCTTATACGATTGCAGTGACCGTATGAGACGACTTTGAAGGGTATATAACGAGTACAACTGGCAAATGGGGATACATCGTCTTCATCGTCGTACACACTATATCTCTCTATGCTATCATCTCACATGGACACTTTTGAAGCAGACAAGTCTGTATTGACCATATTAAACGACTCTCAAGCGGGTATAAGGCACAGAGCTTGCAGAACATAAATCTCTATTTTGGCTATGTTTATACTCTTACTCTGCAGTCTAGCATCTGACATGCATACAGTTGATGCAGGGACGATTGCAGTGACCGTATACGATGACTCTGAAGAGATTATAACGGGTACAAAAGGCAAATGAAGATACATCGACTCCATCGTTGTGCACACAATATCTCCCTATCCTTTCATCCTACATGGACACTATTGAAGCGGACAAGTTCGCAATGAGCATATTAGACGACTTTCGAACAGGTTCAAAGCACACAGCTTGCAGAACTAGAAACCTTGTCTTCGACCATGTTTACACTGTAACTCTGCAGTATAACATCTGACATGCATACAGTTGAAGCAGATACGATGGCATTGTCCGTATGAGACGTTTCTGGAGGGTATATAACGAGTTCAATAGGCAACTGAATCGACATCGACCTCATCGGTGTGCACACTCTATCGGTCTATTCTATCATCTTCAAGGATACTTTTGGGGCAAACGACTTCCAAGCAGGTATATTGCGCACAACTTGCATAACAAGAAACTCCGACTTCGACTATGTTTTTCACAGTTATTCTGCAGTCTAGCATCTGACATGCATACAGTTGAAGCAGATACGATGGCAGTGACCATATAAGACGACTTCAGAGGGTATATAACGGGTACAATAGGCAAATCGGGTTAAATCGACATCATCGTCGTACAAACTATATCCCTCTATGCTATCATCCCACATGAACACTATTGAAGCAGGCAAGTTCGTATTAACCATATCAGACGACTTCTGAGCGGGTATAATGCACACAATTTGCAGATCAAGAAACGTCAACTTCGACTACGTAAACACAGTAACTCTGCAGTCTGGCATTCAACATGCATACAGTTGAAGCAAAAACGATTGCAGTGACCGAATAAGACGACGTTGAAGGGTATTATAACGAGTACAATAGGCAAATCGGGATACATCGACTTCATCGTCGTGTATACTATATCTTTCTTCCCTATCATCTCACATAGACACTATCGAAGCAGACAAGTTCTCATTGTTCATAGAAGACGACTTTCGAGCAGGTATAATGCACACAGCTTGCAGAACAAGAAACTCCGACTTTGACTATGTTTACACTGTAACTCTGCAGTCTAGCATCTGACTTGCATACAGTTGAAGCAGATACGATGGCAGTGACCGTATAAGACGACTTTGAAGGGAATATAACGGGTACAATAGGCAAATCGGGTTACATCGACATCATCGTCGTACACACTATATATCTCTATCCTATCATCTTACATGGACCATATTGAAGCAGACAGAATCTCATTGACCATATAAGACGACTTTCAAGCGGATATAACGCACACAGTTTGCAGAACAAGAAACTTCGACTTTGACTATGGTTACACTGTAACTCTGCAGTCTAGCATTAGACATGCATACAGTTGAAGGGGATACGATAGCAGTGACCGTATGAGAGGACTTAGAAGGGTATAAAACGAGTACAATTGGCGAATGAAGATACACCGACTCCATCGTTGTGCACACTATATCTCTTCATCCTATCACCTCACATGAACACTATCGAAGCAGGCAAGTTCGCATTGACCATATGAGATGACATTCAAGCGGGTATAACGCACACAGCTTGCAGAACAAGAAATCTCTACTTTGGCTATGTTTATACTGTAACTCTGAAGTCTAGCATCTGACATGCATACAGTTGATTCAGGAACGATTGCAGTGACCGTATAAGACGACTTTGAAGAGATTATAACGGGTACAGAAGGCAAATGCAGATACATCGACTTCATCGTTGTGCACACTTTATCTCTTTATTCTATCATCTTACAGGGTTACTATTGACGCGAACAAGTCCGCAATGACCATATTAGACGACTTCCGAACAGGTTTAAAGCACACAGCTTGCAGAACAAGAAACCTTGACTTCGACCATGTTTATACTGTAACTCTGCAGTATAACTTCTGACATGCATACAGTTGAAGCAGATACGATGGCAGTGACCGTATAATACGACTTTGAAGAGTATTTTACGGGTACAATAGGCACATGGGGACATCGACTTCATCGTCGTACACACTATATACCTCTATCCTATCACCTCACATGAACACAATTGAAGCAGACAAATTCGCATTGACCATATGAGACGACTTCCAAGCGGGTATAACGCACACAGATTGCAGAACAAGAAACTCCGACTTTGACTTTGTTAACACTGTGACTCTGCAGTCCAGCATCTGACATGCATACAGTTGAAGCAGATACGATGGCAGTGACCGTATAATACGACTTTGAAGGGTATATAACGGATACAATAGGCACATAGGGATACATCGACTCCATCGTCGTACACACTATCTCATCACCTCACATGGACACTATTGAAGCAGACAAGTTCGCATTGACCATATGAGACGACTTCCAATCGGGAATAACTCACACAGCTTGCAGAACAAGAATCTCCGACTTTGACTATGATTACACTGTAACTCTGCAGTCCAGCATCTGACATGCATACAGTTGAAGCAGATACGATGGCAGTGTCTATATGAGACGACTCTGAAAGGTATATAACGAGTTGAATAGGCAACTGAATTTACATCGACTTCATCGGTGTGCACACTCTATCGCTCTATCCTATCATCTCCACGGATACTTTTGGGGCAAACGAGTTCGCGATGGCTATATGAGACGACTACCAAGCAGGTATAACGCACACAAATTGCAGAACAAGAAACTCCGTCTTCGACTATGTTTTTCACAGTTATTTTGCAGTCTAGCATCTGACATGCATACAGTTGATGCAGGAACGATTGCAATGACCGTATAAGACGACTTTGAAGGGATTATAACAAGTAGAATAGGCAAATGAGAATACATCGACCTCATCGTTGTGTACACAATATCTCGCTATCCTATCATCCTACATGGACACTATCAAAACGGACAAGTTCGCAATGAGCATATTAGACGACTTCCGAACAGGTATAAAGCACACAGCTTGCAGAACAAGAAACCTTGACTTCGACCATGTTCACACTGTAACTCTGCAGTATAACATCTGACATGCATACAGTTGGAGCAGATACGATGGCAGTGACCGTATAATACAACTTTGAAGAGTATTTTACGGGTACAATAGGCACATGGGGATACATCGACTTCATCGTCGTACACACTATATACCTCTATCCTATCACATCACATGAACACTATTGAAGCAGACAAATTCGCATTGACCATATGAGACGACTTCCAAGCGAGTATAACGCACACAGATTGCAGAATAAGAAACTCCGACTTTGACTTTGTTAACACTGTGGCTCTGCAGTCCAGCATCTGACATGCATACAGTTGAAGCAGATACGATGGCAGTGACCGTATAAGACGACTTCAAAGGGAATATAACGAGTACAATAGGTGAATGGGCATACATCGACTTCATCATCGTACACACCATATATACCTTTCCTATCACCTCACATGAACACTATTGGAGCAGACAAGTGCGCATTGACCATATGAGACGAATCCCAAGCGGATATAACGCACACAACTTGCAGAACAAAAAATCTCGACTTTGACTATGTTCACACTGTACCTCTGCAGTCTAGCATCTGACATGCATGAAGTTGATGCAGATACGATAGCAGTGACCGTGAGAGATGACATTGCAAGGTATATAACGAGTACAACAGGCAAATGGAGATACATCATTTTCATCGTCGTACACACTATATCTCTCTATGCTATCATCTCACATGGACACTATTGAAGCAGACAAGTTTGCATTGACCATATGAGACGACTTCCGAGCGGGTATAACGCAACCAGTTTGCAGAACAAGAAACTTCGAGTTCGACTATGTTTACACTGTAACTCTGCAGTCTAGCATCTGACATGCATAAAATTGAAGCGGATACGATTGCAGTAGTAGATAGTTTTCACCGGTTCTGGGTCTCCGCCCAAGGCCAGAGGAGTGTGACCTTGGGCGGAGTGGCCTTGGAGGTGACCTTGGGGTGACCTTGGGCGGAGTGACCTTGGAGGTGACCTTGGCCGGAGTGACCTTGGGAGTGACCTTGAGGGGAGTGACCTTGGGGGTGACCTTAAAAGGAGTGACCCTGAAAGGCGAGAGGAGTGACCTTGAGAGGTGACCCTGAAGGCGACCTTGGGGTGATCTTTGGGCGACCTCGGGAGTAGCCGATTAGAGTGGTTGATGCCCTCGAAGACTGAGTGGACCTTGGGGGTGTGGTGTCCTTGAGAAGAAGAGTAACCTTGAGAGGAATAACCTTGGTGGAATGCCCTTCCCCAACCTTGTATGCGCATAATCGTTATCGACCTTGTCCCTCCCCTATTGAAGGCTTTATCGGGAAAGTGGGGTGGGTTAGTAGTAGGGAGCGTTATGGCACAGCTCCTCCACATATAAATTTTTCATCAAACCACACGTATCACAGTTTTCTGAGCATCGCCGATTGAGAGTAGTGCTCGCGTTTATATCTTAATCAGCCAGAATGTTGTTCTGTAATGTTTGCGCCCAATCGTTCTCACGCAGTGATAACTTACGGCGCCATCAAAGAGTGTCATGCATAGGGAGTGCTGGTCCATCTCTTTCGAAAAAGCCTCGGTTAGATGCTACACCATCAACATCTACTTATTTGGAAATATGTGCATGTTGTGACAAAACTATTCCTGCCGATGAGATGGCGGCCCATAAAAGAACATTGGAACATCGGACGAATGCTTGCTCCAATTACATGAACGGTGTATACGTGATTGAGAGCGCATTCAAATGTCGCATCATCAGCTACAGATTAGAATGTAGGAGTGAAACATTGGATTACAATACATTTTTCAATGAGAATAGATCAACAATAACTTTGCTGTTGGAGAATATGCTTTCGATTCATCATTCCATCAAAGTCAATATGGAAATGTTTGGTAGATACGTTATTGAAGCCAAGAATATACGTGATAATAAGTCCTTCATGACGCCGAACCATATAATCGACTCATCATTGGATTTGGGGTCTATCATCGATACGTTCAAGGATATAATTATCAACCTAGCAACAGAATTCGAGGAACGCGATTCCGGTAAGTTCAATTCATTTCAAGATTTGTTTCCCTATGAGTAGTACCCATCTGATTTTGGGAAATAGTAGCTGAATAATGATATTGTTACAGGTTGGGCTCTAGAGAAGATACTGTTCCTTGAAATCAATGTGAACAAATATAGTCCACTACGCGGGTGTTCCTACATAAAACTCCCTGGTTTCATCGAGAGCAAGAAGGCGGTAGTGAATGTACGCAATCAGGATGAATGCTGCTTTGCTTGGGCTGTCACGTCTGCACTGTACGCAACAAACACCAAACCTTGTGAGATGTCTTCGTACCCGCATTTCTCTACGGTTTTGAATCTGGTGGGTATAGAGTTTCCTGTTAAAGTGAAAAATATTCCGAAATTCGAGATTCTGAACGATTGTTCCATCAACGTTTATGGTTTAGAGAGTATATTTGAGAATCAAAGGGTGAAATATCAGGTGGTTGGCCCACTCCATTACGCTAAGAAAAGGTTCAGTAAGCATGTTAATCTATTACTTGTCTCAGACGATTCTGGAAATAGCCATTATTGTTGTCTAGATTAGTGTCTAGTCAAATGAGCTCCACTGAACATAAAAAATATTTGTGTGATGGGTGTTTGGTGAATTTTTCAAATGAAACTAAGTTGTTACGCCATCGATTGAGCGACTGTAATCTCACATTGACCACGACACCCACAACTGAATTGAAAGTTGATAAATTTGGTAATGAGATACCCGAGAATATTCTTAAATTTGAAAGTTTCGAGAAACAGATGAAGGTGCCTTTCGTAATATACGCCGATTTTGAATCAGTCTTGAAGCCAATACAATCTTGCGAGCCAGATCCGAAAAAATCGTTAACTAATAGAACATTCATACATGAGCCATACTCTTTCGCATATATCATTAAATGCTCATACGATGATTCTATAACAAAATTTGTTTCATTTCGTGGAAAGGATGCAGCAAAGAAATTTGTATCTAGCGTAGTTCGCGACTCGAAAAATATTTACAATTCATACCTGAAACATATAGTTCCAATGAAGAAATTGACATCAGCTGAAGAGGCAGATTTTGCTAATGCAACCGCATGTAATATTTGCGATAAAACTTTCGAATACGGCGATATAAAAGTAAGAGATCACTTCCATTTGACCGGGAAAAAAAGGTTTGGAGCTGCACATTCTGCATGTAATCTGAATTACAAGGTTCCCAATTTCATTCCGATATTTTTCCACAACATGAGTGGCTACGATAGCCACCTCTTCATCAAGGAACTTTTCGATCGCGAAGAAAAAGTGGATTGTGTAGCTCAAACCAAGGAGAAGTATATCTCATTCACTAAACATATTTTAGTGGGTGAATATTCGGGCAAAGATGGTCAGACTCATAATATTTTTCTGAAACTGCGATCCTTAGATAGTTACAAATTTCTTTCGCAACCCCTACAAACACTGGCACAAAACTTAAATACAGAACAGCTCGTAGAAACTGCACGAAATTCTCAAGATTCTAGACAATTCGATGTCATGACACAGAAAGGCGTTTTCCCATATAGTTTCATTACTTCGATGGCTAAATTGAATTATAATGAATTGCCAACCAACGATGATTTCTACGACAATCTTTCGAATCAACATATATCTGATGAGGATTATCGAAGAGCTGAGACAGTATGGGCTTTATTCAAATGTAAATCGCTTGGGGAATACTCAGACGTCTACTTGATATCGGATGTTCTATTACTATGCGATGTTTTCGAGAATTTCCGAAAGGTTTGCTCACAAACATATAAACTCGACCCATGCCAGTATTATACAGCACCCGGTTTATCGTGGGATGCTATGTTAAGGTATACGAAAATCGAATTGGAGTTGTTGACCGACATAGACATGATACATTCTTTCAGAAAAGGCACCAGAGGGGGAATAAGCCAATGCAGCTTAAGATCTCATGTGGCAAACAATAAATTCACACCAAATTTCGATACTAATGAGCCCACATCATACATTATGTATTTAGACGCAACCAATTTATATGGCCATAGCATGTCTCAACCGCTACCAACCTCTGATTTTAAGTGGCTGTCTACTCAGGAAATTGCAGATTTAGATCTCATGAGTATCGCAGATGATAATTCATGCAAGTATGTCCTTGAAGTCGACGTATACTACCCCGAAGAATTACATGACGCTCACTCAGATTTACCATTTCTTGTGGAATCAATGATACCTCCTTATTCATCATCCACATTACCAAAACTAATTCCAAATTTATTCCATAAAACAAAATATATTGTTCACTATAGAAACCTGAAACAAGCAATGGATAATGGTTTGGTGTTGGTCAAAATACATAGAGTATTAAAATTCAATCAATCGCCGTGGCTGAAAAGGTATGTAGACCTCAATACAGAGATGCGCAATAAGAGTCGAAATGCGGCTGATAAGAATTTATATAAGAATATGGTCAACTCAGTATACGGCAAAACAATGGAAAATGTTGATAAGAGAAATGACATCAAACTCATCACACACTGGGATAATATCAAAAAGAAGTTGGGTGCGAATGCTCTGATTGCTCTCCCCAATTATAAGACATGTAAGATTTTCCACGAAAATTTCGTAGCAATCCATATGGGGAGAGTCGAAGTGCATTATGACAAACCACTATATCTAGGTTTCACTATATTAGACGTGTCGAAAGTTGTCATATACAACTTTTTATATGAGTGCATTAAGAAACATTTCGTCGGTAAATCATGGCTTCTATACAGTGATACAGACTCCTTAATCTTGAAAATTGAAACAGAAAATTTTTACAACTTCATGCGAGAGAATATACGATATTTCGACACGTCCAATTACCCTGCAGATAATAAAATGGGTATTCCAATAACAGAATCGGTTGTTGGAAATATGAAGGATGAATTCCCGGACGATCCTATTATTAGCTTTTACGGCACTGGAGCCAAGGCATATTATGTTCAATCCTTGAGTAGCGAATTGAAGAAAGCAAAGGGTGTTTCAAGGTCAGTCGTCAGAAGTCAACTTTCGATGGATGATTATAAAAGTATCGTCGGAAAAGGGGGTTTGATTTTAAGGAAAATGAATTGTTTTCGCACTGACCACCATGACATATACACAGAAATGAAAAACAAAGTTGCTTTATCATACCATGATGATAAACGATACATCATACCAAACACCACGAAAACCTTACCGTGGGGCCATAGCGATATCGAATTCTACAAATCAAGTCCTGAACATAATTTGCTTTGGTTACAGCAAGCTATTACTGAAGTAGAAACGAACGACTTCATAAATTTGTTAGAGATGGAACAATCTAAACTTTAACAGCGGACTCTATACCTGAAAATATTAGTCAGTAGTCAGTGGATATCATATTTTGCTGGATCATCTCTATATTCGCATCAGTTTTGAATGTTCAGAGGATGCCCATATTAAATTATCCACATATTTGTATATATACCCTTATTAATTTATTCACATTTTTGTATATATATATATATATATATATTCTTGTTATGAAATCATCATCCAAGTAATTCTACGCTGATATTTACCGAATTAAATATATATTTATATGGTAATACTTGCTATTTTTTTCTAACCTAAATGGAATACCTCGAATTAGCGCTATTCAAATACTCGATGGATAGGGGGGAGGGGTTTGTCAACTATCAAATAATCAATTCTAATTAAGTTAGTGCACGTTGAACTGCTGTAGGTGAAAGATGTATAACGCTATTGATGAATTTGGTCGCAAGAAGAGCAAATCAATGTGTTCGCTGCCCGGGCGACCTGGAATCGGGTTCAAACTCGACGAAAGTGGAAATTATGACATATTGGGTAAGCGACTAACGAATGTTGGTAATCCATTGAGTGGTGGGGATTGCGTCCCATTGGAGTTTCTCAATCAGCAAATGTTTGAGATGATGACAGCTCTCGAAAAATTGAAAATAGTTACCAGAGATTACAGACAGTTTTCTCAAAAGGTGCTTATGATGTCACCAAAAGTGAATCAGTCAGTAGATGATATAAGTTCCATGTCGAAACAGATGGAGGAATTGAGTTTGAAGTTTGAGAAGAAATCCACTGAATTCAGCGAACGATTGCTCAAATTAGAAGTGGAATTGGCGTTGAAGAATGGGAAAGTCTTCACCAACTGAATGAGGCGACCTGGGATGGAGAAAAAACCCCGAAATGGGCTTGGGGAAGGAATAAAATATATATTCCCATACTCTGTAAATGATTCAATGATATCAAATTGCAATAAAAATATTTAATTTATATATTATTTGTTTTCTCTTCCTTTGTTGCTTTTCTCTACATCAGCTCATGTTGGGAGTAAACGGGATTGGGTGAGACTTGCTTGTAGTGGGATCCTTGAGAGGGTAGAATATGAGTGGGGTCAAGGTTGAGACTTGACAGTGGAGATAAGTGGGGTTGACGGCGGGATTTGGAAGTGGTGTTGAGTAGGCGGAGCCTGCGAACGGATGTGGAATGAGTGGGGTTGGGGGTGGCTTGATAGTGGTGGAACCGTTAGGTGGGTGGAGCCTGTGAGTTAGTGGGGGGGGAGTGGGGTGGAAAGTGGGTAGGGTGTGAGTGTTCAAAACAAGAGGTGCACACACTGACTCCTCATTCTGTTCGCAGACTTTGTCTTCTACCAGAACACCTTCAGACACCATTCGCCAGTTTTAATTCCACTACAGCGTCTTCGAACATCAGTTGAGTAAGTAATATACTATGATCGAATGGTAGCTATTTTATTCCACATGTTATGTGAATCTACAGTTTATATATTTATATATATATATATATATATATATATATATATATTGATAACCGATGGGTTGTCACTTCCGCTATATTGGAGGGCAACCTGACCTCCGGGTCATAGAAATACTTTTTCCGAGAAAAAATAACGTATATATGCGTATATATACTCAATCTACCCGTTTTTCAAAAGAGGGGAAACGATTTCGAATTTTGAAAATTCCACGTTTTTTGTATATATATAAGATACAAAGTGACCTCCGCTGAATTTTCTATATACGCATCATATATTGAACTTAGTCACTTCCGGCAGTGCTGCCACATTTCTGGAAGTGACTTCAACCGAAACGTGTGAGGAAAGCAATATAATAGGTAAATATATACGATAACTAGCTGACCCAGCAAACGTTGTTTTGCCATATACATTATTCGAAAAAAACATTCTTTCAGTGAAATATTTCTCAACACACTTCCATTATTTGAATTTTTCATTGTCTGGTTCTTTCAGTTCGACATTCTATCTCTTCAGTTTCCCAAGCAAATATTTATCACAAAGCGCGTTCAGTAAATTGGATCCGCCATCTTGAATTTCCAAAATTTTGACGCAAAAACCATAATCTCCGACCCCAAAAAGTTCCAGATACAAATTTTGAATAGAATTGGATCATTATTAGATAACTCGTTCGCCATATTCGATCCGCCATCTTTAATGTTTCAATTTTGTCGAATGAATCATATAATCTCCGACCTTGGAAACCTCCAGATACCGCTATGTTGAATAGAATCAAAATCACAAAAGTCCTCTGCCATATCGAATCCACCATCTTGAATTATCAAGTTCTGATAAAAATATCATAATCAACGACCCAATGTTGAATTTTAGATTCAATAAATAGCTTACGACCGATTCCCAGATCTATCAGATATGCACAAAAATGTTCATGAGAATCGGTTGGGCCGCTTCGGAAGAGTTTGGCGACAAACACAGTGCATGACATGAGAATTCCATAATATAGTAGATATTCATTTCACAGAGGTTGCTAGGTTCGATGCCCGACAGAGCAGATAATTTTTATTCATAAAACGAGTTGAAGAATCCCAATTTTCGTAGCCTCGGCCGGAGCTGATTCCGCAGGAATCGTTGTTGCGTTCAAATTATTCGTGCTGCTCTCGAGGTAGCTTATGGAGTTAGTAACAAACACACACAATGGCTGAAGGACCTCTTGTGAGGCTTATAGTCAGTTGGTATGTACATACAACTGAATATAAATACTACTACTACTACTTATTCCACAGTTTATCGATGACTCAATACACAACAGGAGTACTTGATTTTTATAGGTAGATATTGGGGTACTTCTACGAATATTCAATAATTTTTTCATCACCCAAACGTATTTTTTGCAGAATTTACTCAGTCAGCTTTGCCGTTCCATCATTGCACATGATGACACATGAAAATAGTAATAGTCTCTACTCATTACTGGTAAGGTAGGGAAATCAGATCGACCCAGCTCATCAACGGACAACTTGTCAATTTCCATGCTATCAATGGTCATCTCATCAACGACCCAATTCTTTAACGACTCAAATCATCAGCGCGTCCACTTCATCAACACTCAACTCAACATCGATCCATCTCATCAACGACCCATCTCATCAACACCCTTATTTTGTCAACACCTAACTTGTTAACGACCCTACTGATCAACAACCAGTCATCAACCTATACATTTCATCAATACTCATCTCATTAACCACTTCTATCCCATCAACCACCTCTATCTCATCAACCATCCAACATTCAACTAACCTTATTTTTATTACATCAACACTCAAGTCAGCGACAAGACAAATCATTACCAACCCATATCATCAACGCACTAATTTTATCAACATCCATGTCACCAACGACCCAACAACCGAACTTATCAGAGAGGTTCGATTCACCAATGTGCCAACTTCATCCACAGCCAATTTATCAACCTAACAACTGGTCAAGGACCCAACTGATCACCGAGTTTAATCATCACTAATGCAGGTCATCAACGAACCAACTCATCAACGACAAAGCTCATCGACGACACAACTCATCAAAATAAGTTCTCCTTCCATCAACACACAACTCATCAACCCACCTCTTTCATCCACACCTGACCCAACTCAACAATGTGCTGATCATTCAACTTTCCGACTCGTTGTGTCGTTGATAATTTGGAGAGTTGATGAGTTGAAACGTTGATGAGTTGGAACGTTGATGAGTCGAAACGTTGATGAGTCGAAATGATGACGAGTTAGCTCGTTGACGTGTCGAGTTGTCAATAAGTTTGGCCGTTGATGTGTTGGGTCGTTGATGATTTGAATCGCTGATTATTTGGAACGGTAATGAGTTGAAACGTTTATGAGTTGAATCGTTAACCAGGTGAGTCGTTGACTAGTCGAGTCATTGATTATTCGGTTCGTTGACGAGTCGAGTGTTGAGATGAAATGGGTATGGGTACGAAGACGAATTCGGTTCAAGAGTTGGTTTATTCATGAGTTGATTCATTGATGAAATGGGTACGTTGATGAGTTGGGTGATAATTAGTGAGTAGGATGGTTGATGGAAAGGGTATTGATGAAATTGGTTAGTTGATGAGGTGAGTAGTTGATCATTTGGGTAGTTGATGATTTGAGTCATTGATGAGTCGGCTCGTTGGAGCGTTGCATATTGGCGAAATTGGTGCGAGGATGAGTTGGGTCATCGATGAGTTGGACTGATTATCGATGAGTTGGGCTGATGACGAAGTGGTTGTTGATGAAAGGGGTGTAATCGAGGGTATAATGATGAGTCGTGTCGAGATCGGCCTTGGATTAATATGGATGTGTTGATGGGTTCGGTCGTTGATGAATTGGGTATTGAAAGAATGGATCCATAGATGAGTTGAATATTATCGAAATGAGAGTTGGTGAGATGTTCAATGATGAGTTGGGGTCAACCCATTGTCAGTATCTAGATCTGAATGATCTAAAGATCTGCGGTATAGTGCGTAAATCGGTCCAATTTTTCCAATTTCACCTTGTTTCTTCTTACGGAATCCTCGTCGTCTGACATTGCGTAGTGTTTTTCATCTCTTGGAGCGCACGGATAGAAATCTCAGCAATATTTCAAAAAGATCGTGTGTACCTAGAGAAGAGGATAGGAAGATGGATACTTCCTCCAGCAGAGAATTCCAGAGTTCGTGGACCCGCATAGTGTTCTCATTGTATTTCTATAGCGGAAAGTTGTGCGACATATTTCGAAATTGACGACTGAAGGATGTGCTGACTGGGCTCATTGTGTACGTCTGACTACTATTGCTGGTACTTGTGTTGTCGTCTAGACTTATACATTCTAGACTCTTGTCTTGTCTTGTCTTGTCTAGAATATCAAGACAAGATCATCAATACGTCTTGTCTAGATTATCTAGACAAGACAAGACTTTTATTCAAAACTCTTGATAATTTTCAAATCTATATTACAAATACGTCGTTTCGCTGGCGCGGCTATGATTTGTTTTGATTGGTTCCCAGAGAGCGGGAGTTTGCATGCACTTGACTGTTTCTACGCAATTTAAGCTAAGCGTCTTATCTAGAGTCTTGAATAATAATCTAGACTTTCGTTATCTAGACAAGACCGCACTTAGCTTATTTAATCAAGACTTACGCGTATACAACTCTTGTCTTGAAATTACAAGACAAGACAAGAGTAGGTAAACTCTTGTCTTGTCTTGTCTAGATGGCAACACTAGCTGGTACTGGTACTGATAGAAGGTGGGTACGTTTGCAGTCAGCAACTAGTCCCTAAAGGTACCTTTTAGCAAGCCCAAATATGTGTTCAATGAGTAATGTGGTTCACTCAAGAGAGCTGGCACCCTTTCCAGGTACCGTCCATCAGCTCTCTTGCAGAGTTTTCCGGTCGTGTTTTGTAGGCTGGTATAATGTACTCACTACCATATTCTGCAGTGGCAGGCCTGCCAGCTACCTCGTTAACCGCCGTTAGAGGAGGCCAACTAAGCAGCTTTGGCCCGCTCTCATGCTCAGCTGGTGGTTTTTCCACACCCACCTACATACACCGTCCTCTGATGCTCACAACTACATCATCTTTATTTCTTCTTGTGTGTTATGTGAAGGCTTTGTTACTAACTACATGTATCATTTCAGTAGCAACACTGTTGAGTCGAACGCAACAGTGAATCGTCAGGACCTCGGTCAGGACTATCTCCAACCGATGCTTTGAAACTGAACAATATTCAATTCCTTGCTTCAACTGCGATTCGAACACACGACCACGCCTTCTCTTCCAGGGCTCCAATACCAGCCAGGTGAATCAGAAACGAACGAGGAAGAAATGTTGACAACATGAATATGGACTTGGCAACAATTCTCGAATGGGGATCCAATAACTTGGTAGATTTCAATGCAAACAAAACACAAGCATGCCTTTTCTCTAGAAAAGCCATCTCACTGTACCCAACATAAGCTTGTCAGGAGTAACCATACCTTTGAAGACATTTATTTCGATGCTTCGTATTACTTTCAGCAATAACCTTTCTTGGGAAAATCATGTGAGATTGCATCCCAAAAAGTGCATCCCAAAAACTTGGTTTCCTGTTTCGGGCCAGGAGCAATTTCACTTCCAGTCAGCTGCTAATGAGCTTTGAGGCACAGATCTGACATGTCCTGGAATACTGTTTTCATATTTGTAGTTCTACACCAAACATACCCTGAAACCGTTGGATTCTGTCTAAAAAAAGGACAGTTTGTCTTGTAGGTGATGCCTTGCTCACAAACTCACCCACTTCTCTTGAACACCGTAGAGGCCTTATTCTAAAGCTATTTTCATGGACGATGCTCTTCTGAAAAATCAACAGTTGTTTCTTCCTTGGCAGTCCCTG
The DNA here is from genome assembly GCA_918026855.4 of Phaedon cochleariae. Lineage (NCBI taxonomy): Eukaryota > Metazoa > Arthropoda > Insecta > Coleoptera > Chrysomelidae > Phaedon > Phaedon cochleariae. The sequence continues at coordinate 10,882,441 of OU896721.1, read as the reverse complement.
CGAGATTAACCCGTCTAGTTGATGCTTCGCACCCCTTCGTGGTCACTTTGGAGACCTGCAGAACATCTCTTTCGTTCTCGTTCATTTCACGAACAGCGAGGCTCCGGAACACATTGCCAAGGAAGGTGTTCCCCAAAGCATATAACCTCCAGAAATTCAATGAATTGAGGAATTGGGCGAACACCAATTCCTACCTTATTTCCCTTGGTTCTCACGGTGTTCTCTGAACATTACAGGATATCCCTCTTCGTGGGAACCAGATCATAAAAAAAATCAAGTTTTTATAATTCGTTGAGTTCTACCCTTCATTTCTTCATTTTTTTGAATCAATATAATTTTTTTGTGGATACCTGTTTGTATGTACCACGAATATTGTGACACAATACTGATGAGACGTGAAACGAGCTTCAGAAATAATAACACATAGGCTTACAGTGTTGCCGAATTTCGGAGGTCTTAATATGCATTCTGAATAACGGAAGTCACTTCGTTATGCATGTATCAATCGTATATATGGACATGGAGCGCCACCAAACACTGACGTTGAACTCTCGAACTAAAAAACTTTTTAGGAGGTATGGGGTGGTCAAAGTGGCCTCCGGAGAAATTTTCGGGAATGGCCTTCTGATGACATCTGCTGGCTACTGTGTTGAAATGAATGGGGATACGTTGTGACTTCCGTTTTCGGAAGTCACAACGTCATATATGAGGTGACAACGTATTACATGTGTAACGGTGTGGAGGTGACTTTATACCGTCTATCAATATATACATATATATATATATATATATATATGTACTCCTTAGGTAGGATAGACAGACCCTATATGCGATATTTCTGAAAATATAGCGTTGGGTACAATAGACCGACTTGGAGGGGATGGAGAGTGACATTGATAGAAATTCTGCGTAGGTATGATAAACCGACATGGAGGCATGAGGGGAATACATAGTTTCAATCAATATGAAATAGCATGATACAGATTGTCCCGACTACGCCTTTTCAAACCATGTTATTTAAAAAATTTCCATAGTTTATTCAGGAAACCTTATGAACAGAGTCGCACCTCAATAAGCTTCAATAAATGGTTTTTGTTTTTGAGAATTCAATGTGTTGCCATTTTTTATAAATGAATAGATCATAATCATCTCAGGAGGCAATGAAGAGTTTAGAGAACATATCTATCAATCGCAATAGATTCATACACAGGGTGTTTCACAGTGATGGATGGAAGATTAGAAGTATCTGGAGAACAGAACGACAGACGTCCATTTCGAAAATTTGTGAGCATGAATAATGAAACTCTATATGTCTGAAATATTGTCATCGATACAGTGTTGTTGCTTGTATCAGAAAGTAACATTCACCAATTCATTCATCTCGTACAGTTTGTTATAGGTATGCTCATTTATGTGATTGAATCGATTTCAATCAAATGATAATTGGATAATGATTTAGATAGTAGGCTATGAACTTATTCATTCTGACAGAGAACTGATATTCATTTCTTTTGAAAGAAATATGGCAAAAAATAATTACTCAAATGTGGTTTCAATGAATTTGTTCTCATTTCATGGTCAATGTTATAAGAATGTCACAGGTCCCGGCAAGTTCCTTGTTGCTTTCGAAAAGATCCGAATAGGTATATATTTCAAAATTTCTCTTCAATCTGATGATAATCTTCCCAAATTCATTATTCGAAGTAGATCAGCATACTTCTCATTGAACTTTCTGGATGTTCTGCTGACATTCTTGTTACATTGACCATATATGATGAAACCATCGGATACCTGATTCCATAATATCTACTGTCTGTAAGTTAATCGAGGAGGTCTCTTGATTTTTTGGGATTTTCTCTACTTGTTTCTACGAAATAAAAATATGAGTATTATTTCAATATACGTGTAGTGGGACAAATCAGAGGATTTGCCCCAGATATCGTCACTGCGTTTAAAGATTTTTCTATCAGGAGCCTAAAAGAAAAAATCACTAGCTTGTCAAAGACAATCTGTATTGAAAAAAGTTTGAAGAAGAGCAGGAATAAAGGTATAAAGAAAAAATATCAAATTTTCACTTATCTTTGGACGTTTCGGGCACGAATCTGCCCCCGTTCTCAACATCGTAAACAGCCGGTTTGTCTAGGAACAAAGAATTACGCAACTTCATCATCACAAATATAACTAGGTGGAGATAAAAAACCAATTGCAGAAATCTGTATCATTTAGCTTTTATTGATACTGCCGAGGCCTTATACAGAAGCTAAAAACCTTTACTTATATAGTCTTTGAAGCAAATTTCTCTCCTATTGAGTTCAATAGCAGAGCAAGACTTCTTTGACGAGAAATAAATAAACCCTGTAAAGTGTAAACCCAGCCAACACAGATACATCTCTGAGATATCGCTGCGATGTCACTTCGTGACATGCGACTCGCATCGTTACGTCTCACGGACATCCCAGCGACTCACTTTTGTCACACTCATGATGCATGCTTGCCACGTCTGCCTACATTGGTTCGAATCCTAGTTAGGCCATGGATGTTTGTGTTTGTATGTATACCTAACCCCGCACAAGTATCGACTTATGGGGCGTTTGGTCCCAGTGCTGGGACCAACGAGGTATGCAATTGCAAAAAAAAAAATTATAGTACAAAGCCGGTCACGTGCTACTGCTACGGTAACGCCACGCGTTCACCTCCCGTTTGCTTGAATTCACTTTGACATGAGTTCCGTATAGGCGCTTTCTATAGACCGATCAGAGCGACCAAAGAGGCGCCTGCGTGCGGCGACTTGGAATATACAGGGTGTAACTAAATAAGTGTAAAACATTTGAGGGGTTGAATCCTCATCGAAAAAAAGATGGGATCTTTCATATAAAGAAACTTCATTGGAGCATCCCATGTTAAGATACAGCCCCTTGAAGGGGGTACATAAATTTTGTTCAACAATTTTTTTCACAGGCACTTAAAAAGTTACAGTATTGAAATTGACCTGACATTTTGTACTACCAAAAAGACACTTAGCCAGTAATTTATTTGGTTTACCCCATGGTTGTAAGGGGTGGAAAACGCAACCTCTAAATTTTATTTTCAATGTAACTTTTTGTCCTATCATTTGTTTACCATTTGAAAATTCATTTCCGATAGCCTGTTCCATTCTAAACAAAAAATGTCCCTTGAATTTTTTGCCCAAAATAAACCAGTTGGCAGCGAAAAAATATTTTACAATCAACTACAGAGATACATCGTCATAAATGCGAACTGGATTTATTGTCATTTTGTAGTTACTACCTGCGTTAAATGATTAAAGGGATTAAACCATTGGGAAAACCAAATAAATTACTGGCTAAGTGTCTTTCTGGTAGTAGAAAATGTCAGGTTAATTTCAATACTGTAACTTTTTTAGTGCCTGTGAAAAAAATTGTTGAACAAATTTTATGTACCCCCTTCAAGGAACTGTATCTTAACATGGGAAGCTCCAATGAAGTTTCTTTATATGAAAGATTATATCTTTTTTTCGATGAGGAATCAGCCCCTTAAATGTTTTACACTTATTTAGTTACACCCTGTATACAGTATTATGGAAATGTATGGAATAAATTCATTATCTCTAACGCATATGAATTTGAAGAAAAATCCTGAGACAGGTCGATTTTCATTTTCAAATCGACACCTCTTGATATACATACGGAGTTTGTAACGTCATCCGCGTAGTTGTGGTGACGTCATCGATTGTTTTTTCAAATGGAAACATTCCGTTTTTTTGTTATTTTTCGGAAGATATATCCATTGTCAATCCAACCATATACTGATATTAGCAAAATAAAGAAATACAGGGGGAAAAAAATTATTAGTTATTTTATATTTACAACGGAAACCGTTACAATAAATGTTCGAATCGGTGACCTTCTGCAATGATACAATGTGAATGACGATATACATCGTTTCTGATGTATACCGTTCGAATTTTCCATTTATTGTAATTGTTTCCGTTGTAAATATAAAATAATTAATGATTTTTTCTCACCCTGTATTACTTTATTTTGCTAATATCAGTATATGGTTGGATTGACAATGAATATACCTTCCAAAACATAAAATGAAAAGGGGATGTTTCCATTTCAAAAAATAATCGATGACGTCACCACAACTACGCGAATGACGTTACAAACTCCGTATGTATATCAAGAGGTGTCAATTTGAAAATAAAAATCGACTTGTCTCAGGATTTTTCTTCAAATTCATATGCGTTAGAGATAATGAATTTATTCCATACATTTCCACCATACCGTATATACAGGGTGTAAATTTGAAAACTTTCAATGCGAATATCTCGCGAAAGAAAAAAGTTAGAAATCCGCCGTTTGGCGAAAATGCTAAAGAGTTGAGGGGAACTAGAATCACCATATTTCGGTCAAGTGATGAGTCACCCCGTCGGCGCGACACACCCCAACTTTGAAATGTCAAATGGCACTACCTTTTTTCTTCAATTATATGAAATACCAACAAATAATTGTGAAAATTGAAAATATTCGGATATTTGATGACATATTTCTGTTTTTCAGATTGAAATCAGTCATTTTGAGTTTTTTCAGAATTTTTATTCAAAAATTGGAAATTTTCATTTTTCAACCATTTTCAGATGCCAATAATTCATAAAAAAAAATCCGAAAATCTCGCGAATATCACATTTTATAGTGAAACAGGCCGAGCTGAATCGATTGCGACCTCGACCAGGTCGCTAGAACACATATTTCTGGTCAAAGTACGCTAAAAATCAGCAATTCACTTTCTTCAATTATATGAAATACGAACAAGTTATTGAGAAAATATTCGAATATTTGATGACATATTTCTGTTTTTTAGATTGAAATCAGTCATTTTGAGTTTTTTCAGAATTTTTATTCAAAAATTGGAAATTTTCATTTTTCAACCATTTTCAGATGCCAATAATTCATAGAGAAAAGCCAAAAAATACAAAAATCTCGCGAATATCACATTTTATTGTGAAACAGGCCGAGCTGAATCAATTGCGAGCTCGACCAGGTCGCTAGAACACATAGTTTTCGAGATGTTTCTGGTCAAAGTACGCTAAAAATAACCAATTCAATTTCTTCAATTATATGAAATTCCAACAAGTTATTGTGAAAATATTCGAATATTTGATGACCTATTTCTGTTTTTTAGATTGAAATCAGTCATTTTGAGTTTTTTCAGAATTTTTATTCAAAAATTGGAAATTTTCATTTTTCAACCATTTTCAGATGCCAATAATTCATATAGAAAATCCGAAAATCACGCGAATATCACATTTTATAGTGAAACAGGCCGAGCTGAATCGATTGCGACCTCGACCAGGTCGCTAGAACACAGAGTTTTCGAAATATTTCTGGTCAAAGTACGCTAAAAAACAGCAATTCACTTTCTTCAATTATATGAAATACCAACAAGTTATTGTTAAAATATTCGAATATTTGATGACATATTTTTGTTCTTCAGATTGAAATCAGTCATTTTGAGTTTTTTCAGAATTTTTATTCAAAAATTGGAAATTTTCATTTTTCAACCATTTTCAGATGCCAATAATTCATAGAGAAGAGCCAAAAAATCCAAAAATCTCGCGAATATCACATTTTATTGTGAAACAGGCCGAGCTGAATCAATTGCGACCTCGACCAGGTCGCTAGAACACATAGTTTTCGAGATATTTCTGGTCAAAGTACGCTAAAATACAGCAATTCAATTTCTTCAATTATATGAAATTCCAACAAGTTATTGTGCGAATATTCGAATATTTGATGACCTATTTCTGTTTTTTAGATTGAAAACAGTCATTTTGAGTTTTTTCAGAATTTTTATTCAAAAATTGGAAATTTTCATTTTTCAACCACTTTCAGATGCCAATAATTCATAGAGAAAAGACAGAAATCTCGCGAATATCACATTTGATAGTGAAACAGGCCGAGCTGAATCGATTGCGACCTCGACCAGGTCGCTAGAACACATAGTTTTCGAGATATTTCTGGTCAAAGTACGCTAAAAAACAGCAATTCACTTTCTTCAATTATATGAAATACCAACAAGTTATTGTGAAAATATCCGAATATTTGATGACATATTTCTGTTTTTTAGATTGAAATCAGTCATTTTGAGTTTTTTCAGAATTTTTATTCAAAAATTGGAAATTTTCATTTTTCAACCATTTTCAGATGCCAATAATTCATAAAGAAAATCCGAAAATCTCGCGAATATCACATTTCATAGAGAAACAGGCCGAGCTGAATCGATTGCGACCTCGACCAGGTCGCTCTAGAACACATAGTTTTCGAGATATTTCTGGTCAAAGTACGCTAAAAAAACAGCAATTCACATTCTTCAATTATATGAATATGAAATACCAACAAATTATTGTGAAAATTGAAAATATTCGAATATTTGATGACATATTTCTGTTTTTCAGATTGAAATCAGTCATTTTGAGTTTTTTCAGAATTTTTATTCAAAAATTGGAAATTTTCATTTTTCAACTATTTTCAGATGCCAATAATTCATAAAGAAAATCCGAAAATCTCGCGAATATAACATTTTATAGTGAAACAGGCCGAGCTGAATCGATTGCGACCTCGACCAGGTCGCTAGAACACATAGTTTTCGAGATATTTCTGGTCAAATTACGCTAAAAATCAGCTATTCACTTTCTTCAATTATATGAAATACGAACTAGTTATTGAGTCAATATTCGAATATTTGATGACATATTTCTGTTTTTTATATTGAAATCAGTCATTTTGAGTTTTTTCAGAATTTTTATTCAAAAATTGGAAATTTTCATTTTTCAACCATTTTCAGATGCCAGTTATTCATAGAAAAAAGCCGAAAATCTCGCGATTATCACATTATATAGTGAAACAGGCCGAGCTGAATCGATTGCGACCTCGACCAGGTCGCTAGAACACATAGTTTTCGAGATATTTCTGGTCAAAGTACGCTAAAAAACAGCAATTCACTTTCTCCAATTATATGAAATACCAACAAGTTATTGTGAAAATATTCGGATATTTGATGACATATTTCTGTTTTTTAGATTGAAATCAGTCATTTTGAGTTTTTTCAGAATTTTTATTCAAAAATTGGAAATTTTCATTTTTCAACCATTTTCAGATGCCAATAATTCATAGAGAAAAGCCAAAAATCTCGCGAATATCACATTTTATAGTGAAACAGGCCGAGCTGAATCAATTGCGACCTCGACCAGGTCGCTAGAACACATAGTTTTCGAGATATTTCTGGTCAAAGTACGCTAAAAAACAGCAATTCACTTTCTTCAATTATATGAAATACCAACAAGTTATTGTGAAAATATTCGAATATTTGATGACATATTTCTGTTTTTTAGATTGAAATCAGTCATTTTGAGTTTTTTCAGAATTTTTATTCAAAAATTGGAAATTTTCATTTTTCAACCATTTTCAGATGCCAATAATTCATAAAGAAAATCCGAAAATCTCGCGAATATCACATTTTATAGTGAAACAGGCCGAGCTGAATCGATTGCGACCTCGACCAGGTCGCTAGAACACATAGTTTTCGAGATATTTCTGGTCAAAGTACGCTGAAAAACAGCAATTCACTTTCTTCAATTATATGGAATACCAACAAGTTATTGTGAAAATATTCGAATATTTGATGACATATTTCTGTTTTTTAGATTGAAATCAGTCAGTTTGAGTTTTTTCAGAATTTTTATTCAAAAATTGGAAATTTTCATTTTTCAACCATTTTCAGATGCCAATAATGCAATAATTCATAGAGAAAAGCCAAAAATTAGGGGTGCACCGGGTACCCGGTATTGGCCGGGTACTCGGTACCCGGCTTCGCTTTGGATACCCGGCCGGGTATTTTTTCCCGAATAAACGGTGGTCAAGACAAAAACTAAAAGGCTCGAGAACAGAAATATATTAATAACACAAATAACATTCTCACTAGAACCCAAAACAAAAAATCGTGATAAAACTAATATTCAAAATTAAGGAGTGGTAAATTATCATGAAGGGATATTAGTTGTTCTCCGTTTTCTGGCAATAGTCTGTTTCCTGTCGACTCGAAGACATTTCCTGCTTCAGAAAATAAGCGTTCGCTCGATATTGTGGATGCTGGTGCGGACAAAAAGGTCCTAGCTGTCAAAGCTAAATTTGGAAAATGTTCTCGGTTTATTTGCCACCATCCCAACGGAGAAGCCTTTCTATCAATAACATTCAAATTGAGATAAGCCTGAATTTCACTTTTAATTTTTTCTTCAATGGAAACTACACGATAGCTTCAATGCACTTATTTGGTTGATAATACCCGGCCGCCGGGTATCCGTTACCCGGCCTACCTTTAAAATCGGGTACCCGATACCCGGCTTTTTCAGAAAACAGTTCCCGGTGCATCCCTAATTTTCACAATAACTTGTTGGTATTTCATATAATTGAAGAAAGTGAATTGCTGTTTTTTAGCGTACTTTGACCAGAAATATCTCGAAAACTATGTGTTCTAGCGACCTGGTCGAGGTCGCAATCGATTCAGCTCGGCCTGTTCCACTATAAAATGTGATATTCGCGAGATTTTCGGATTTTCTTTATGAATTATTGGCATCTGAAAATGGTTGAAAAATGAAAATTTCCAATTTATGAATAAAAATTCTGAAAAATCTCAAAATGACTGATTTCAATCTAAAAAACAGGAATATGTCATCAAATATTCGAAACATTTCACAATAACTTGTTGGTATTTCATATAATTGAAGAAAGTGAATTGCTGTTTTTTAGCGTACTTTGACCAGAAATATCTCGAAAACTATGTGTTCTAGTGACCTGGTCGAGGTCGCAATTGATTCAGCTCGGCCTGTTTCACTATAAAATGTGATATTCGTGAGATTTTTGGCTTTTCTATATGAATTATTGGCATCTGAAAATGGTTGAAAAATGAAAATTTCCAATTTTTGAATAAAAATTCTGAAAAAACTCAAAATGACTGATTTCAATCTAAAAAACAGAAATATGTCATCAAATATTCGAATATTCTCACAATAACTTGTTGGTATTTCATATAATTGGAGAAAGTGAATTGCTGTTTTTCAGCGTACTTTGACTAGAAATATCTCGAAAACTATGTGTTCTAGCGACCTGTTCGAGGTCGCAATCGATTCAGCTCGGCCTGTTTCACTATAAAATGTGATATTCGCGAGATTTCCTGATTTTCTTTATGAATTATTGGCATCTGAAAATGGTTGAAAAATGAAAATTTCCAATTTTTGAATAAAAATTCTGAAAAAACTCAAAATAACTGATTTCAATCTGAAAAACAGAAATATGTCATCAAATATTCGAATATTTTCTCAATAACTTGTTCGTATTTCATATAATTGAAGAAAGTGAATTGCTGATTTTTAGCGTACTTTGACCAGAAATATCTCGAAAACTATGTGTTCTAGCGACCTGGTCGAGGTCGCAATCGATTCAGCTCGGCCTGTTTTCACTATAAAATGTGATATTCGCGAGATTTTTGGCTTTTCTCTATGAATTATTGGCATCTGAAAATGGTTGAAAAATGAAAATTTCCAATTTTTGAATAAAAATTCTGAAAAAACTCAAAATGACTGAATTCAATCTAAAAAACAGAAATATGTCATCAAATATCCGAATATTTTCACAATAACTTGTTGGTATTTCATATAATTGAAGAAAGTGAATTGCTGTTTTTTAGCGTACTTTGACTAGAAAATATCTCGAAAAACTATGTGTTCTAGCGACCTGTTCGAGGTCGCAATCGATTCAGCTCGGCCTGTTTCACTATAAAATGTGATATTCGCGAGATTTTCGGATTTTCTTTATGAATTATTGGCATCTGAAAATGGTTGATAAATGAAAATTTCCAATTTTTGAATAAAAATTCTGAAAAAACTCAAAATAACTGATTTCAATCTAAAAAACAGAAATATGTCATCAAATATTCGAATATTTTCTCAATAACTTGTTCGAATTTCATATAATTGAAGAAAGTGAATTGCTGATTTTTAGCGTATTTTGACCAGAAATATCTCGAAAACTATGTGTTCTAGCGACCTGGTCGAGATCGCAATCGATTCAGCTCGGCCTGTTTCACTATAAAATGTGATATTCGCGAGATTTTCTGATTTTCTTTATGAATTATTGGCATCTGAAAACGGTTGAAAAATGAAAATTTCCAATTTTTGAATAAAAATTCTGAAAAAACTCAAAATAACTGATTTCAATTTAAAAAACAGAAATATGTCATCAAATATTCGAATATTTTCTCAATAACTTGTTCGTATTTCATATAATTGAAGAAAGTGAATTGCTGATTTTTAGCGTACTTTGACCAGAAATATCTCGAAAACTATGTGTTCTAGCGACCTGGTCGAGGTCGCAATCGATTTAGCTCGGCCTGTTTCACTATCAAATGTGATATCCGCGAGATTTCTCTCTTTTCTCTATGAATTATTGGCATCTGAAAGTGGTTGAAAAATGAAAATTTCCAATTTTTGAATAAAAATTCTGAAAAAACTCAAAATGACTGATTTCAATCTAAAAAACAGAAATATGTCATCAAATATTCGAATATTTTCTCAATAACTTGTTCGTATTTCATATAATTGAAGAAAGTGAATTGCTGATTTTTAGCGTACTTTGACCAGAAATATCTCGAAAACTATGTGTTCTAGCGACCTGGTCGAGGTCGCAATCGATTCAGCTCGGCCTGTTTAACTATAAAATGTGATATTCGCGAGATTTTTGGATCATCTTTATGAATTATTGGCATCTGAGAATGGTTGAAAAATGAAAATTTCCAATTTATGAATAAAAATTCTGAAAAAACTCAAAATGACTGATTTCAATCTAAAAAACAGGAATATGTCATCAAATATTCGAAACATTTCACAATAACTTGTTGGTATCTCATATAATTGAAGAAAGTGAATTGCTGTTTTTTAGCGTACTTTGACTAGAAATATCTTGAAACCTATGTGTTCTATTGACCTGGTCGAGGTCGCAATTGATTCAGCTCGGCCTGTTTCACTATAAAATGTGATATTCGTGAAATTTTTGGCTTTTCTCTATGAATTATTGGCATCTGAAAATGGTTGAAAAATGAAAATTTCCAATTTTTGAATAAAAATTCTGAAAAAACTCAAAATGACTGATTTCAATCTGAAAAACAGAAATATGTCATCAAATATTCGAATATTTTCACAATAACTTGTTGGTATTTCATATAATTGAAGAAAGTGAATTGCTGTTTTTTAGCGTACTTTGACTAGAAATATCTCGAAAACTATGTGTTCTAGCGACCTGTTCGAGGTCGCAATCGATTCAGCTCGGCCTGTTTCACTATAAAATGTGATATCAGCGTTGGAATAAGTCATGACTTTTATGAAAAAGTCATCAAAGCCCGACTTTTTGAATTAAGTCAGACTTTTTTGAATTAATTCATTTGAAAAAGAAAAAACAAATAAATTTCATGTACCCAAAGCGAAATAGAAAAAAAGAAACAAAAACACTATGTTTTTATTCCCTTCAGAAATCTTGTAGAATAACATCATAATATAACATGTCATTTTTTCAAAACAAAATTAAAAGTGATGATAGAATAGAAAATAATAGATACATATAGATCCAGTATCATCCATAAAGTTCGTAACACATGGAGAAAAAGTATATTAGTAGAATATCGATACATTTTTTCTCGGGGATCTATATTATGCATGTCTGACTACTTTAAAGTCGATTTTGATTTTTGATACATGTCACTTGATCACTGGTATGGCGGTAAATTCAAAAAATTACGATGGCAAAAAGTGGGGTTAGATGGGAAGATGAAGTTATTAAAAAAAATAAAAATAGCTATTTCCAGTTTTCTCAAATAATGGCTGGAAACTTCATATGTGAGCATGAAATTGAATTCTATTCAACTTGTACATAATCAACATCACTACTGTCAGAAAAAAAAGAGAATTGTCACGAAATTGAAGAATATTCGAAAAAATATAGCTATTTCTAATTCTCCTCCAAAAATACAATCGAATTTTTCAGTTTAAACTAGTTGAAATCAAAGGTAATAGTGCAATTTGTCTCATTTTTAAAAATTTGAATGAATTCATGACTTTTTCGAAAAAAGTCAATGGAATTAATTCTCGAATTAAATCACTGATTTAATTCATATGAATTATTTCATGCCAACCCTGTGTGATATTCGCGAGATTTTCGGATTTTCTTTATGAATTATTGGCATCTGAAAATGGTTGAAAAATGAAAATTTCCAATTTTTGAATAAAAATTCTGAAAAAACTCAAAATGACTGATTTCAATCTGTAAAACAGAAATATGTCATCAAATATTCGAATATTTTCTCAATAACTTGTTCGTATTTCATATAATTGAAGAAAGTGAATTGCTGTTTTCTAGCGTACTTTGACCAGAAATATCTCAAAAACTATGTGATCTAGCGACCAGGTTGAGGTCGCAATCGATTCAGCTCGGCCTGTTTTATTATAAAATGAGATATTCGCGAGATTTAAGGCTTCTTTTTATGAATTATTGGCATCTGAAAATGGTTGAAAAATGAAAATTTCCAATTTATGTATAAAGATTCTGAAAAATTTCAGGATGACTGATTTCAATCTGAGAAACAAGAATATGGTATCTGATATTCGAATATTTCCACAATAACTTGTTCGTATTTCATATAATTGAAGAAAGTGAATTGCTGTTTTTTAGCGTACTTTGATCAGGAATATCTCGGAAACTATGTGTTCTTGCGACCTGGTCGCGGTGGCAATCGATTCAGCTCGGCCTGTTTCACTAGAAAATGGGATATTCGCGTGATTTTTTGTTTTTTTTTCTGGGAATATTGGCATATGAAAATGATTATATCGTCTCTCGAAGCTTTCTGAATTTTTTTCGCAAGTTGAAAAATGAAAATTTTCATGTTCAATTATGTTCTGCTCTATGGGTCTATGTTCTATATCTATGTCATAAGTTCTGTGTGACCTGCCTCATTCCTGCCAAAACTGTCTAATTTGTGCGATATCGTTTTACAAGAATGACATTCAGAATGTCAAATGTCAGATTTTTAGGATCTATTACCTTTTGATACAAATCTGTTACCATTTTCCAAGAAAATCTATTACGAAAAAATCAGACCCAGGAACAACACTGAATGTAAAGTTTTGTTTCTGACAATTTGCTTGGAATGTGACGATGCATTTCTCAAACATTGAGCTGAATGATATGGTTCTTATGTCGGGTCGTTATTGTGCGGGGCCCATGAGACTCCTCGAAGACCACGAAATTGTAGCGATGCAAGGAGGTGGAAGGAAGGGTCTGAAGGATTTTTCAGTGAAATAACTTCCAACCGTGAGGTGTTAAGTTATACGCTATTCGAGCTTATGTGTAGAAATCTTGGGTGAGTCCATTTTGAAGTTTTTGTATTATCTTTCTGAAATTCAAGACCAGGGTTAACTTCTTCCCCATGTACATTTTCTCGATTATACATTCTATTTAATATCTCCTAATTTTCATGTAGAGTGGCAACGTCGCTTCGTTCATCACGGTCGACTGCGGATCGCAAACGATAGTTGTGACAGAAGTAGAAATCTGGGCGGAAAAAGGGTATTTTGCCCCAAATCTATTTTGATCCTAATAATATTTTTAATAGTGCTATTCGGTAGTATACCTCAAGCTTTCTTAGTGTTCAAAATATATGCACTCATTTTGCCTGTATAGCAAGAACGATAGGCAGATGAAGATACATCGACTTCATCGGTGTGCACACTCTATCTCCCTATCCTTTCATCTCACATGGATACTATTGAAGCAGACGAGTTCGCAATGCCCATATGAGACGACTTCGAAGCGGATATAATGCACACAATTTGCACAACAAAGACTTCCGACTTCGACTCTTTTTACACTGTAACTCTGCCGTCTCGTATATATCATGCATACTGTAGAAGCAGATACGATATCAGTGACCATATATGACGAGTCCTAAGCGGGTATAACACACACAGCTTGCAGAACAAGAAACTTCGACTTCGACAATGTTTACACTGTTACTCTGCAGTCTAGAATCTGACATGCATACAGTTGAAGCAGATTCGATGACAGTGACCATATGAGACGACTCTGAAGGGTATATAACGAGAACAATTGGCAAATGAAGATACATCGTTTTTATCGCCGTGCACTATATCTCTCTTTCCTATCATCTCACATGGACACCATTGAAGCAGACAAGTTCGCATTGACCATATAAGACGACTTCCAAGCGGGTATAACGCATACAGTTTGCAGAACAAGAAACTTCGACTTCGACTAAGTTTACACTGTAACACTGCAGTCTAGCTTCTGACATGCATACAGTTAAAGCAGATACCATTGCAGTGACCGTATAAGACGGCTTTGAAGGGTATATAACGGGAACAATAGGCGAACGAAGATACATCGACTCCATCGTTTTGCACACTACATCTCTCTATCCTATCATCTAACATTGACACTATTGAAGCAGACAAGTTTGCATTGACCATATGATATGAGTTCCAAGCGGGTATAACGCATACAGTTTGCAGAACAAGAAACTTCGACTTCGACTATATTTACACTGTAACTCTGCAGTCTAGCATCTGACATTCATACAGTTGAAGCAGATACCATTGCAGTGACCGTATAAGACGACTTTGAAGAGTATATAATGAGTACAATAGGCAAACGAAGAACAGCGACTTCGTTCTCTTGCACACTATATCTCTCTATCCTATCATCTAACATTGACACTATTGAAGCAGACAAGTTTGCATTGACCATATAAGACAACTTTCTAGCGAGTATAACGCACACAACTTGCAGAACAAGACAATTTGATTACGACTATGTTCACACATAACCTCTGCAGTCTAGTACACGTACGGGTACAATAGGCGAACGAAGATACATCGACTTCATCGTTTTGCACACTATATCTCTCTATCCTATCATCTCACATGATTACTATCGAAGCAGATGAGTTTGCAATGCCCATATGAGACGACATACAAGCGGGTATAACGCACACAACTTGCACAACAATAAACTTCGACTTCGACTTTGTTTGAACTGTAACTCTGCCATCTAGCATCTAACATGCATACAATCGAAGCAGATACGATATCAGTGACCATATAAGACGAGTTACAAGCATGTATAACGCACACAGCTTGCAAAACAAGAAACTTCGACTTCGACTATGTTTACACTGTTACTCTGCAGTCTAGAATCTGACATGCATACAGTTGAAGCATATACGATGGAAGTGACCGTATAAGACGAGTCCTAAGCAGGTATTACGCACGCAGCTTGCAGAGCAAGAAACCTTGACTTCGACTATGTTTACACTAACTCTGCAGTATCACATCTGGCATACATACAATTGGAGCAGATACGCCTGCAGTGACCATATAAGACGATTTTGAAAGATCTATAGCGAGTACAACAGGCAAATGGGGATATTTCGACTTCATCGTTGTGCACATTATGTCTCTCTATCCCATCATCCCACATGGATACTCTCGAAGCAGACGAGTTCGCAATGCCAATATGAAACGACTTCCGAGCGGATATAATGCACACAACTTGCACAACAAGAAACTTCAACTTCGACTTAGTTCACACTGTAACTCTGCCGTCTAGCATCTAACATGCATACAGTTGGAGCAGATACGATTGCAGTGACCATATGAGACGAGTTGCAGAAAAACTAATTTCGACTTTGACTATGTTCACACTGTAACTGTGCAGTCTAGAATCTGACATGCATACAGTTGAAGCAGATACTATAACAGTGACCGTATAAGACGACTTTAAAGAGTATATATTGAGTACAATAAGCAAACGAAGACACATCGACTTCATCCTCTTGCACACTATATCTCTCTATCCCATCATCTGACATTGACACTATTGGAGCAGACAAGTTTGCATTGACCATATCAGACAACTTCCTAGCGGGTTATATCAGAAGCTAGACTTACAGTGTTAACATAGTCGATGTCGAAGTTTCTTGTTCTGCAAACTGTATGCGTTATACCTGCTTGAAAGTCGTGTTATATGGTCAATACAAACTTGTCTGCTTCAATAGTATCCATGTGAGATGATAGGATGGAGAGATAGAGTATGCACATCGATGGAATCGATGTATCTTCATCTGCCTATTGTACTTGCTATATACCCTCCGAAGTCGTCTTATATGGTCTCTGCGATCATATCTGTTTCGACTGAATGTATGTCACATGCTAGACTGCATAGTTACAATGTAAACATAGTCAAAGTCGATGTTTCTTGATCTGCAAGCTGTGTGCGTTATACCCGCTTCAAAGTCATCTTATATGGTCAATGCGAACTTGTTTGCTTCAATAGTGTCCATATGAGATGAGAGAAAAGAGAGAAATAATGTGCTCGACGATGAGAACGATGTATCTTCATTTTGCCTATTGTTCTCGTTATAAACCCTCCAGAGTCGTCTTATACGGTCACTTCCATCGTATCTGCATCAACTGTATGCATGTCAGATTCTAGACTGCAGAGTTACAGTGTAAACATACACAAAGTCGAAGTTTTTTGCTCTGCAAGCTGTGAGCGTTATACCTGCTTAGAACTCGTCTTATATGGTCATCGATATCGTATCTGCTTCAACTATATGCATGTTAGATGCTAGACGGCAGAGTTATAGTGTAAACAGAGTCGAAGACGAAGTTTCTTGTTGTGCAAGTTGTGTGTGTTATTCCCGCTTGGGAGTCGTCTCATATGGGCATTGCGAACTCGTCTGCTTCAATAGTAGCCATGTGAGATGGAAGGATAGAGTGATAGAGTGTGCACACCGATGAAGACGATGTATCTTCATCTGCCTATTGTACTTGCTATATACCCTCCGAAGTCGTCTTATATGGTCACTGCGATCATATCTGCTCCAATCGTATGCATGTCAGATGCGAGACCTCAGAGTTACAATGTAAACATATTCGAAATCGATGTTACTTGTTTTATGTATAGGGGTTTGTTGAAGACTATTTCAGATTTAGCCAATTCGATAGCAATCAGATCGTCGCCCAAACTCGTCCGGCCACGAAACTTTAAACTGGCGATCATATTTCTAGCCCCATAACGTCCATTCCATGATCTACATAATTTGACGACGCGATGTTTACGAATGTTTTCCATCGTCTTTCCAAACACGGCATTATTCATAAGTTTATATAGGTTTCTCTCGAATGTGTTGGTGGCTGCAGCCCTCAATCCAGTATTCAGATCAATGTTGGGCTTCAACCACGTAGACTGTTTAAATTTCGCTACTCTATGAATTTTGGTGAGCTTCAAGCCATTAGTCAGAGCTTGTTTCATATTAACATAATGGATGATGTATTCCTTTTTATGTTGTAACGTGGTCATCAATTTTGCCAACTTGGAACCAGGTGGCTTGCGGTGTTCGGGACAGAACGGAAAGTCTTTATGTAGATCGTGCAAGTTTTCCGGATATTCCAAATCTACTTGTAAGATATATCCTTCTGGCGCATCGTCAGGAATCAATGTGACGTCAATGTTGGCATCAGTCCATTCAAACCCTCCATAAGGGAGGGGCTTTGACATTGCCCATCCATATAGATTGTTAACGTCCAAGTAGAGAAGATGCTTTGGTGGTTTAGTAGGATCATATGTTGAAGTGTACTTATGATTGGCTTCAGAATAGCGGTTACAAAAAACCGAAATACCGCCTCTTATAGCCTTTTCGACAAACATCAGCATGTCAACATCTTTTAAAATTTGTAGTGAACATTTCGTGTACTTCAGTATACAATCCCACGTATAACCCGGAAGGGTGTAATACTAAGCCGGTTCTAAGGTATACGTCCTCAAAACAGCTCCTCTGAATTGTTCGAAAACATCTGCCAGAAGAAGGATATCTGTTTTCATGTATAAATCCGAGTATTCACCTAAATTTTGACATTCAAATTGTTGCCATACGTTTTGAGCATGAGCGTACTTTACATCATCAATATTTCCATCGTTCAATTTATTATAAAAGTTCTCAATGGGTGGAAGTTCAGTTTCGTCTAATTTGCTCGGACTATTGATGTGGTCATATGGCAAAACACCTTTCTTTGTGAGTAGATCGAATTTAGAAGCGTCTAATTGATTGTATTCTTTTCTCAAGTTTTGAAAGTTATCCTTCGTCAAATTGGAGGCCAATTCGTCCAAACTGGCACCCAGAGATCTCATAGAGTCGATGAATCTGAATTTGATACCGGTTTCTGTATTGTGTTGGGTGAAGGAAATGTATTTCCCCATATTTATCGGAAGTACGCTCACCTGTCCACGTTTGGCAATCTCTCTCAGAAGGGAATGAGAATCATATCCGGAAAAATTGTGGAACACTATGGGCACTACGAAGGACTTGCGGTACCCCAAATTACAAGATTGATGCGCCCACCCTCTGAAGGCACCAGTGAAATGATGGTGGTCTTTTACAATGATATCAGTGCCCGCAAACGCCTTTTTACAGATATGGCAGTGTGTTACACCAACCCTATTTGGGAAATGAGTCAGAGGAACAATGTCTTTGATTTTAGACTATACAAATTTCGCGACATCTGCCATTTCTATGGCAAACCAATCCATGCAATCAGGACCTCGATGACTCTTGTAATAGGACGAGCTATCATCATATGAGCATTTGAAATAGTACCTTGCGCTGAAGGCTGTGTGTTTTTGATATTTTGCCAATTTTTTAGAAATTATGTCATCACAGGGCTCCAAAACCGATTCAAAATCACCGTAGATGATGAATTCGGCCTTTTGTTTATATATATGATTTTTAAAAACAACTGATTCGTATTTGGGAAATGAAATTTTGCATTTGTTAACATTTTTGCATACAACACTGTGATCTGCCAATTTGGATTCGCTCGAAAAATAATTTAGACACCTATCACAGAAATGTTTTTTTCCATGGTCTTTACTGAGTTGTGAAGATAGCAGCCTGGACATGTCTTTAATCCAACAATAATGATATCTGAGGTCTTCGTCGTAATCATCTTCAGGCAAGACATCATAATCGTTGGGCTTGGGGAAATATTCACTTTGAATGAGAAGTAGATTGACATGTCTGGGCTGCTTATGTTTCGTGAGTTTCATGGGTACTACTTCAAAATACTCTGTCTTTCTAACATGAATCAGTTCCAAGGCGTAAACGTTCACCGAGATATCATTGAGTTTTTCAAATTTAGGAATATTGTTGAGAGTGACGGGTACATCCAATCCTGCGGTATTCAAAACTTGGCTGTAATGAGGGTACGAGCTGGGCCTGTCTACATGTTGGTCAGCAGGGTGAGGAGCGCTCACGATACTCCAGAAGAAGCAGGCTTCATCATTGTTCCTAACATTGATGCATGCACGCTTTTTCAAAATCTTCTCTGGCAGCTTGATATAGGATGAACCATTGCCAATCTCTAATTTATTAACATTAACCTCTAAAGAAACAATTTCCCGCAAGGCCCAGCCACTACCCTTCCCCTGGAATTCCGAAAGTTTATTCAATACAGTATCAATCACATTCTCCGCAAACCAACAATCTAAATCCGTTCCTTCATCCATTGTAGCGTTCTTTGTATTGAAATATTTCAATTCGATAATCTCCGCGTCATCCGATTTCTTGATAAACTCACCACAGAAGGTGGTGTTGACTTTGAGCATGGTTAATTCCCTCAATATTTTTCTGATTTGAATTTTGAAAATGTGCGATGCGTCCTGCAAAAATTGCATCAACTCCTTATGACCTAAATTGATTATAACAGTCGTCCTTACTCTACTCTCGAAAACAGATTGAACAAGTCTCCATGTAACTCTATTCTTACGATTGCCAAGTCCCGCCCCAATATGATTCTTCTTCCTAATCAAACTTTGGAAACGTTTCAAATGCCCCACATTTGTTTCTAATCTCCTCAAAACCCCTGCTGTCGAATTGGTCCCCCTGATTGCCCTATTGAATTCTCTTATATGCGTCTCTATTTGCCTATTCCATAACAGTCTCTCTTCTGCAGATATGTTCTTCTTCTTTCTCAAAATTTCCACTGCTCTTTTACATTCCTCAACAACGGCATCACTAGCAGAAGCAATACTATTGACATTCATGTTGCGAGAAATATCAAACAGAAAATAATATTTCACTCATCACTAATTTTCGATAATCTCAAGGAGGGTCTGGTGTCACTCCTCTTGTGAATTGGGCTGTATTTGTCTGGGGTAAGCCGGAAGCTGAGGCTTGAAGATGCCAACTACCCTGCTCGGCAGAAAGACGTTAGATGCTTCAAGTTCAACCACAATAGCGTCTGGATCACCCTGATATTTTCAATGGGGTGGGGTTGGTTGATGGGCAAGCTACTTAGTGCGACAGTTGGCTTGAAGGCAGCAGCTTGAGCGTCAATAACTGAAACATCCATCTGATAAGAAACTTACTACTTCTAGTATTGGGTGGAATGATCACTAGTCACAAATAGGGTCGACCACATGGCCTTGAAACGTAATAAATAAAGAACTCACCTTTCAGCTGGCACAACCCACACGGAATATAATACACAGGAGCAACCGAACAGACAGGAGCAACCGAACAGAAAGGAACAGATCGACCGACCAGTGTCAGAGTTCAGAATGGAATGACGCCTACGAACGTTCTGACCGCCTTATATAGGGCTTGAGGTTGTGACGTCATCGTCCACCTGCAAACAACGGAGGAATTGTTCTTGAGGCCAATTTCCCAATAAGCTGACTCGACTAAATTCCAAGAAACGCTGACAGTCAGTGTCGACAGAAAGTAGATAGAGGTACTGTTTCAGGATGTCTCCCAGCGAGCATTATTGAGTGACTCATCGGCCACCTGCGTCAAAACAATGGACCCATTGTTCTCACACAGATTAGGATGATGCAATCGGATGAGGTTGTTACGTGATCGGACACCTGCAAACAAAGGCGGCATTGTTCTCGTATATTGCGTCGCAATTTCCCAATAGCCGGAACTCCAAGAAACGCTGTGGCGTAGAGAGAACAAAGGCGGCATTGTTCTACGAAGTCGAGATGAGGATGACTCATCGGCCACCTGCAAACAATGGACCCATTGTTCTCATGTATTGCATCGCGATGTCAGCTGGAATTCCAAGAAACGCTCTCAGTGGCGTAACAACTAGCCGACCCATGGGATCGAATAAAATGACTTCGACCATTTTGGTTATATGTCACCTGACCAGAGAGGGCTGAACTGAGAGTCTAGAGTCTTGAGTCTTGGGACCGTGAGAGAAACAACTCGAGACCGATATTATACCAAGGTCAAAAGATCATATGAGGCCAAGGCCTATGTGGAAACAAAGTCATAGGATCAACATACATATACCGTCATGTATCGAAGATCGTTAGTCATTGCTTGCGTTTAAACGTCGAAGGTAACATATCAAGGCCGAAGGTTGCGGTTTAATGTCAATGATCACAATCAAAGGTCACAATCGGAGGTCTCGATCGAAGGTCTCGGACGAAGGTCTAAGGTCGAAGGTAGACCAAAGGTCACAGACCAAGGTCACGATTAAAGGTCACGCTCAGAGGTCGAAGGCAATGGTCAGAGGTTACGAACAAAGGTCACGATCAAAGGTCACGATGAAAGGTCACGATTGAAGGTCACGATCAAAGGTCACGATCAAATGTCATAATTAGAGGTCTCGGTCGAAGGTCTAAGGTCACGATTAAAGGTCATGCTTGAATGTCAAATTTAACGGTCAAAGGTCACGACAAAAGGTCACAATCGAAGGTCTTGGTCGAAGGTACTGTAGCACCTATTATTTTTGACCCCTGTCATATGTAAGATGCTGACGTGAACTCAAACGGAGATAGGTTAGGTTAGACGTCAATTGATCATTCTAGAACACATGATTTTGACATGGTTTCTTGAGGGGCACACAAACTATCTGTTAGTTTACCTTTGATGAACATTGCTCTGGCCGTCCCTGCCACATCCACAATATAATAACAGTTTCACCAAACAAAATTATGAAATTCTTTGTGGTTCCAACTCGGATTCCAAGGAAAACTATCCCACTAATTCTGGTTCCATATGACAAATCTTGACAAAATACAATGTTTGCCCCTCAGCAACCTGTCAAATGACGTAATTCTGGAATGATTTATACCCATAGCCAACCATATCGCTATCTCTGTCGGATTCACTAGCTAGCCCATGCTCTTTGTCTAACACATTGATTTCCTTATGTGTGGTCCCAGACGAAGGTAGGTACACTACTTATGTACCCACAAAGTCGTCTTATATGGTCACTGCGATCATATCTGCTTCATTTGTATGCATGTCAGATGCTAGACTGCAGAGTTACAGTGTGAACATAGTCAAAGTCGAAGTTTCTTGTTCTGCAACATGTGTGCGTTATGCCCGCTTAAATCGTCCCATATTGGCATTGCAAACTCGTTTGCTTCAATAGTATCCATGTGAGATGATAGAATAGATATATAGAGTGTGCACACCGATGAAGTCGATGTTACTTCAGTAGTGTACCTATGTACGCACGAACACAAGATGGCCGCCGCCGGAAGTGACGTCACAGCCGTTCCTGTGGTAGAAGGTGTTGGCTGCACGGAAGTGACGTCACAAGATGGCCTTCGGAAGTGACAAGTGACAGGTGACAGGTGACAAGTGACAAGTGGCAGGTGACAGATGACAAGCGATAGGTGACAGATGACAAGTGACAGATGACAAGTGACAGATGACAAGTGACAGATGATAGATGACAAAGTGACAGATGACAAGTGACAGATGACAAGTGACAGATGACAAGTGACAGATGACAAATGACAGGTGACATGGAACACAAAGGAGTGACAGATGGCATGGAACACAAAGAGTGACAGATGACATGGAACACAAGGAATGACAGATGACACGTGGAAGTACTCTGAACTTAGCCCCCTAGCCTCCGGACTCTAGACACTAGTGCTAATGGGCGTGTCCTAGGACATTCTTCTTCTTATTTTTGAAAGGTGCTGGATGACGTCACAATCTAGTGACTTTGCTCACCAGATTTAGGTTGGTATTACTACAATTGGTAGCACTTTGTTTCAAGGTCACCCGATATGCATGTTGCAGGTGGCCGATGAGTCATCCGCATCTCGACTTCGTAGAACAATGCCTCCTTTGTTTGCCATATGTTATCTAGACTTCCTCTAGAACAATGCCGCCTTTGTTCTCTCTATGCCACTGTCAGCGTTTCTTGGAATTCCAGCTATTGGGAAATTGCGACGCAATATACGAGAACAATGCCGCCTTTGTTTGCAGGTGTCCGATTACGTAACAACCTCATCCGATTGCATCATCCTTATCTGTGTGAGAACAATGGGTCCATTGTTCTGACGCAGGTGGCCGATGAGTCATCCAACAGACATGTTCAAACTTGTTGTTGTCACGAGCCATTCAATCATGGATACTGGATGTGTTTGCCGAATCTGCCCAATAGCTTATATCAGCTGTGCGCATGCGTAGCTACCACTACCACTATTCAGACTTGACCTTTGAATCAGTGTTACAATGTCCTTGGACGAGTACAGAAGCAAGTTGGAGGAATTTGAGGAGCGGGTTCGACAGCTGAACAAAGACATAACATTGTACGAAGATAAAACCAGAGTATTGAATCAATTGGAGAATCTGAGTTTGTGGGATAAAGTTTTCAGCAGCTGTGGAAGAGTACCAGCAGTAGAGGTGCCTGTTGAGCAGAGACGATACATCCAGCCTCAGAATGTCACGGGTGGCATTCATAGTTCTGACAGCAATTTTGAATAACGTATTGTATACAAATGTTCCCAACGATGTCAAGAACATGGCGATATGTTTCAATGACTCGAAAGAAGATTGCAATCGATCATCGTGGACAGCGATGCGAAATAAGTTGGTGAACAATGGATGTCTACCAGTATTCTACAAAGAGATACCAGAGACGAATAATTCCTTCTTCAAACTCAAGTTGATGTTTTCCGGTGGATCTGAAGAGGATACCGACTGGCAAACTATAGGAGCCCCCACAACAGGAATACAGAATGAATTTAATAAAATGTTCATATTACTAGGTTTGACATTAGCAGCTACGTTCGTTTTGATTGTGAAAGGTCTAATGAGAGCTGGGTACATATATCGTGAATAACATGATGGAACTTATACAAGGTGTTTCAATAAAACTCCCATGCTTATCATAATGTTTATTGAGCCAAACACAGTACATCTTCATTTAGGTAATATTACATTTATAAACCACTGGTAGAGTTGATCAACGTTCCGCTGGGCACACATATATTTTCCATTGGCGTGGTTGGGGCAGTACGATATAGTTTGCTGGTAGGTGTTACTGGAACAGGGTGTTCCATCATACAAAGCAACATCGTATACAGTTGGGAATACTTCAAGTTCTTCACATTTCGTCTTCAAAAAGTCAGCTTTCTGATTGCCCCTCACGTACATACATTCAACCGAATGCAAGAGATATTTTTCCAAAATGTTGTTCAGTTCCGTATATTCAACATCACCAGCATCATATGGTATTCCATGAACGAATTTCTCCACATAACATGTAGTTTTCTTGTCACGTCCACTAATGGTAGCAAACGGTGTAGGCGGTTTGAATAGGAAGTTGGATCTCTGGCGGCCAATTTGAATGGTCAGCTCTTTCGGGTGGAAAACACTGTCAAGAGTGAAGCCTTGAATGTCGACAAGTGCGATCCTCATGACGGCTGACGATCGAATGCGAGCTCGAGCAGTTTGCAGTTGGTATATATACTCAAATCAAGGTTCTGACGACTTCCGTTAGAGGGAAGTATTCTAGCAGACAGTCATGTACGATGATGCAATAGGCTTTGGTGTGAGCAGGGAATCCTTTATCGGCTTCGATTTCAAGCTTTATATCAACTGTCGATGATTTCATGGTCTCTTCCTGCCTCGAGCAATCAATCACAAATAATGCATGCTGTTTGAATTCCCCATAATCCAAGATTGGGTGAACCTCCGTCGAATGTGAATAGCTAGAATAGAACCTGGTATAGTTGTAGTGAGCAAGGGTGTAGTCTTGTTTAGCGAAATCCAGCTGCATTCTCTCATTAGGCCAATATTCACCATTAAGGGCTAATCTGATACTAACTATGCTCGTGTTATCAAAGTGGGTAGCATCAGCTTCTGCATTGTCACGTTTAGATTTCTGGAAGCACACAATAACGTACCGAGGACGTTCCACCGAAGCGCTCGTTTTGACTGCCCAAATTTCACTTTTTGCGCCGTTTGTAAGAGCAGGCAATTGGCTGAGGTCCCATTTCCTGAATGGAATCAGTATAGGTGTATCATTTTTGATGGGTTGCATCAGTTGTAGTTTGATTTCATCGTTCGGAAATACGTGCTTCACTTTTAGCACTACACTATGTATTTGTACTTCAACTGTAGTAGTAGTGGTTGTAGGTCCATTGGGGAGTTCCTGTACTATCACGCAATCGTTATCATTACGAGCTCGAATCAGTCGGATTGTTTGTTTTCCATAGGTGATTGAGGTGTAGTCATTGAAAACGTTGAACAGGTGCTTAAGTGGTATCAACAAACTAAATGTCTTGTCAATTGCATTCAAAAGCGGTTTATCAGGATACGTCTATCCGGCTGTGGATAAGTTTTTGGAATCATCAGGTTTATAGCACATGAATCCTCGCACACTACTCACGATTCCTGGATCTCTGACTACTTCTATCTCTCTTGCACTCTGCACATAACTGCAAGAATCGAATAGAAATGCTCCACAGTTGGGGGCCAAGTACACATTTCCAGCTCCTTGCACATTCAACGTTCCTTTGATTTCCAGCAAAGACTCATGCATTGCAAAAAATGTGTCTGCTTGATTTATGTTGATTTCCACCATATCACTGTTATTGAAGGATTTGACGTATGGGATGTAGGAGCGATATTCTTCTTTTCGAATGGTTTCATCATATCTGGGCCGACGATACAGATCAAAAATTGGGTTTGTGTGGTTGAATGTTGGTGCTGTTGATTCTTCCGAACGAATATACTTGCGCTTGTTCATTCTTCACTCGTAATCCGATTGCTTGCATAAAGAGAACGTTTTCTGGAGTGAGCTCCTGTCTCTTTGGAGGTTCCGTTGATACTGAGGAGTTTGTGGTTAATCTTTTATTATCAACTACTAGACCCATTCAACGTTCTTGCAAGTCCAAGTGTAGGGTGCCCTTTTCTCCTCGGAAATTAACAGGTCTTAGGTCCTGATCCAGCACTCTAACGGTAATGTTAGTGATGTCTCTCAGGCTACTTCTCACAGGTAAATAGAAAGGGGTATTTGGACGTTCGTTGATAGCGTAACCAGGATCTACGGTGATGGGGAAGCTTAATATAGTGTGAGCAGGCCTGTCTGCATAAAACGACCCTTCAGTGATGTTGCAATCGAAATGTAGGCTTGATACTTTCAGAATGTTCACAGGACGATCTGAACAGTGAACTCGGCCAGGTTCCAAGATCCTCTTCGAGAATCCCAACAACTCACCAAAGCTGTTATCTTCCTCAAAACTGATGGTATGTTGTCGACTATAGATTTCACACTTCAAAGTATTGTTGTTGGGCTTCAAAGTGAAATCTGCATCAGCTTCTTGAATTTGTCTCCGAATGTAATCCTCAATATTTTCTATCTCATAACAGCCGGTCGGAAACTGAATCTCTTTCAGCACTTCACGATTATCGTTCTCGTAGTAGTAGAACTTTTCACCATCAATATTCGGTATGGAATGATAGCTGTGAAATCCTAGTACAGCTATGTAATAGCTTTTCAGAGGGTGCAGTAGTATCGGTGAGGAGGGTGTGAAAGAGAACTGGTTGGTGGTACTAGTCAAGGTCAACAGTAGAGACATGACATACCTAATGACACACAGCTATACTTATGAATATTTATTCCAAGACAACTCTACACTTCAAGAAATAATTACAACCATGACATTCAAACTGTGAGCTGACCGGTCCATCAACGTGGGTTCGAGCATCAGGTCTATTATAGTGGATGTAACAAGGCAAACGAATTCTCAGATCAAAGTTCTTCCTATAGTCCTGTGGTAATTTATGCCAAACATCCAATAGTTCCCAAGGTCTTACATGTTGGATCAGATAGTTGATGGGGAAGAGTGCCAATTCTTCTGCAGAAAAGTCTTGCAACGCCTTCTCACGGTGGAGATATGCTAAAACGGCTTCCATTGTACAGGAACTCCAGGCAGAGATGACCACAGTTGATTTGATTATATTTCTGGAATGGATCGTTATTGTAATAGAGTTTGACTTTGCCCAGATATTGGACAAGTTCTCTCGGTGGCTTCAGGCTACCGAATGAATCGAAATACTCGACGACATCATTTATCTTTCTGTAAGCTACCCAATGAGTGCCTTGGTTCTTTGACACGTCCAAATTTAGAATTGCAGATTCGCGATGTCACGCATGAAAACACCCCGAAAATGTGGGATTCTCAAATGTTTAACATACTTTGTCAACTCGACATCATACAACGGTCGATTGGGTAGCTTCATCGGGAGTTTTTTTGCTTTTTCGAAAACAAGCCGAAACCTCCTTTGGCGTTTCTTCTCAAGTACAGTCCTTTGCCAATAGCTTCCATAGCCTTGTTATGCCGATGGTCTTCTTCCATCCTTTTCTTCGCATTCCTAGCGTCAATGACAGTCTTTGCGATTGCTCCAGCACCTCCAGCTAGAGATCCTAGTGCACCAAGAGCAGCAAAGATTGGTAGCAGTGGTAGAATCCCACCGGATTTGGCATCGAAAGGAATTATTCGTGGTATTTTCACTTTTCTCCTTCCACCTGCTTGTTTAACGGCATGCCTAGCAGCTTTCAAAGCAAACGATGCAGCCTGTTCCAAATTGGTCGAGGGATTCTTCTTCAACGTCTTCCCGATTTTCCCCACGATATGTTTTTTGAAAGAACATCCCATCCCGAGTTTGCGTTTCACCTTCATCCCGGAAGTAACTACTAATGCTGCAGCTCTTTCACCGAAATTGGCGTCTCTCGACCTCACACGTTCCCAGGCAGCGTTCTCCAACACCGAATCCGCTTTATGACGTTCTTCCAAAGACGTGTTATGTGAATATGCAATGTCGTGTTGTTTGCAGGCAACGTCTAAGGGATTGATGCCAGGATCACCACGTGCAAGCCGTTTCTGAAGTTTGGTTCCAGCTGTAACGTAAAATCAGTTATTCAATCTCTAACTTCACTTTTGTTCTTACGTCCACAGTATTGATGGCCACCAGGTAGGTGTACCTCGAATGGTAATTTGTTTATAAGAGAATTCAAAACACCCTCTCCCTTGTACACAATCATTGGAGTCTTTGCACCTCTATCACGAGATCAAAGTCATTCAACAAGACCAGACGCTACCTATCGAAAATTTGGACCTTCACACGTCACCAAGGACACCGAATAAACATGGAAAATTATTACCCAACTCGTTTCGAGCAATCATGTGTGGACCGAGTGGTTGTGCTAAGACAAACGCCTTGCTATCGTTACTCTTCAATCGAAATGGCGCGAGATTCAAAAATGTCTACGTGTACTCCAAGTCGTTGTATCAACCGAAATATCAGCTACTTCAAGAGGTGTTGGATGCAGTAAAGGAGGTGGGATATTTTCCGTACAGAGACAACGATGAAATAATAAGCCCATCTGAGGCGAAACCCAACTCGATTTTCATATTTGACGATGTGGCGTGTGATGAGCAACAAAAAATTCGAGAAAATTTTTCAATGTGTAGACACAAAGATATCGATGCTGCCTACCTTTGCCAAACTTACTCTAAAATTCCTAAGCAATTATTGAGAGACAATTGTAACATGGTGGTGCTGTTCAAACAGGACGAGATCAACTTGAAGCATGTGTTTGATGAACATGTCTCTCCAGACATGAGCTTTGACGTCTTTAAAAAATTGTGCTCCGAATGTTGGAGTGTCACATATGGTACTCTAGTGATTGTCAAGGATTTTGATTTGCATAACGGCAGATATCGCCAAGGTTTCGACAAATATATAAAAGTGTAGACACGTCATTCGACATCATGAGGTCGTCAAGTCAAGTCATGCGCAGAAGAAGAATGCCATCCAAACGTGATGACGATCAGGCTGCAGCACGTAAACGGAAAATCGCAGAGCTCACGCGTACAATCAGAAAAAAGTACTTGGCCTTGAAACTGGGTAAATCTGAGGAGGACGAATCGCTGAACAAAATGTTCAAGCCCATATCCAAACCATTGGAAGAAATTGTGAAAACGTCAAAGGCCAATCGTGATTCACTGGCAAGAGCCCAGTTTAGCACCAGTATGAAGAAAGAGGAGCCACCTGAACTGAAAAAAGAAGAAGAACAGGCTCAGCAAACGCAGTTTATTCCAATGGAAGAGGTGGGTGGAACCGGAAGTTTTGTGGATGATGATGATCAATACGAATATGATGATGATATCCTGTTTAACGAAAATATCACTCCAGAACAAAGTATTCCGTATGATGTAATCGATGAATACCTAGACCAATACCCAGTCATGGTGCATCCATATCTCAGAGAACATTGGGATTACAGCGACAAAATAGATCAGATGTATGGTCCAACTTACGATCCTCAAACGTCGAAATGGTTTCTGGGGACGCAGGAAATTGACTTTGATAAAAGAACTGGATTCATAAAGATTGGTGGTAAACAAGTACGAGGAACTCCAGGGGTGTATCAGCTCATTTTCTATGATGATCCTTCAGATTATAACGATGAAGACATGCAGGCTTACAAGGAAATTTTGAAGCTGAGTGATCGCTATATAAACAAGGATGGAAAATTGAAAGGGTCTAAGAGATGGAAGTATACGAACGTCATCAAGCCACTTATTGTACAGATACGAAAAAACAGCGGTAGGCGTTCAACGATTGGTAGTGGTTTGACGTACAACGAAAACCCCGTGGAATATATCTATTGGGACGATCCAAATGAACTCGTAGACCGCTTGAAACTACTCATTGCTTCTAAGGAAGCTGGAAACACATCACTCGATAATGAAATAGTGGCAATCGTTAATGAACTTCGTGAAGCTAACCTTATATACTGAGAGTCGTCAATCATGAGTCTTGACAAGTTCGGCCGCAGATCAGCTGGCAGCAGCGGTAACATCATCGAATTAGTCCAATTGAAACATAAACTCGTCTCATTGGATACCATCATCAGGCAGTCGACTGACACATTGAGAATGATTGATAGCAAAATAATGGATATTGAAAAGTTTATTTCAAGACATCCTCCAACGGAACATATGGCTACGAAAAATTATGTAGATGGTGTTATTTCACGAATGAGATCTGATTTCAAGCTGGCTGAGACAGCTGTTGACAGAGAGGAGATATTGAATGAAGACTCGATGGAACAGACACAATTGACCACCAATGAGATGAAAAAATTGACATAAAAATAGTTGATATACCGTTATGGCTTCGAGAGACAGATTCAACTGAGCTGCATGCTCCAGCTCGCAAAAATTACCCCAGACGACGAACCATAATCAAAGGATTAGACGATTTATGGCAAATGGATTTGGCTGAGATGAGACCGTATGCCCATCAGAATAAAGGATATAAAATGATTCTGGTAGTGATTGACTGCTTTTCCAAGTACCTCTGGACACGCCCACTGAAAAGTAAGACAGGAGAAGAGGTTGCCAAATCTTTCGCCGATATATTGGTACATGCAAAGCGCATACCAGTAAATCTACAGTCTGATCAAGGAACGGAATTCTTCAACAGCAAGTTTAAAAAATTGATGAAAAAATATGACATCAACCATTACAACACATTCAGCATTAAAAAATCTGCCATTGCTGAACGAGTAATAAGAACGCTGAAAAACAAACTATACAAATATTTCAGTCTGTATGGCACCTACAAATGGATTGGTATATTACGTCAGATCGTTGATGAATACAATAATACCAAGCACACAACGACTCGATTCAAACCCTCAGAGGTGAACAAGGAAAACGAGAAAAATATTTTACACCAAAGCTTTAGCCATTTGAAAATCGCAGGTCCACGTAAACTGAGAGTTGGCAACATTGTACGGATATCTAAGGCGAAACATATTTTCGAAAAAAGCTATACACCTAGCTGGACGACAGAGTTATTCAAAATTGTCAATGTGAAGATAACCAATCCTGTTACTTACCTACTCGAAGACATGCATGGACAGCCAATCAGTGGCGCATTCTATGAGGAGGAATTACAAAAGACAAAGAATCCCGACATTCACCTCATTGAAAAAGTGCTGAAGAAAAGAGGAAAGAGAATGTACGTCAAGTGGTTGGGACTCGACAAGAAACATAACAGTTGGATAGATAATGTCGATTTAGTGTAGATTCTTATGGAAAATACAGACAGATTTCAACAAGTCAGGGGCCTTTCGTGTGATCATCATGGAGAGGTAGAGGGATATAAATAGCTGCTCGGAGCCGGTTTCAGTCTCAGTTTTAATCGACATGTCGAGTCAAGATAGTGGTATTTCGGTAGTTAGCAGTAATATCCCATTCTCGCCTATATCCAGTGGTGATTATGATCGAGACGTAGACAGTATGTTGGAAATGTACGAGAATGCAGCCAAAGCCGAAAAACACCATCTGCTCAGCACATCGTTCCCAGTGAGTGGCTTTGAATTGAAAGTCGGTTTGAGTCCAGCCAGAATATTCAGTCCAGCCATATTTATATAACCTCACAACAAAATATCTTTTGGTGTGTTGGAGTGGAACATCTTCATCGACTTGCTGCGACAGAAATTGATGGATTTCTTCCTCGAACTGTTACCAACCCATGCAGATGAGTATGATCCGATCACCTTTCCATGCGGAGATTTTTGTGAAATCACACAACTCCTGTATGATGATACAAAATTCCTACTGGTCAGAAAACACGAGGTTGAGTTCCACTTGGACGAAAGAGATGTCACCCAGATAATTGAAGCCGACCAAAGACTAGTGGCCCATCGAGTGGCTTGGTTGGAAGATATTAACTTTTGTGCTTATTATCACAAAATTCTGAATTTGACAAGGACTCATTTCAATAATGAAAGCTGTTTTGATGCATTACATGCATTTTGTGAAATATCTGATGATAGTTTGTTGAGCATGGCACTTAGAGAATATTTGTATTACTTCAAATACAATGTACTGAATGATTTGAAACAATAAAATATGGAAATAGCTCAGCTCTTCTTTACTCCTAGTCAGGTATCGTTGACTTCCGTTGGAAACGTGGAAAACGTGACGTTTTTTGACGTTTTTCGACGTTTTTTGACGTTTTTCGACGTTTTTCGACGTTTTTTGACGTTTTTTGACGCTTTTCGACGTTTTTCGACGTTTTTCGACGCTTTTCGACGTTTTTGACGTTTTTTGACGCTTTTCGACGTTTTGTGACGTTTTTTCGACGTTTTTGACGTTTTTTGACGCTTTTCGACGTTTTTTCGACGTTTTTCGACGTTCTTGACGTGACGTTTGTGACGTTTTCGACGTTTTTTGACGTTTTCGACGTTTCTGACGTTTTTGACGTTTTTGGACGTTTTTGACGTTTGTGACGTTTTTTCGACGTTTTGTAGCAGGTTCATTCGTTTGCAGTAATGAAACAACCAAATTTTCAAGAAACTTCTATTGAACATAGTGGAAAATACATAGTGTATACAAAAACTGAAATACAAAATCTACATTATATGATAAATAGATTGTATAAAAATCAGTAAGCGTATATACAACTAGATTGAAAAAATCAGTGGTGGGGGTAAAATATTATCAGTTGACATTTCTCAGAACATGAAGGTGATATTGTTGAGGAATGTATATGGAAGAAGAATCATATGTCAGCTATGGAGGAATGTCCGAAAGGCAGCCCAGCAAACATGATTGAGCGGTAAATAGGCGGCCGATTGCTGGTAACTGCGGTTAGTTGTCGGCAGCGGCACACCTATGTCGTTAAAATGTTGAAACGACATCGGTTTTGCCGCCATGGCTGAACGTACGCATGTTTATAATGGATGTTTGTTATTCAGCCAGAAATTGCCCGTTTAAAATTCCCGACAATCGTGCCGATGTCGCTTTGACGCAGTATGTATGTTGTTTACAGGTCAGTGGTAACTGAACCAAACGCAATGTTGGCATCACTGGGTTTTTGAGCATTGGTAGTACTGCTAATTTATTTTCGTGTTTTAGTTCTGTGTCCGTAGATAGCGTCAGTTGTCTGTCACTTGTCTTCAGGTATTTGTTAAACGGCGTGATAATATTAATATTATTTAGAAAAAGTTGGTGAGTTTTATGATTGATCCCAGCAAACTATCGTCCGACATCAAGAATAATGATATATGTTATATAACAATAATTAAACTCGTTATTGTCTACCAATCCATTTTTGTGGTAATGATTTTGAGCTGAATATTTGTTCATTACCCTATATTATAACAATGATGCTCCAATGCGAAGTTCAGCTCTTTACCTATATTCGAAAAATATCTGATTCACAGTAATAGATCAAACACTGGAAAAGTAATGTGGCTAGAACATTATCAGACTAAACCTATTCTACGTCGTCGAATCAACAAGTTATGATAGGTATATCGTATATGATCAAATATCAAATATAATTGAAGTATTGTACTATTTCAATTCTGTTGACTGATGGATTCGTTATAGTATCTTTCAAGTTTCGCAGTAGCCTAGTGGTATAAGCGTCTGACAGTTGATTGGATATCCGTTCGATCGCAAGTTCGAGTCCGACTCCCGACTATATCTTTTTTTTATTTCTAACCGAATAGTGTCGGTAGATAGTCGGGCGGCCTACTAGCGGCCGGTGCGACACGGGCTAGCCGGGCCGACGATGTATCATGATTGTGGCCCGCTGATGTTGACTGTCGGCAGTTTTTGGAGGGCGTCTAAAGGCCCGCGCGATACATGTTTGCTGGGAGGGTGTCATAACAATTTGGAAGTAGGTGTCTCTTGGTGTCATAAGGACTTAGCGCAATTTTCGACTGTTCAATACTGAATACTTGATGGTTGAAGGAACGGATTGTCCGCTGTGTGACTGTCTGCTCCTGGAAGTCTTTCAAGCAAGCCACATAATCATTGAAGGATATCTTATTCCTAACCACATTAAATTTAACCCCTTTGGATTTTTTGGTGACTTTACCCCCCTGCACTTTGTAGGCATTCATTTTTGAACGTAAGCCTACAAAGTGTGTTACTATTTTCGAAGTTGCCTCATCCTTCATCATTCCCAAGACCTTTTTATTCACTTGCGGAATTCCATACGGGTTGTCAGAAGGGTAGTCGGATGTGTCTAATTTGGACAAGTTATTTTTTATAAGTTCCGCATATACATCATCACAGCCAAGTTCGTAAATAAAACTATCGGTGTCTGTATACATTAACTTACATTTCTCCACCCCCATTGTTGGAAGCATGAAATCGTAATGGAAATTATACATGCACGTCTTGGATAAATCCAAAATAGCCATCCCTATGTATAGGGGTTTGTTGAAGACTATTTCAGATTTAGCCAATTCGATAGCAATCAAATCGTCACCCAAAATCGTCCGGCCACGAAACTTTGAACTGGCGATCATATTTTTAGCCCCATAGCGTCCATTTCATGATCTACATAATTTGACGACGCGATGTTTACGGATGTTTTCCATCGTCTTTCCAAACACAGCATTATTCATAAGTTTATATAGGTTTTTTTCGAATGTGTTGGTGGCTGCAGCCCTCCATCTAGTATTCAGATCAATGTAGGGCTTCAACCACGTGGACTGTTTTAATTTCGCTACTCTGTGGCCATTAGCCAGAGCTTGTTTCAAATTAACATAATGGATGATGTATTCCTTTTTATGGTGTAACGTGGTCATCAATTTTGCCAACTTGGAACCAGGTGGCTTGCGGTGTTCGGCACAGAACGGCAAGTCTTTATGTAGATCGTGCAAGTTTTCCGGATATTCCAGATCTACTTGTAAGATATATCCTTCTGGCGCATCGTCAGGAATCAATGTGACGTCAATGTTGGCATCAGTCCATTCAAACCCCCCATAAGGGAGGGACTTTGACATTGCCCATCCATATAGATTGTTAACGTCCAAGTAGAGAAGATGCTTTGGTGGTTTGGTAGGATCATATGTTGAAGTGTACTCATGGTTGGCTTCAGAATAGCGGTTACAACAAACCGAAATACCGCCTCTTATCGCCTTTTCGACAAACATCAGCATGTCAACATCTTTTAAAATTTGTAAGGAACATTTTGTGTACTTCAGCATGCAATCCCACGTATAACCTGGAAGGGTGTAATACCAAGCCGGATCTAAGGTATAAGTCCTCAAAGGAGCTTCTCTGAATTGTTCGAAAACATCTGCCAGAAGAAGTATATCTGTTTTCATGTATAAATCCGAGTATTCACCTAAATTTTGACATTCAAATTGTTGCCATACGTTTTGAGCATGAGCGTACTTCACATCATCGATATATTCATCGTTCAATTCATTATAAAAGTGCTCAATGGGTGGAAGTTCAGTTTCGTCTAATTTGCTCGGACTATTGATGTGGTCATATGGCAAAACACCTTTCTTTGTGAGTAGATGGAATTTAGAAGCGTCTGATTGGTTGAATTCTTTCCTCAAATTTTGGAAGCTATCCTTCGTGAAATTGGATGCCAATTCGTCTAAACTGGCACCCAGAAATCTCAAGGAGTCGATGAATCTAAATTTAATACCGGTTTCAGAGTTGTGTTGGGTGAAAGAAATGTTTTCCCCATATTTATCGGAAGTACGCTCACCTGTCCACGTTTGGCAATCTCTCTCAGAAGGAAATGAGAATCATATCCGGAAAAATTGTGGAACACTATGGGCACTACGAAGGACTTGCGGTACCCCAAATTACAAGATTAATGCGCCCACCCCCTAAAGGCACCAGTGAAATGATGGTGGTCTTTAACAATGATATCAGTGCCCGCAAACGCCTTTTCACAGATATGGCAGTGTGTTACACCAACCTTATCTGGGAAATGAGTCAGAGGAATAATGTCTTTGATTTTACACTGTACAAATTCCGCGACATCTGCCATTTCTGTGGCAAACCAATCCATGCAATCAGGACCTCGATGACTCTTGTAATAGGACAAGCTATCATCGTACGAGCATTTGAAATAGTACCCTGTGCTGAAGGCTGTGTGTTTTTGATATTTTGACATTTTTTGAGAAATTTTGTCATCACAGTGCTCCAAAACCGATTCAAAATCACCGTAGATGATGAATTCGGCCTTTTGTTTATATATATATGATTTTTGAAAACAACTGAATCGTATTTGGGGAATGAAATTTTGCACTTGTTAACATTTTCACATAAAACACTGTGCTCTGCCAATTTGAATTCGCTGGAAAAATAATTCAGACACCTATCACAGAAATGTTTTTTCCTATGATTTTTATTGACTTGTGAAGATAGCAGCCTGGACATGTCTTTAATCCAACAATAATGATAACTTATATCTTCGTCGTAATCATCTTCAGGCAAGACATCATGATCGTTGAGCTTGGGGAAATATTCACTTTGAATGAGTAGTAAATCGACATGTCTGGGCTGCTCAAGTTTCGTGAGTTTCATGGGTACTACTTCAAAATATTCTATCTTTCTAACATGAATCAGTTCCAAGGCGTATACGTTCACCGAGATATCATTGAGTTTTTCAAATTTAGGAATATTGTTGAGAGTGACAGGTACATCCAAGCCTGCAGTATTCAGAACTTGGCTGTAATGAGGATATGAGCTGGGCCTCTCTGCACTACGGTTAGCAGGATGTAAAGCGCTCACGATACTCCAGAAGAAGCATGCCTCATCAGTGTTTTTCACATTGATGTAGGCTTGCTTCTTGGAAATTTGGTCAGGTAATCCAATGAAAGATGAACCATTGCCAATTTCTAATTTATTAACATTAACCTCTAAAGAGACAATTTCTCTCAAGGCCCAGCCACTACCTTTCTCCTGGAATTCCGAAAGTTTATTCACTATGGCATCAATCACATTCTCCATGAACCAACAATCTAAATCCGTTTCCTCATCCATTGTAGCATTCTTTGTATTGAAATATTTGAATTCAATAATCTCCGCGTCATCCGATTTCTTGATAAACTCACCACAGAAGGTGGTATTGACTTTGAGCATGGTTAATTCCCTCAATATTTTTCTGATTTGAATTTTGAAAATATGCGATGCGTCCTGCAAAAATTGCATCAACTCCTTATGACTTAAATTGATTATGATACCCGTCCTCACTCTACTCTCAAAAACAGATTGAACAAGTCTCCATGTAACTCTATTTTTACGATTGCCAAGTCCCGCCCCAATATGATTCTTCTTCCTAATCAAACTTTGAAAACGTTTTAAATGCCCCACATTTGTTTCTAATTTTCTCAAAACCCCTGCTGTCGAATTGGTCCCCCTGATTGCCCTATTCAATTCTCTTATATGTGTCCCTATTTGCATATTCCATAACAGTCTCTCTTCTGCAGATATGTTCGTCTTCTTCCTCAGAATTTCCACTTTTCTTCTACATTCCACAACAACGGCATCACTAGTAGAAGCAATACTATTGACATTCATGTTGCGAGAAATATCAAACAGAAGATAATATTTTACTCACCACTAATTTTCAGTAATCTCAAAGAGGACTGCAGGTCCGGTGTCACTCCTCTTGTGAATCAGGCTGTATTTGCCTGGACTGAAAGCCGGAAGCTGAGGCTTGAAGATGCCAACTACCCTCCTTGGCAGAAAAACGCTAGATGCCTCGAGTTCCACCACAATAGCCTCCCCAAACCGTGTCTGGACCACCCTGATATTTTCAATGGGGTGGGGCTGGTTGATGGGCAAGCTACTTAGTGCTACAGTTGGTTTGAAGGCAGCAGCTTGAGCGTTAATAGCTGAAACATCCATCTGATGAGAATTGAAATATTCTAACAGTATCGGGTGGAATGATCACTAGTCACAAATAGGGTCGACCACATGGCCTTGAAACGTAATTAATAAAGAGCTCACCTTCTAGCTGGCACAACCCACACACAACATAATAAAACAAACAGGAGCAACCGAACAGACAGGAGCAACCGAACAGAAAGGAACAGATCGACCGACCAGTGTCAGAGTTCAGACTGGAATGACGCCTACGAACGTTCTGACCGCCTTATATAGGGCTTGAGGATGTGACGTCATCAACCACCTGCAAACAACGGAGGTATTGTTCATGAGGCAAATTTCCCAATAGCTGACTCGACGAAATTCCAAGAAACGCTGACAGTCAGTGGTGACAGGAAGTAGATAGAGGTACTCTTTCAGGATGTCTCCCAGCTAGCATTATTGGATGACTCATCGGCCACCTGCGTCGGAACAATGGACCCATTGTTCTCACACAGATAAGGATGATGCAATCGGATGAGGTTGTTACGTAATCGGACACCTGCAAACAAAGGCGGCATTGTTCTCGTATATTGCGTCGCAATTTCCCAATAGCTGGAATTCCAAGAAACGCTGACAGTGGCATAGAGAGAACAAAGGCGGCATTGTTCTAGAGGAAGTCTAGATAACATATGGCAAACAAAGGAGGCATTGTTCTACGAAGTCGAGATGCGGATGACTCATCGGCCACCTGCAACATGCATATCGGGTGACCTTGAAACAAAGTGCTACCAATTGTAGTAATACCAACCTAAATCTGGTGAGCAAAGTCACTAGATTGTGACGTCATCCAGCACCTTTCAAAAATAAAAAGAAGAATGTCCTAGGACACGCCCATAAGCAATAGTGTCTAGAGTCCGGAGGCTAGAGGGCTAAGTTCAGAGTACTTCCACGTGTCATCTGTCATTCCTTGTGTTCCATGTCATCTGTCACTCTTTGTGTTCCATGCCATCTGTCACTCCTTTGTGTTCCATGTCACCTGTCATTTGTCATCTGTCACTTGTCATCTGTCACTTTGTCATATATCATCTGTCACTTGTCATCTGTCACTTGTCATCTGTCACCTATCGCTTGTCATCTGTCACCTGCCACTTGTCACCTATCACCTGCCACTTGTCACTTGTCATTTGTCACCTGTCATCTGTCACTTGTCACTTCCGGCGGCCATCTTGTGACGTCACTTCCGTGCAGCCAACACCTTCTACCACAGGAACGGCTGTGACGTCACTTCCGGCGGCGGCCATCTTGTGTTCGTGCGTACGTAGGTACACTACTTACTTCATTTGTCTAATGAACTCGTTATATACCCTTCAGAGTCGTCTTATACGGTCGCTGCTATCGTTTCTGCTTCAACTGTATGCATGTCAAATGCTTGACGGCAGAGTTACAATGTAAACATAGTCGAAATCGATGTTTCTTGTTGTGCAAGTTGTGTTTGTAATACTCGCTTGGAAGTCGTCTCCTATGGGCATCGGGAACTCGCCTGCTTCAATAGTATCAATGTGAGTTGATAGGATAGAGATGACGAATGTGCACACCGATGAAGTCGATGTATCTTCATCTGCCTATTGAACTTGATATATACCCTTCAAAGTCGCCTTATACGGTCACTGCAATCATATCTGATTCAACTCTATGCATGTCAGGAGCTAGACTGCAGAGTTTATGTGTAAACATAGTCGTAGTCGAAGTTTTTTGTTCTGCAAGTTGTGTGCGTTATACCCGCTAGGAAGTTGTCTGATATGGTCAATGCAAACTTGTCTATTTCAATAGTGTCAATGTCAGATGATGGGATATAGAGATATAGTGTGCAAGAGGATGAAGTCGATGTATCTTCGTTTGCTTATTGTACTCATTATATACTCTTCAAAGTCGTCTTATACAGTCACTGTCATCGTATCTGCTCCAACTGTATGCATGTCAGATTCTAGACTGCACAGTAACAGTGTGAACATAGTCAAAGTCGAAGTTTCTTGTTCTGCAAGCCGTGTTCGTTATACTTGCTCAGATCTCGTCTTATATGGTCACTGCAATCGTATCTGCTCCAACTGTATGCATGTTAGATGCTAGACTGCAGAGTAACAGTGTAAACATAGTCGAAGTCGAAGTTTTTTGTTTTGCAGTCTGTGTGCGTTATACCCGCTTAGAACTCGTCTTATATAGTCACTGATATCGTATCTGCTTCGATTGTATGCATGTTAGATGCTAGATGGCAGAGTTACAGTCTAAACAAAGTCGAAGTCGAAGTTTCTTGTTGTGCAAAATGTGTGCTTTATACCCGCTTGAAAGTCGTCTCATATGGGCATTGCAAACTCGTCTGCTTCGATAGTAATCATGTGAGATGATAGGATAGAGGGATATAGTGTGCAAAACGATGAAGTCGATGTATCTTCCTTCGCCTACTGTACTCGTACGTGTTTAAGACTGCAGAGTTTATGTGGGAACATAGTCGTAGTCAAAGTGTCTTGTTCTGCAAGTTGTGTGCCTTATACTCGCTAAAAAGTTGTCTTATATGGTCAATGCAAACTTGTCTGCTTCGATAGTGTCAATGTTAGATGATAGGATAGAGAGATATAGTGTGCAAGAGGACGAAGTCGCTGTATCTTCGTTTGTCTATTGTACTCATTATATACTCTTCAAAGTCGTCCTATACGGTCACTGCAATGGTATCTCCCTCAACTGTATGCATGTCAGATGCTAGACTGCAATGTTACAGTGTAAATATTGTCGAAGTCGAAGTTTCTTGTTCTGCAAACTGTGTGCGTTATACCCGCTTGGAACTCATATCATATGGTCAATGCAAACTTGTCTGCTTCAATAGTGTCGATGTAAGATGATAGGATAGAGAGATGTAGTGTGCAAAACGATGGAGTCGATGTATCTTCCTTCGCCTATTGTACTCGTTATATACCCTCCAAAGCCGTCTCATACGGTCACTGCAATGGTATCTGTTTCAACTGTATGCATGTCAGAAGCTAGACTGCAGAGTTACAGTGTAAACATTGTCGAAGTCGAAGTTTCTTGTTCTGCGAGCTGTGTGCGTTATACCTGCTTAGGACTCGTCTCATATGATCACTGATATCGTATCTGCTTCTACTGCATGCATGATATATACTAGACGACAGAGTTACAGTGTAAACAGAGTCGAAGTCGGAGGTCCTTGTTGTGCAAATTGTGTGCGTTATACCCGCTTCGAAGTCGTCTCATATGGGCATTGAGAAATAGAGTGTGCACACCGATGAAGTCGATGTATCTTCATCTGCCTATCGTACTTGCTTCATACCCCCAAAGTCGTCTCATATGGTCACTGCGATCATATCTGCTTCAACTGTCAGATGCTAGACTGCAAAGTTACAATGTGAACATAGTCGAAGTCGATGTTTCTTCTTCTGCAAGCTGTGTTCGTTATACCCGCTTGTGAGTCGTCTCATATGGTCAATGCGAACTTGTCTGCTTCAATAGTGTCCATATGAGATGATTGGAAAGAGAGATATAGTGTGCACAACGATGAAAATGATGTACCTTCATTTGCCTATTGTTCTCATTATATACCCTTCTGAGTCGTCTCATACGGTCACTGCCATCGTATCTGCTTCAACTGTACGCATGTCATCTGTATGCATGTCAGATTCTAGACTGCAGAGTAACAGTGTTAACATAGTCGAAGTCGAAGTTTCTTGTTCTGCAAGCTGTGTGCGTTATACCCGCTTAGAATTCGTCTTATATGGTCACTGAAAACGTATCTGCTTCGACTGTATGCATGTTAGATGCTAGATGGCAAAGTTACAGTTGTAACAAAGTCGAAGTCGAAGTTTCTTGTTTTGCAAGTTGTGTGCGTTATACCCGCTTGAAAGTCGTCTCATATGGGCCTTGCGAACTTGTCTGCTTCAATTGTATCCATGTAAGATGATAGGATAGAGAGATATAGTGTGCAAAAAGAGGAAGTTGATGTATCTTCGGTCGCCTATTGTACTCGATGTATACCCTTCAAAGTCGTCTTATACGGTCACTGCAATCGTATCTGCTTCAACTGCATGTCAGAAGCTAGACTTACAGTGTGAACATAGTTGAAGTCGAAGTTTCTTGTTCTGCAAACTGTATACGATAAACCTACTTGAAAGTCGTCTAATATGGTCAATGCAAACTTGTCTGCTTCAATAGTATCCATGTGAGATGATAGGATGGAGAGATTGCACATCGATGAAATCGATGTATCTTATCTGCCTTTTATTTGCTATATACCCTCCAAAGTCGTCTCATATGGTCTCTGCGATCATATCTGTTTCGACTGAATGCATGTCACATGCTAGACTGCAGAGTTACAATGTAAACATAGTCAAAGTCGATGTTTCTTGTTCTGCAAGCTGTGTGCGTTATACCCGCTTGAAAGTCGTCTTATATGGTCAATGCGAACTTGTCTGCTTCAATAGTGTCCATGTGAGATGATAGAAAAGAGAGAAATAATGTGCTCGACGATGAGAACAATGTATCTTCATTTGCCTATTGTTCTCGTTATAAACCCTTCAGAGTCGTCTTATACGGTCACTTCCATCGTATCTGCATCAACTGTATGCATGTCAGATTCTAGACTGCAGAGTTACAGTGTTAACATACACAAAGTCGAAGTTTTTTGCTCTGCAAGCTGTGAGCGTTATACCTGCTCAGAACTCGTCTTATATGGTCATTGATATCGTATCTGCTCCAACTGTATGCATGTTAGATGCTAGACGGCAGTGTTATGGTGTAAACAGAGTCGAAGTCGAAGTTTCTTGTTGTGCAAGTTGTGTGTGTTATTTCCGCTTGGGAGTCGTCTCATATGGGCATTGCGAACTCGCCTGCTTCAATAGTTGCCATGTGAGATAATAGGATAGAGAGATAGAGTGTGCACAACGATGAAGACGATGTATCTACATATGCCTATTGTACTTGCTATATACCCTCCGAAGTCGTCTTATATGGTCACTGCGATCATATCTGCTTCAATTGTATGCATGTCAGATGCGAGACTGCAGAGTTACAATGTAAACATATTTGAAATCGATGTTTCTTGTTCTGCAAGCTGTGTGCGTTATTCCCGCTTGGAAGTCGTCTTTCATGGTCAATGCGAACTTGTCTGCTTCAATAGTGTCTATGTGAGATGATAGGATAGAGAGATAGAGTGTGCACTCCGATGAAGTTGATGTATCTTTATCTGCCTATTCTACGTTTTATATACCCTCCTGAGTGTTCTTATATGGTATCTGCTTCAACTGTATGCATGTCAGAAGCTAGACTGCAGAGTTTATGTGTAAACATAGTCGTCGTCGGAGTTTCTTGTTCTGCAAAATGTGTACGTTATACCCGCTTGAATCGTCCCATATGGGCATTGCAAACTCGTTTGCTTCAATAGTATCCATGTGAGATGATAGTATAGAGATATAGATTGTGCACACCGATAAAGTCGATGTTACTTCATTCGCCTATTGAACTTCAGATTCGTCTTATACGGTCACTGCTATCGTATCTGCTTCAACTGTATGCATGTCAAATGCTTGACGGCAGAGTTACAATGTGAACATAGTCGCAATAGATGTTTCTTGTTCTGCAAGTTGTGTGCGTTATACCCGCTTGGAAGTCGTCTCATATGGGCATCGGGAACTCGTCTGCTTCGATAGTATCGATGTGAGTTGATAGGATAGAGATAAAGTGTGTGCACACCGATGGAGTCGATGTATCTTCATCTGCCTATTTTATCTTGATATATACCCTTCGAGGTCGTCTTATATGGTCACTGCTATCATATCTGCTTCAACTCTATGCATGTCAGAAGCTAGACTGCAGAGTTTATGTGTAAACATAGTCGTAGTCGAAGTTTTCTGTTCTGCAAGCTGCGTGCGAAATACCTGCTTGGGAGTCGTCTTATATGGTCATTGCGAACTTGTCTGCTTCAATAGTGGTCATGTTAGATGATAGGATAGAGAGATATTGTGTGCACAACGATGAAGTCGATGTATCTCCAGTTGCCTATTGTACTTGTTATAATCCCTCAAGAGTCGTCTCATACGGTCACTAAAATTGTTCCTGCATCGACTTCATGCATGTTAGGTGCTAGACTGCAGAGTTACAGTGTGAACATAGTCGAAGTCGAAGTTCCTCGTTCTGCAAGTTGTGTGCGTTCTACCCGCTAAAAAGTCGTCTCATATAGGCATTGCGAACTCGTCTGCTTCAATAGTATTCATGTGAGATGATAGGATGGAGAGATAGAGTGTGCACTCCGATGGAGTCGATGTATCATCATCTGCCTATTGTACTTCTACGATCATATCTGCTCCAACTGTATGCATGTCAGAAGCTAGACTGCAGAGTTTATGTGTAAACATAGTCTTAGTCGATGTTTCTTGTTCTGCAAATTGTGTGCGTTATATCTGCTAGAAAGACGTCTTATATGATCAATGCAAACTTGTCTGCTTCAATTGTGTCTATGTAAAATGATAGGATAGAGAGATATAGTATGAAGTCGATGTTTCTTCGTTTGCCTATTGTACTCGTTATATACCCTTCAAAGTCGTCTCATACGGTCACTGCCATCGTATCTGCTTCAACTGTATGCATATCAGATTCTAGACTGCAGAGAAACAGTGTGAACATAGTCAAAGTCGAAGTTCCTTGTTCTGCATGTTGTGTGCGTTATACTTGCTCAGA
Organism: Phaedon cochleariae; assembly: GCA_918026855.4. Lineage (NCBI taxonomy): Eukaryota > Metazoa > Arthropoda > Insecta > Coleoptera > Chrysomelidae > Phaedon > Phaedon cochleariae. The sequence goes on along the minus strand of OU896721.1, from coordinate 10,837,607 downwards.
ACTCATCTCATATGGTCACTGCAATCGTATCTACTCCAACTGTATGCATGTTAGATGCAAGACGGCAGAGTTACAGTGTGAACAAATGCGGAGTCGAAGTTTCTTGTTATGAAAGTTGTGTGCGTTATTCCCGCCTGGGAGTCGTCTCATATGGGCATTGCGAACTCGTCTGCTCCAATAGTATCCATTTGAGATGGAAGGATAGAGAGATAGAGTGTGCACACCGATGAGGTCGATGTATCTTCATCTGCCTATTGTTCTTGCTATGTACCCACAAAAGTCGTCTTATATGGTCACTGCAGTCGTATCTGCTCCAATTGTATGCATGTCAGATGTAATACTGCTGAGTTATAGTGTAAACATAGTCGAAGTCAAGGTTTCTTGCTCTGCGAGCTGTGTGCGTTAAACCCGCTTAGGACTCGTCTTATATGGTCACTGATGTCGTATCTGCTTCAACTGTATGCATGATAGATACTAGACGGCAGAGTTACAGTGTAAACGACGTCGAAGTCGGAGGTCCTCGTTGTGCAAATTGTGTGCGTTATACCCGCTTCGAAGTCGTCTCATTGCGGGCATTGCGAACTCGTCTGCTTCATTAGTATCCATGTGAGATGATAGGATAGAGAGATAGAGTGTGCAAACCGATGAAGTCGATGTATCTTCATCTGCCTATTGTACTTGCTATATACCCTCCAAAATCGTCTCATATGGTCACTGCGATCATATCTGCTTCAACTGAATGCATGTCAGATGCTAGACTGCAAAGTTACAATGTAAACATAGTCGAAGTCGATGTTTCCTCTTCTGCAAGCTGTGTTCGTTATACCCGCTTGTGAGTCGTCTTATATGGTCAATGCAAACTTGTTTGCATCAATAGTGTTCATATGTGAGATGATAGGAAAGAGAGATATAGTGTGCACAACGATGGAAACAATGTATCTCCATTTGCCTATTGTTCTCGTTATATACCTTTCAGAGTCGTCTCATACGGTCACTGCCATCGTATCTGCTTTAACTGTATGCATGTCAGATTCTAGACAGCAGAGTTACAGTGTAAACATGGTCGAAGTCGGAGTTTCTTGTTCTGCAAGCTGTGTGCGTTATACCCGCTTGGAAGTCGTCTTATATGGTCAATGCGAACTTGTCTGCTTCGATAGTGTCCATGTGAGATGATAGAAAAGAGAGAAATAATGTGCTCGACGATGAGAACGATGTATCTTCATTCGCCTATTGTTCTCGTTATAAACTCTCCAGTGTCGTCTAATACGGTCACTTCCATCGTTTCTGCATCAACTGAATGCATGTCACATGCTAGACTGCAGAGTTACAATGTAAACATAGTCGAAGTCGATGTTTCTTGTTCTGCAAGCTGTGTTTGTTATACCCGCTTGGAAGTCGTTTTATATGGTCAATGCGAACTTGTCTGCTTCAATAGTGTTTATGTGCGATGATAGAAAAGAGAGAAATAATGTGCTCGACGATGAGAACGATGTATCTTCATTTGTCTATTGAACTCGTTATTTACCCTTCAGAGTCGTCTTATACGGCCACTGCCATCGTATCTGCTTCAACTGTATGCATGTCAAATGCTTGACGGCAGAGTTACAATGTAAACATAGTCGAAATCGATGTTTCTGGTCCTGCAAGTTGTGTGCGTTATACCCGCTTGAAAGTCGTCTCATATGGGCATCGGGAACTCGTCTGCTTCAATAATATCAATGTGAGTTGATAGGATAGAGATAAAGAGTGTGCACACCGATGAAGTCGATGTATCTTCATCTGCCTATTGAACTCGATATATACCCTCCAGAGTCGCCTTATACGGTCATTGCAATCATATCTGCTTCAACTCTATGCATGTCAGAAGCTAGACTGCAGAGTTTATGTGTAAACATAGTCGTAGTCGAAGTTTTTTGTTCTGCAAGTTGTGTGCGTTATACCCGCTAGGAAGTTGTCTGATATGGTCAATGCAAACTCGTCTGCTTCAATAGTGTCAATGTCAGATGATGGGATAGAGGGATGCAAGAGGATGAAGTCGATATATCTTCGTTTGCCTATTGTAATGAAGTGTTTTTGACCAGCTTCATTACTGGACTGGTTTTGATCAAAATCTAATTACCTGAGCCTGATTCTAGTTGAATTTCACCTGTTCGAAAGCTCGAGACCTGAAAACCTGAGAGAGCTGAGTAATGCATTGATTCCTGACTTCACAAAGCTTTTCCAGATATTAAACTCTGATGAACATCATCACAACGCTAAAGACTTCAATATTTTTCAACCCTCTGCTTATGATATGAAATTTCATTGAATCATCTACCTGTTGAAATGCTTGATGTTTGACTGCTCATAACTTTGTTGTTATTGGATATTTTCCAGCCAAATTCATTCAGTAGTATAAGCAAAGGTAGTAGATTCTGTTCCTGTGCCCATTTAGGGTGTAATATTATTTTTTCTGCGTTTTGTGTTGGAGGTGCACATGTGTTTTCCAAGGACAGATTTAGTGGCCATGGCCATGAGCCATGGCAAGGTGGGAGTTTTGACCAATGGGATTCCAGATCTACTTGTCCTTGTGCCAAGGCCAAAGCAGTGCATGAATACTGAAGACAGCCAAGGATTCAGGACACACTCTAAGCTCTTCTCTACAAGTCTACACTACCTGATCGCCGTTGCTCTTCAAGCAGTTCAAGCTCCTGATTCTCTAGCTGATCTTTTAGTGCTCTCATAGCTCATTCAAAACCAGTGTAAAATAGTATTGTATAGTGTTTTCCTGTTGCACATGTAAGTTTGTATATTTTTCACCAGTGTTATTCATCCTGTTTATAGCCTCATTTAATTCCTGTTGTTTTTCACACCGATACTCACCCGACCTGTGTAAAGAATCCAGAACTCTAAATTGAATAAACGGATTTTGTGATTGCATATTTCATATTTCCTTCTCTGTTGTCATTGTTTTCAGTTCCAAATAGTTCAATAATTTATTTAGTGATTTTCAATATTCTCATTTGTCAAAATTGCAGAATATTATTATTGACTGCCGACTGACACTGACAAGCCAGTTAACAACTCTTCTTCTTCTTTTCCTTGAGAAATCCTGTACACCGGTGTCTCTGTGCTTTGTATCCCGTCAGGCGGTGTTCTATGTTTCATGAACTATTGACATTAATGGAAAAATATAATTAATTAACCCCACTAAAAATCCGATATTGGAAAATTAGAAAAATCGAAGGAAAAGAAAAGATAAATAGAAATTGAATCTGTTTAATTCGTTTAGAACTGTGGTTCCTATTCTCCAGATAGAAATGATGAAATAGTCGAATAAATAATTTTTCAGACCAAACCTTAAAACACCAGAGAGTCCCGAAAGATAGTTGTTTTGATTCCTGTAATTATCCAGACCAGAAATAGCAACCAGTATTTCAGGCTAGACCCAGGGTTTGTAATTGAAGCCTACACTCCCTTGGCTACTTATTGATTCCAGGTCGATTCAATACCATTGACCCCTGGATTATACTGTGGGTACCGAGGTAGGTATACCTCCTGTACCTTTCTCCACTGTTGCTACTGTGGGCCTCCTTCTCGACTAAGTTGGGAGGAGCAGGTGAAGTGAATGAAGTACTGGTACTGGTACTGGTGGGGGACGTTTCCACGTCAGCAACTAGTCCCCAATGGGACCTTTTTGCCAACCCCAAGTGTTTTCAATGACTGATGTGGTTCGCTCAAGAGAGCTGGCTAACATCCTTTTCAGGCACCGCCCATCAGCTCTCTTTTTCAGAGTTTTTCAGCTGTGTTTTGTAGGCTAGTAATGTACTCACTACCATATGCGCAGTGGCAGGCCTGCTAACTATCATCGTTAACCCCCGAGACCGAGGTCTACTTAAGCAGCTGGCCCGCTCTCACGCTCAGCTGGTAGTTTTCCGCACCCACCTACATACACGTAGGCTAGTAATGTACTCACTACCATATGCGCAGTGGCAGGCCTGCTAACTATCATCGTTAACCCCCGAGACCGAGGTCTACTTAAGCAGCTGGCCCGCTCTCACGCTCAGCTGGTAGTTTTCCACACCCACCTACATACACCGTCCCACTTCTTCTCTGATGCTCACAACCACATCGTCATATCTTTCTGCGTGTTCTGTGTAGGCTTTGTTACTAACTCCATGCGCCACTTTAGGAGCAGCACTGTTAATTGGAACGCAATAGCGAATCGTGCAGGACTATCCCCAGCCGATGCTCCGAAACTTTACAATATTTAATTCGTTAATAAAATATTGAAAAAAGTTCCTTGCCCGTGCTGGAAATCGAACCCACGACCTTGCGGTCGTGAGACGGACGCTCTTCCACTGCGCCAATCCCGGCAGTGAATGAAGTAAATCACCTTTATCAAAAATCTGGCGCTCGAAAATCCCCCCTGTCAAAATACCAGAGTAGTCTCCTGTCCTGAACAGAGCGCCAAAGTAAGGGCCCCAGAATAAAGACCCTTACAAATGACGCCCTAGAGCAGGGACTTCTTGGTTATTGAATCAGAAAATAGTCCAGTCCTGTTCAACAGAAAAGTTGCTTGAAACAAGTCCAGTACAGTTTTTTTTTCCTGAACCAGTATTTCATTGTTGGGAATCAGAATCATAGCATTTTTCCAGAAAAGTACCTGTATAGTTTGTTTTTTGAGAGTTGATTATAAATTTGAACCTGATTTTTGTGTAGAGAACAGTTCCAGTCAACTTGAGCTATAAATGGAATCAAAATCCAGAAATCCAGAAGTTATTTGTTGAGTCCAGATATATGTTTTTTTTTTGTTATGGAAGTCACTGAATTTTGAGACAGCAAGAGAGTCAAATCCGTCAATTTCCGAATACATTTCATCCTGATAATCATCCTGACATTCCAGCTCATTTAACCAGCTAAATAAAATGTTATGCCCTGACATAGTTGATGACGAGGTTGATGATAAATGTAAAGGTTGTGAGCACCTCCGAAAATCCAGGAATCCAGGTCCAGAGAGCTACGGAGAGCACATATCAGGTTTGAACCCAAGAGTGAGTTGGGTATATGACTTGAACAAAGCAGAATTGATAAGAGAATTGAAAATGAATGGTCTTAATACTGAAGGTCCTGTGGAGATGCTACAAAACCGATTGATGTGGTTCCTGAGGGTGGAAGTCCCTGAAATATTAGCCCTCAGGCCTGAGAATCTTGTGAGGAAACCGCCTCCAGATTCACCAGATATTCCTGAACCACATGAGCCTCCAGATAGTCCTGAACCAACTCCAGGTAGTCCAGAAACACATCCGGATGATCCTGAAACAACTCTAGAGAGTCCTGACATACCTCCTGATAGTCCTGAAATTCCTGTCCCGTGTTATTCTAGTGGATTGAACACCTATCACTGGAATTTGCAATTTTATGGAACAACAGATCCTGTAGATTACCTGGAAAGACTAGAAGAGATTGGAAACGTGCAGAAAGTAGAACCAGACCAGCTCCTGGATGTATTACCTGACTTGTTGAAAGGAACAGTTCTGTTATGGTACAGATGTAACAAAGTGTATTGGAATTCCTGGCCAGCTTTCAAGGAATGTTTCCAGGTAGCATTAGTAGATATATATTGAGAGAATCATTACCGGCATCACGGCATCAGGCAACCAATCACAGCACTCGATATATATTGAGAGAATCATTACAGCTTCAATTGATATTTATTAATGTTAATTGATGACCGGGCAAAGGTTATCAGACTAATTTATATTGATTAACGAAATGCTCCATCAGATGAATTAATCAATGGATTCATCAGACTAATTATCTTCAATTGTGTGATAATTTTCAAATTGAACACTCCCTTCTAGTTTGGCTATAAATACTCTGGTGTAGTCTTGATTTCATTAATGAACATGCAAGATAGAGACTCATTGGATATATTTATACAAAGTGGTGATTATCGTGTGGTCGAAACAAAACAGTGTTGTGTTTGCAAAAAAATTATCAATCGAACATATCTATCAAGTGGTTGTTGGTTGAGCAGACCAAAATTGACAATTGAATTGTGCAAACGTCTTTGCAAGCAAACGAGGCCAATAAAAGTCGTCAGATCTTACGCGAAGGATCCTTTATTAGTACTGCTGTCCACCAACCATGAACATTTCTGAAAAAACGGAGAAAATTGAAGAGAACTGGGATAATCATTTTACTTGGTTCTTTGGGATTTTCTCTCCTCGTTTCTATAAAATAAAAGTATTCGTATTATTCCAATATATTTGTAGAGGGATAAATCAGATGATTTGCCCCAAAATGTCACTGCGTTTAACAAATTTTTCTATCAGGGAGTCTAAAAGAAAAATCCAGTAGCTTGTCAGTGACAATTTGTTTGAAAAAATTTTTGAAGGAAAGAAATATAGATATATTGAAAAAATATCGAATTTGTACTTATCTTTGGACGTTTCGGGACCGATTCTGCTCCCGTTCTCAACATGTAAATGCAAATTATTTTTCTTTGAAAGTTGTGCTGCGTATATAGTTTGACACTTTTCAGTGTCATACTGATGTTGGCATATGAATGAGTGATTTTAGTCTACAAATGAGTTACAGGATGTTTTCATTAATTGATCTTGAATCTACCATTTTCATGTTCAGTTTTCAGTAGTGAATACCATGTTCTATCAATATCAACTGAACAGGAAGCAATGCTATTGTCTCCGTTTAGAAGAATGCAAGCGGATTCCTTTATTTTTCTTTTTTGTTTGTTATCTTCCTTTCCTATGATTTTGATATCATTCCACTGTGCCATATGTTGTCCATCTTCAGTGAGGATATGTTCAGTTAGCTTCGATTTATCGATATGTCTTTTCTTGATATTGTACTTGTGTTCTTTTGTCCTTACTGAGAGAGGTCTCTTCGTTTCACCTGTATAATACTTTCCACAAACACAAGGTATACTATAAATACAATTTTTTGATGATTGTTCTTCATTTTTTGGCTTTGTTTGAGTTAGAATGGATCTCATTGTATTTTCAGTTTTGAACACAGTTTTCACTTGGAACTTATCACCAACACGTTTTATTTTTTCAGATATGCCGGGAATGTACGGTATTATATTCGTCGTTATTGATGGTTGTTTTTGTTGTGGTGTATTTTGTTTGTTTTCAATTTGGTGAATCGTTCTATCAATGAAGTTCCCTGGATATGAGTTGAGTTGAAGAACATCTCTGATGTGGTGGATTTCGTTATTGAAAATTTGTTGGTTAGACGATATTGATTTGGCTCGATCATGAAGTGATCTGATTATTCCTTTTTTGATAGCTTTGTGATGATTTGATTGAAAATTGAGGTATCTATTAGTATGAGTCTTTTTACGATATACACTTGTTAAGAAAACATTGTTTGATTTTTTGATAAGAACATCTAAAAATGGTAACTGATTGTCAGATTCGATTTCCAAAGTGAACTTTATAGTAGGTTCTGCATTGTTTACATGATCTAGAAAATTATCTAGTTCTATAAGGGTATGTGGCCAAATTATGAAGATGTCATCTACGTATCTCCACCACGTTTTTGGTTGTTTTTCGTAATTTTTAATAACGTTTTCTTCGAAATTCTCCATAAATATATTGCTCAAAATTGGAGATAGTGGTGAGCCCATAGCCATGCCAAAACTCTGTTGATAAAACTCATCATCCAATTGAAAATATGTAGTTTTTAGGCATAATTCCAAAAATTCCAAAATTCCTTCGATACTCAGATTGGTTCTCTCAGTAAGAGTTTCATCATCTTCTAATTTATGTTTCACTATTTGTAAAGTTTTATCTATAGGAACATTTGTGAATAAACTCACTACATCAAAACTAACAAGAGTGTCATTTATATCCAATGTGATATCGTTCAATTTTTCTAAGAAATGAGGAGTATTTCTAATGAAACTCTCACTCTTACCTGATATAGGATTGATAATATTCAAAAGAAATCTTGCTAAATTTTGACATGGAGATCCAGTTGAACTCACTATTGGTCTCAAAGGAATATTTGGTTTATGTATTTTTGGAAGTCCGTAAAAATGTGGAGGTTTGCTGTGATATATGGAGATGTTCTTCCTTTCCGCAAGTGTTAGTTGATTTTCGTGTTTCTTTATAGTGTTGCGTATCTTTCTCTCAATGTTCGCTGTAGGATCTTTATTTAATTTCGTGTAATTGCCATCGTTTATCAGTTGTTCAATTTTATTGTCGTATTCAATTTTGTCCATGATGACTGTAGCATTGCCTTTATCAGCTGGGAGTATTTTGATTGTGTTATCGTGTTTCAAGTTATTGAGTGACTGTTTCTCTGTGTTACTTATGTTTTGTGTGATTTCGTGTTCTTTTTCAATGATGATTTTGTTTCTGATTCGATACTCATTTGAAAATTCATCAGGAAGTCTTTGTGCAGTTTGTTCTATTGCTGTTATCAAATCTACTCTCGGAAAAACATTTGGAGTTATTGAAAAATTCATACCTTTTGATAATATTAGTTTCTCTGTAGACTAAAATCACTCATTCATATGCCAACATCAGTATGACACTGAAAAGTGTCAAACTATATACGCAGCACAACTTTCAAAGAAAAATAATTTGCATTTACATGTTGAGAACGGGAGCAGAATCGGTCCCGAAACGTCCAAAGATAAGTACAAATTCGATATTTTTTCAATATATCTATATTTCTTTCCTTCAAAAATTTTTTCAAACAAATTGTCACTGACAAGCTACTGGATTTTTCTTTTAGACTCCCTGATAGAAAAATTTGTTAAACGCAGTGACATTTTGGGGCAAATCATCTGATTTATCCCTCTACAAATATATTGGAATAATACGAATACTTTTATTTTATAGAAACGAGGAGAGAAAATCCCAAAGAACCAAGTAAAATGAATATACCACCTCCTCGATTAACCTACAGACAGTATTTAACTGGGATAATGATGATTATTCCACTTATGTACCGAATGTCGAGGACAGAGACATTATCAGATGTCCACCACCTGGCAAGAGCAGAAGGGAAAAACGGAAATTCCTAATGGATGGGAGAATACGGCATAGTCAAATTAAAAATATGCTGACCCTAGAAGAACAGCAAGTCTGGGATGAAAAAGTATCTCAGAATCAGCATAGATTTTCTAATGTAACGGGAAAATGAGACTTTGATAAATGAAATGAATATCCTGTATCTTACCAGTTTCAATAAATATGACTTGAAAGTAGATGATGATTTCAGTTTATCAGAAGTTGTGACCATGATCACACCACAATGTTTAGTTTTACAAGTGATTCTTCAAGGCTTTCTCTATATCGCAAAACCTTATAATATAGGAGAAGTATTCATATGTTTCGATAGTGATGGTACACGAATTGAAAGTTGGCCTTCTAAATGGGCAAGACTGGAATCAACTACAATAAATAATGTTTCAACTCTCAAATCACTCATACCCAGCAATAGCACTATGTACAAGTTGCGATTGCGAAAGGGCAGTGGCTCCACCATTGATTCTGACTGGTGTGAACTAAATCCCCCCACTACACCATGATACAAATATAATGAAGGATGATGCGGAATTCAGAATAGTCGATTGGGTTACGTACTACACAGCAGTGTGTGCATCATTGTTGCTGTTCAACCTCATTGTTACAACATGTCTAAAGATTGCCCTAACTGTTTATTGACCGAACTCGTGAATAAACACCGAAACCGAAATAAAAAATTGTACGATTTTACCGAAGAAGAGCTCCAGAATTTTCCACTACATTATCTTATTAAAAATGTAGGTCCGATGGAACTTCTCTATGCATGGGACAAACTGCCATCAAAATATACAGAGAATTTTGAACTTCGTATCCAGCTACCATGCTTTGTCCACTTCAATCGCCCTGAATGGAGACATCATGTAGACGGCCTTCCTCAAGCACAATCAAGCTGTCATGTTTGTAGATGGGGCCTCGAGCGATGTGGATAATATTAATATTTTGTATTGAATGAATGTTATAAAACAAATTCACTCGATAATGATTTTTATTTCATATGTCACAAATACTACATATTATAATCCATAATTACAATATACAAATGAAAATCACATCAAAACTATTGGTCAGAGTCTTCCTCGTCAATCAAATCTTGAGCTATTTCCAAAAACTCATCTAAAGTTCCAGTGAAAGCTCCTGGTGTTATAAGGAAATGACCCCAGACCAAAGTTTTCACATCAGAAGGAATTTTATAACGCTTATCATCAGCAGATGACAAAGCGACTTTATTTCTTAATTCCGTATGGATGGTGTGGAGAGAAGAAGTGAACATATACATCTCACGTAATATTGTTCCACCATTTTCTACAATATTCACATAGTCTGAAAACTGAATTTGGTTTTTGACCACGTTTTTTGAGACACCTTTGGCTTTTTTCATCACATCACCTGCTTTTACACAGTATGCTTTCGCACCAGTACCATAGAAAGATTCAATAGGTCTTGCGGCATATTCATCTTTCATGCGTCCTATAACAGATTTCGATTTGGGGATTTGGTGTATATTGTCTATGGGATAATTTGACGTATCGAAAAATTGGATATTTTCTTTCATATCATTATAGAAATGTTCTGTGAATATTTCTAGAATTAATGAATCCGTATCGGTGTAGCATAATGTTGCTTTATCACCATATTTTGCTTTGATATATCCATAGAAAAAATCGTAAATGACAGTTTTCGAAATATCCAATACCGAAAATCCAACATACATCGGTTTATCATAACATACACTAGTCTTTTCCAACTGAATTGCAACCAAGTTCTCACTGAATTCTGTACTGCATTTGAAATGTGGTTTGGCTATCAAAGCCCTTGCCCCCAGAGAATTTGTCTTATTTTCCCAGCGTGAGCAAAGTTGCAAGTCAATTCTTTTGTCGACATTTTCCATGGTTTTTCCAAATATTGAATTTATCAATAATTTGAAGAGTTCTCGTTCAAATTCGTTTACTGCGGAATTCCGGAGGTGCGTGTTCAGGTCAATATATGGCCTCAACCACGCCGATTGGGAGAATTCTAAGATTCTATGGATTTTCTCTAGTTTCAAACCATATATCAAACACTGCTTCAAATTTCGGTAATGTATAATGTATTTGCATTTGTTTCGTAAATTGGGGATCAGTTTGGCACTCTTACTCTTTGACGGGATCATTTGTTCTGGGAAAAATGGTAAATCGTTGTGATCATGGTGTAGGTTGGCTGGATATTCCAAGTCCACTTCTAAAACGTATCCTTTTGATGAGTCGTCCTCGATCGCGTGACAGTCAAAGTTTTCGATATCCTCAGACTCAACCCACTTCAAATCACCTGTTGGAAGATGACTTGCCATACTTGCTCCATATAAATTTGTTGCATCCAAATACATGATGTATGATGTTGGTTTCTGAGAATCAAAGTTTGGTAGGAATTTGTTATTTGTCACAGCTCTTCTTTTGCTACATTGTGCCACCCCTCCTCGAATACCCTTCTTGAAAAAATGTATCATATCTATATCAGTCAAGAGCTGGAGTTCAATTTGTGTATAACGTAACATAGCATCCCAGCTCAGTGCAGGTGCTGTCAGATAGTGGGCAGGATCTAGCTTGTATTGTTGCATGCAGCATTTTCTGAAATTCTCAAAAACGTCCGCTAGCAGCAGACAATCGGATTTCAAATAAACATCGGCGTAATCTCCCAATGTTTTACATTCGAAGGTATTCCACACATCTATAGCTCTATTATAATCCATGTCTGAAAGTGATTCGCCGGTTAATTCATTATAGAACTCTTCTTTCGGCGGTAGTTGAGTTTCTTTCAATTTTTTCAAGCAGTCCACATAGTTGTAAGGAAAAACTCCTTTTTGTCTTATTAGATCAAATTGTTTGTTATCTTGGAAGTATTTCCGAACCTCGTTACACTGCTGCACCTCTAAATTTTTGCTGAGTTTGTCGAGAGATTCTGGTAAAAATCGAAAGGAGTCTACAAATCTCAACTGAATATATTCATCAAATACTCTTGACACTTCAGATTTATTAACCAATACTGACTTGGAGAACGAAATATACTTTTCTTTAGTTTGGGCTATCACTGATATTCTTTCTCCTTTCGTTGCTAATTCCTTGATGAAAAGATGAGAATCATAATTTGTGAGGTTGTGGAAGAATACTGGAATAGTCTTTGAGGTCTTGTAGTTCAAATTACAAACACTATGGGCAGCTGACGAAATTTTCCAGTGTGGTGGCAGTGATCACGAACTTTGATAACTGTTGGCTTGAATGGCTTTCCACAAATATGGCACGTAGTACTATTTTGGAAACCTTGCTTCTCTATCTCAGTAAGTGGATGCATTTCACGAACATCCTTCATGTGATTCATGTATAAATCTTGAACGGTTTCATCCAACTTTCTCACAAAAACGTCAGCAGCATCTGCACCGCGATAAAGTACATACCTTGAGTAACAGTCATCAAAACTACATCTTACATAAAACGCGAACGAATATGGTTCATGTTCACATACTTTAACTGAAAATGATTTATCGTCACAGGGTTCATTGTGTTGAATTGGTTTGAGTAAACTTTCAAAGTCAGCATAAATCACAAACGGTGGTGACAGTTGTTTTTCAAAGTTAGTGAATTTGAGGATGTTTCCAGGCACTGATTCACCATATTTATTGATTTTCAAATTGGTGGTGGGTATCTTTGTGCTCGTATGATTACAGTCATTTTTCTCATGACTTCCCAACTGCGCCAGTGTTGCGAACGATTGTAGGCATCCATCGCAAATATATATTTTACCATTGTGATTCGATTTTTGTTTCCCAACTAATTTGCCTAGGTCTTTCTTGGGCAATAATGTGTGTTGCCAACCTTATCGGCCACAAGTATCAAATTCACATGTGTTGCTTGACGACACGATGTAAAATGTAGAGGTCCAATTATTTCACTTATCATCTTTCCATCATTGAAAGACGATTCAAGACCGAACACATTAACTGAGATATTGTTGAGTCGCTCGAACTTTGGGATAGCCTTCAATTTCATGGGAAAGTCAAGCCCTTGAAAATTCAACAGGGTATTGTAATGTGGATATGATGACGTTCTAATTGGATTACCGTCTGCAGGAAAGATCGCAGCAATGATGGACCATGCAAAGCAGGCTCTATCCTTGTTTTTAATATTCAGAACAGCTAGTCTCGATTCAATGGCTTTGGGCAGCTTGATGTATGAAGAGGCCGAAATCGATGAGAATTTATTAATGTTCACATCCAAAAACATTGCATGTTTTAATATCCACCCAGAATCACGTTCTTGAAATTCTGACGCCTTCACAATCATTTCTTCCTTGAAGTCATCATAATCGTGGTCAATGTTCGATGATTTTGTTAAAGTTTGATTTCTGGTGTTGAATGACTTTATATCAGATAGTTCCTTTTCTGGTATGACATACAACCCAAAGAGTTCGAGATTTATCTTCAAGCTGTGATGAGTCCCCAAATATTCAGTCAGGACTGCCAGAACTTTTGGTTCCACTTCTTGCAAGAATTCGAGCACAACGGAGTTTCACTATCCCATTCCCCAAATTATTTTCAACAGGTCGATCTACTCTCTTTCGTTTTTCAGCACCCTGAGTATTATGCTCATGTATAGGAAAATAGTTGAACAATGTGTTGGTCGAAGTAGATGCTTGCTGATTCTCCGCACTATTATACTTCATCTTTTTGACCGGTGGTCCATTCACATCTCTATTATTCCTGCAATTCTTGCGTACATGCCGAAATAAAGAGCTCGTTGAAGAAAATTCATTGCCACAATACCCGCACTTCATTATCACAATGTGTGTTGAAACGTGGTGAAAACAGAAATAACAGAGTCAATTGTATTGCTCTCAATTTATAAATAATGTTTGGTGGGATGCTCACATCCTTTTGCGCAATTACCTCGTTCATTAAAAACAAACATCTGTCGCGATTGCATCATGCCTGCATTTATAGTAATTGAACATCTGCCACCCAGATGTTTGCGAAAACAAACATCTGGTACCCGCATGTGCAAATGCGTCACGGCTGCATTGAAGACCAGATGTTCAGACAATTTATTATACAATTAATGGAACAAAACAAATTCATTTTGATATTATACTTTATTGCATAAAAAATTTTTCATACAAATAAAAAACATTTGTTAATGCACACATACAATTTGAATTCATATGATGAAAACATTTTGGTTCAGACTGTTGTAAAATAGGTTGCTCATCGAATTCCACTACTGGAACAGAAGTGAACCTTCGAATATATTCAGCTTTCTCCTTTCCTTTGATATGTATTAGATCGACTCCATCACTCAGACTTTTCAAGATATTTCCGAACTGATGCAATGGTGTAAATCCATCCTTCCATTCCAGGCAGTGAAAATTACGAACCAGCCAATTAGCCTGCTTTTGTAGATTCGGAGGTAGAAAATTGAGTGGAAATGGTGGTTTGAAAATATAATGGCAAATTTTCACCCCATCGAAGGCTGCAAACTCCTTGACAATAAATTTGTTGTTTTCTATCTTGAATCCTTGCATATCCATGATTATACTCATATTGTGATATTTGAGAAATTTTTGAAAACTGATTGCTTGGTAGAGTACAATTCTATCACCCTTTTTAGGATCTTAATGTTTTCTTGATGTTTTCTCAGGCGTAATTTATAGCTGGATAACATTATATCTACTGAATAAAAAATAATGGTTACCCCAATATATGACAAATTCTGATCATGCGCATCAAAGCTGCTTTACGATTTTCGTTAGAGGGTTATAGGAATATTCTTTTTCTTTTAGAATGAGACAAAAAGCAGTGGTTTCTTTTTGAGTATTACTACCAGTTTCGAATTCAATCCACATAACTATTGATCCTGTTTGGATGACTTCTTTCTGTCGTGAACAATCAATGTGAACAATTGGTGCTTTATCTTTGAACTCTCTCGGGGTCAATATTGGCTCGTTATTTTTCAGATGATAGTAGTTTTCTTGAAAGTTTGAGTACATCTCATACAGTGTAGCATACTTGTTGTTTTTGAAATATAGATGTAAATCATTGTATGGATATCTTCCAGAATTAAGGAACACTCTGATATTGGTGAGGTCGATATGATCAAACTTACTCATATCACTCGTTATTTTCCCTTTTCTACTAGTCTGAAATGCTATAATTACATGTCTAGGCGTTTCGACCTTGGTAGTGGCCTTCACTGGCCACGTATGTCTATTTGATTCACTCAAAGATGGATACTCAATCAACTCCCAGCTCCTGAACCTAATTGGAAGTTCTATACTTTTATTAGTAATTTTCGTGATTCGAAGTTGTTCTTGAATGCTTGGGGTTATGTGAGGAACTCTCCAAAATACTTTTGTAAGCTCCACTTTGGGTTTTTCTGAATCATCTATGCTAGTTACTGCATCTGAATCATTACTAGATCTTATTAAGACTAATTCTTGCCTCATATTAACTATTATTCTCCTAAAGTCTTCAAAAAACCCAGCAAACATTTTCAAAGGAACACACACGTTGAATTGACCGTTAGTACCAATTAGAATTTTTTCTTGGTTCGATATTTTTGGGAACCCAGCATTTTGCATAGAGACGCTTTCGTTTTCATTTAACGATAAATAATTTTTCAATGTTGATGTCAATCCCAAATTTCTCACTGAATCAATCACAATACCGTTCAATTTATATCGAAGTTCTCGGAAAAGGAATGCTATTGCATTATTAATGAATTTCAGTTTGGTTGGAACGGCATTTTTTTCATCTAGGAGAGTACCTTCTATGTATAAATAACTGTTACAAGGCAAAGTGAATGATTCAAGGTCAGCAATTGGCACTCTTATCTCGTCGTTATAATTGAGGTTTCCAGCGATGTGAGGCTGATATGTATGAAACTGATAGTCTTCAATGGGCTTATATCACAAAAAAATTTTATTCCATAATTCGATAGAACTCACCCAAACTAGCTCACCACCGCAAACCGTTTATCGCTGTGAGCTCCCTACGTTTTATAAAGAATTATTGAAATCCCCGATTTTTTGGACCTCTTAAAACGAGGCGATGATGTGACGTCAAAACCCTAATACTGAAACAGGACTATTCCAGACAGAGATGAATGATACATGATTTCTGGCAGAGTGAATTAGCGCGAGATTACAGTTGAAAGCATTAATATATCAGTTGCCCCAGTCTCAGTCCGGCGTTTGGTATTTTCTTTTAACTATGGTGAGATGAGGTTTTTACGTCATAAGAGGGTCCGTTTTCAGAAGGTACTATTATTTATGTCCAAAAATTGAACATTCCAGTAAATTTTTCGATCGAATTATGTCGTCAATCATTATTTATGTATGAAAGGATCATTTTAAACATGGTTTGAGTTAAAAGTTCTACCAAGGTGTACACGCCCATTGTAGTGTCGCTGAAAGGTTGACCAGTGATATTCAATAATTCCATTATTTCAAAACTTCAAATCCAAGAGATATCAAAAACTGACGATTTTCTGATGTTAATATTCCGGAGGTCTTCTTCATACTAGCACGTTTCTTTTCATTGTCATGTCTTTTATAGTATTGTTCAGGGGAGAAAAACGGTGTTGGATGGATGAATCTCCACACCATGATCAAAGATCCTTCTTTCGAAGGTGAAGTCGAACGGTGATTTCTTCTTCACGGAAATCTATAATATTTCCTGATTGATCAATAATTTTCACAGTTATATTGTTGATAGTCTTCACGGAAACTGGATAATACAGGATCGTAACAGGTGATTCGATGATCTTGTATCTGGTGGGGACTTTGGCATTGAACTGATGAATTAAATGAACTGGTTCACCATTTGAATAGCTTCCGATGGCCAAGTTACAATCTACACAGATGGTATTGACGTTAAGAATCTTGACCTGGTGGTCCGAAACACTTTTTTCATCCGCATTCAACATTCGTTTTCTGAATCCTAGTAGTGATCCAATTGTGTTGTCCACTCCAAAATTGATTCGACGATTAGTTTTTATAGTCACCTTGGAAGTATTCAAATCAGGTGTAATTCGAAGAACTGCACGGTTATCTTTATCATTCATAGCATTTTGAATAACGTTTGCTAGATCATCAATTTCATATGATCCAGTAGGAATTTCAAATCTATATCTATCGTTCTCACCCCAAACGAAGATATTATTGGTATTATCAATATTTGGTATTGAGTTGAAACTGTCAAAATTAGCTAACCCAATTTCATATTCGTTTTCATCATTCAAATATATTGGAGGATAGAAATCGTGAGTAAGAATCGATGAACAGCCACTTAAAGTAAAAGTCAAAGACATATTGTTTCACTGAAAGTTTAATTTCAAATGACGCTTCATTTTACAAATTCTGGTTATATAAAAAAAGTAAACAATGTTGCCCACATTGATATGAATTGAATGATTGTACTGAATCATGATTATACATAATATAATTGTTGCCACCGTCGCTTGAAAAATATTGAATCAGTTCTAAAGGTGGAGATAAATCTCCATAACTATTGAAATAAACTATCTCATTATCGCGCTTGATATAAGCAGTCCAATGTGTTCCTTCACCTACATTCGAATCTAGATTCAAGATTCCAGACTCGTTCTTTTTTATTTTTTCAGGAAGGGTATCTCTCATGAAAATTCCCCTAAAGTATGGTATTTTGAGAATTTTCACATATTTGCGCAAGTCAATATTAGTCAGTGGTCGGCGAGGTAGCTTTATCGGGAGTTTTTTGCGTATGGCTTCAAATACATGCCATAGCCCTTATATGGTCTCAAATATAGCCCTTTTCCAGTAGCTGCCTTCTCCATTTCTCGATTATGTCGCTGTTCTTCAGCTAGTCGTTCCCGATCAGCTTTCGCATCATTAACCGCTTTGGCGATACCCGCGGCACCTCCACCTACTGCTCCAAGTGCTCCTAGAAGTGGGAGTAAAAATGGTAGAAAGCCTCCAATTTTAGGCGCTGGAATGATTCTTTGTTTTTTAGTTCTCTTCGTAGGTCGCTTGGCCAATAGATTCAAAGCACCACCTTTTTTCTTCCGTGATACCTTCTTTTTTCGTTTCAGCCCCATACCCATCTTGCTCTTCAATTTCATAGCTCCCGTAACCCCTAATGCTGCGATTTTCTCACCCACACCAGCATCAGATGCCTTGAAACGCTGTGCAGCTACTTCGGCCAGACGCCTATCAGCAATATTTCTAGTTTGTATGTCTTTGAAATTCGAATAAGCTATATCGTGTTGTTTGCAAGCCTCATCTAGTTCGTTAACACCTTTATCGCCACTTAGTAGTCTTTTTTCAAGTTGAGTCCCAGGTCCACAATGATTATATCCTGGCACATGAAGTTCTATTGGAAGCTTATCAACTAGAGTATTGAGGAGTCCTCGACCATTCCGTTTTACGCTTCGACAACGACTGACTGAGTTATTCCTTCGTTTCATTTTATAATGTTCAGAACACTGTCGGTTGAATAATAACTGATTTGCTATATGAATTCCTTTATATATAAAACTGAAACATGTTCGGTAGTGTCAGTTCCATGGATGTGTCTGCATAATGAAGATTCAAAAGCAGACATTCTCTCTACCAATCACAAATCATGATGAAATCGCTCACGAGAGTAAATTTAGGAAACACGGAATTTTGTTCGGTGGCCAGTCAAAAAGAGGTTCACGAGTAGGATCTGACGGATCGGGGAAAACGAATGTAATGATATCCTTAATTGAACATCCAAATGGTCTCCGTTTCGAAAATATTTATTTGTATTCTAAATCACTCCATCAGCCAAAATATTCATATCTGAGGACATTATTGACACCGTTGAAAGAAATAGGCTACATGGAATATAGTGACAAAGATGATATAATTGCACCAGAGAATATTCGAGATAATTCCATTATAATATTTGACGATGTTCCTAGCTGTGACCAAGATTTGATGAAAAGTTACTTTTGCTTTGGACGACATAGAAACACAGATTGTTTCTATTTGTGTCAAACTTATTCTGCTGTTTGCAAACAATTTATCCGAGATAATTCGAACTTGATTATTGTCTTTCAACAAGACATGACCAATTTGAAACACATTTATGATGACCATGTGAATATTGATATGTCCTTTCAACAATTTAAAGAGCTTTGCGCACTCTGCTGGGGCGAAAAATTCGGATTTCTTGTTATCGATAAAGATTCTCCATTGAGCTCAGGTAGATACCGCAAAGGGTTCGATGAGTTCATTCATATATAAATGGAATCATTTTCAAATCATGTTTATTCATGATGAATAACCGCACGGTAGCGGAGCTATTGAAAACACGGAAGGCTTTGAAAAAAAAATATAGAACCTTGAAAGGCGATATTGTGAAATCCCAATCTGATTTAGAGAAAACCTATCAGCCTATTACGCAACCTCTCAAAGAATTACTCGCAACCATCGGCAAATCTGATCAAGGAACGTTTGTAAAACATGAGCCGAAACGTGAATTTGAAGAAGAGTATTACCATACGACACCAACTATGGATTTGGAAGATGAAGAAACATTTCTACACGACCCCTCATTAGTAAGACCAGAATATGGGGAAAGTTTCTTTGAGGAAACAATACCACCTGGATTGGATTCAATGGCGCAACATGAGAGATATTTAGAACAATTCAATTCTCCACTACCTAGGGCATATATTGACGATAAAATACTGGATACTGAAAATGCTTTTGATGATACTTTTGGTGTTCATTTTGATCCGTTCACAAAGAAATATGCTATTGGTGATTCTACAATAGATTTTGACGGTCCTGATTTCATTATAAATGGTACTCTGAAATATAAGGGTACTCCTGGATTATATGAGCTCATGTTTAAAAAATATCCTACTGGTATGGAAAACAGTGATATAGATCAGTATATTGATATAGTTCGAAGAACTAACACACATTATTTAGGCTATAATCCTGTGAAAGGGCTATCTACATCAAATTCGCAAAAATTCATTGACATTATCAAACCAAGAATCACTACGCTACATTCCATGAATTTGGAGAAAACTGTGAAAAACAAGACCCCTAAGCCCACATCAATACCTTCAGTTGTTCGAGGGCAACCAACGAGACCAAGAAGTGGTTCCACTCCTTCAATCATAACGACAAGAAGCCAAACAAAACAGGGAGGAAAATTGACCTTGATGCAACTAAACAAAAAACCTGCGGAATATAAATATTTTAACGACTTTAATGAATTAGTAGATAGACTAAGGCTTCTAATTGCTTCTGAATCGGCTGGTGATACTGGTCACAATAATGAGATTATTTCTATTATTGAAGAGCTGAGGGAAGGCAAGATCATAAAATAGATTGAAAGTTATTATTTTGAGTCATTCTGATTATAGTATATATATATACAAAAACCGAAATCCTATTACATCTCCAGAAGAACCATTATTGGCATCAACGCAGCCTATACAGTTACAATCACCTTTCTATATCTGTCAACCAATATCTTACCATTGTAAATGTATAATTACTATTCGTGGATCGGGTTCAGGTCAACAAGTTCCAGGAATGGTGAAAAAAAACTGGGTCTTCTTACAAGAAAACAACAGTGGATCATATGTCTTTCCGGTATCTGGAAAGATTGAGAAAATTGATGTTTTACCAAAAGATACAACAATTATGTTGGGGGATAATGACATACAGGTGAAAGAATTGATAGAAAAAGAGATAAATAAAGGTGACACGATCTCATTTGCCTCTATCAAAAAATATTGATTGGGTTTATTGTATGCTCAAATAGTGCTCCAGTGCCCATTAACTAAAAATGAGTAGTGTCAAAGAATCAGTCGTAAACGAATTACATAAGCCTGCTAGGAAAACATT
The DNA here is from genome assembly GCA_918026855.4 of Phaedon cochleariae. Classification (NCBI taxonomy): domain Eukaryota; kingdom Metazoa; phylum Arthropoda; class Insecta; order Coleoptera; family Chrysomelidae; genus Phaedon; species Phaedon cochleariae. The sequence goes on along the minus strand of OU896721.1, from coordinate 10,816,668 downwards.
TAGAAGACGTCGAGTGATAGTGAAAGGTTTGAATGACTTGTATCAGGCTGATCTAGTTGAAATGATACCCTACGCGAAAATTAATAAAGGATACCGCTACATATTGGTTGTAATCAATGTTTTTAGTAAATTGGTATGGTTAAGACCGGTAAAACGTAAAAACGCGAAAGATGTCACAGAAGCAATGAGAGATATCCTTGATAATGTTGAAATTAAACCTAAAAATATTCAAACAGATATGAGGAAAGAATTCTACAACAAAGATTTCAGATCGTTGATGCTCTCAACATAAATCACTATAGTACATTTTCAAATTTGAAAGCTAGTGTGGTTGAGCGGGTGAATCGCACTTTGAAGAATTCAATGTGGAAGAAATTCAGTTTGCAGGGTACTTATAAGTGGTTGAATATCCTGAAGGAAATAGAAGATGTATATAATAACACAAAACACAGCACAATTGGAATGAAACCTGAAGATGTGAATTCTGGGAATGAAAATACATTACTGAAAACTGTATATAGTCATTTGAAAACAATTGATCCTAGAAAGAATAAATTCAAAGTAGGTGACTTTGTGAGAATAAGCAAGTTCAGAGAAGCATTTTCAAAATCGTATCAGCCTTCTTGGTCAAATGAAGTCTTCAGAATTCGACAAGTCAAATTGTCAAACCCAACTACCTACTTGCTAGAAGATCAGAATCAAGAAGAAATTCGGGGAGGTTTCTACAGCGAAGAGCTTCAGAAAGTGAAATATCCCAACATCTACTTGGTTGAAAAAGTTTTACAGCGACGTGGAAACAAAATTCGTGTCAAGTGGCTAGGCTTAGATGATTCTCATGATTCATGGATTGATAAAAAGGAACTTTCGTGAAATACATTTATATTTTTTGGAATGAAACAATTATTCAGATGATTTTAATTTTTTTATTACGTAATTCCTAATGGGTACAACTATTCGTATGATAATTTTCATTGTACATTATTCAGGTCTTCAGAAAAAACGTCAGGGTATATGTGGATGAATTCTAATACTAAACTGATATTTTCACTACTTGGGTTCTCCTGTGGCCTGACAAGATTAAGTGCATTGTTCACTACATCTCCATCTTGATTTTGAAGAGCTCTCTGCAAAACTGTGAGGTAATTCGTAAACTGCAGTCTCCCCATCATTTCCATTTGATATTTGATGAGCGGCAATAGAGTTCACAACTTGCAAAGGGATTCATAACCCAAGAAAATATAAAAGTTATTTTTCTGAATCTTAACAACACTCGTTTCCGAAATTTTCATGAAGTATATCTGGAAGGATTCACCATCTAACGATTTTGGATGGTCACTAGGATAGAAATAATTTGTAATGATTTCTTGATATTTGAGAAAATCCATCCACTCACGATCATTGAAAGTGATTGCATCATTCTTGAGTCCTGATATCTGGATGCAAGGCCTAAAGCCAAATTCATAGCATAATCCTATGGAAACGTACTTGCTCCTTGATTTATTCAAAGGCAATCTCTTCTCTCCCAACAATATTGATTTATGTTTATTCTCATGATGTTCTTTCAGATTATATCTAACTCCCGAGTCACTGGTAGGAACACTTGATGTATAGTAGCCCTGCCCACTTGAATTCACAGTTGATTTCGACAAGTCCATTTCAGAATAATATGTGTTTCACAACTAGAATTCGAAAACTGAGTGAAGGATCTCATTGTGATAAGTTATATACCTTTGAATTTGAGAAGTGGGGGTATGATTAACGAATCATCACATTGATCATTATGAATCATGTTGCACACATGTTCCCAATTGCTCAATCATCGAAATTAATGAGTTTGTTGATTAATATAAATTAGTCTGATGAATCATGTTCCACATGTTCATAATTGCTCAGTCATCAAAATCAATGATTTCGTTGATTAATATCAATTGATCTGATGAATCATTATGGACCAATGTACTTGATTGTTTTGACGAATGAGTTGATTTATTGATTATTCTACACTTTCCCATGTTGATTGACCAAATGATGAATTAATTGATGCATTGTTTTGTTAATCTACAATTCGTATGTCCACTTTTGTTTCAATGGATACAATTATAATCATATTCCCGTGGGGGTATTCCCTATATATATAAATTCATTCTCAGTTTATATTCCATATAATTATGTGTTCGAAATGAATGTGGACGATGCATTGAATGTTGACGATGAATTCTCGGAATCAGATGAGATCGAGTTGGATGGAGAACAAGTGATCCGAATCCAATATAGTGTCGACAGTTTGCAGTTTCTCAACGGGTGGTCACAAGACTATGTCTGCCTTATTCAACATTATTATCGAATAACCATGTTGGAAGAAGAAAAATTTTGTACGAGCTGTTACTTCGACACAGTGGCAGAATACCCAGACACCAATATTGACAGTAAACAAGAGTCTTTACATATAACAAATTTTCCAGTACACCTGGTAGCATATAGGGATACTTGCTACATTTGTAGTGTTCCGATATATATATATTGTTCAACTAGATTTTGTCTATTGTGCAATAGCTGAAAGATTGATTTCCAATAAGATATATTTTCATTTGATACCATTTTTGTGTTCCATCTGTGTCTAAGAGAGAATAATACAATTGAATTGTTATTTTTAATACTCGAAATTCCAATAAAATTTATTCTCAGCCATATTTTTCCATTCATTATAGTCTCCAACATACAGTATATTTTGTACGGTGTAAATATCACAATTATCGTTTGTCTTACTGAATAATCAATATACAGGGTGTACCTGAATAACACCGGAAAAATTCGAGATAGGTTTCCTTGTGACATTCTAGCAAATAAAGTTTATATAAACATGTGTCCCAACTTTCTACGTTTTTGAGATATAGGATGTTGAAGTTGGAAGTATTAATTGTTTTCATTTATAACCCCTCTGTATAAGCTTTCATGGTGCCAAAATTCATTATGGATGGGGACAGAAAAAGTCCCAAAATTTCAAAATGATTCTAAATGGGATTATTGAGTAATCTCAATGGAAGTCTCGAAAACACCTACATTTAAATTTGGAGTGACAACGAATTCTTATTGTTTCCTCAAAAACCAAGCTAGATACAAAAATCACACAGAGAATGAAAAAGTTGTTATTTCGATAGTTCAATCTGATAAAAATATGAAACTCACAAAAACCGGTGGCGTACAATGACATTCACCATGAATATCGATAAATTTAACCTGTGTCACGCCACTGGCAGAATTATTTCGAATCCAATTGCATTAGAAGGAGCTCCATATTACTATTAACAAAACCACAACTTCTTATTGAAATTGATGATAAGACAATTGAGAAATGAATAGAAAAAAGATTTTTCATGGAAATATCAATACCCTGTATCTAGAAAACGAAGCCACTTAAGACACATGTTTATATGAACTTTATTTCCTGAAATATCACGAGGAATCACCCCTTGAATTTTTCCGGTGTTATTTAGGTACACCCTGTATAGTAGCTGGTGTCACCTCTTTTGAAAATAACCAAGCCTACAAAATTGTACAACTCACTCCCTCTGTTATAGAGACACTCGTATTGAACCAAACAAAAAGCCGCTCCCAAATTTGTTACAGAGATCATGAATAATTAACTATTAATTGGAGACATCTGGCCATGCATCTCTGGGTCAGTTAATTCAGTCAGTTTTCCGGTTGGCGATCGTAACATGAAATCATGTTTTTTTCGTATTGTTTCCATAAAAGAATTATTTCTGTGTATCGAAATGTGAGAGAAAAGTGATGTTTTTGTATTTCTTATGTGAATGAAAAAAGTGTAATAGTTCTTTGTATCAAGATGGATTTGAAAGGATGTACCTATCGAAAGTGATGGAAAAGTGAGTATTTGAATATGTTCATACATCAAACAGTTTATTTCTTCAAAACGTTCATTTACCAAATTCTACTAGTTGAGTAATGATTTTCAATCTCAAACACTTTGATTCAAAAAAATTCCAGTAATGCAAAGTCATTTGTATTATAATTTTATTTGGTGAAAATACGAGTCATTCTAGTACCGTTCAGAGTATCGCATACCTACCAAGAAAACTAAAGTTTCAACAAATTCAGAAAGTATCAATCATAAAACATTTGAAAAATACAAATTACATGTTTTAGTTAAAATTTTCCTTATAATATCAACAAACTAATTACATTACTTTTCTGAGTTTTGTAGAAACAATTACAACTTCATCTAAATCTTTTATAACTTCACAAATCTTTCTAAGTATTTTTTGATATTTCTTCTTCTTCTTCTCAAGCTTTTTCCTTATTTCTAGTTTTCTTTTCACAAATTCATCCATATCCCTCTGATTTTCTTTCCGGAAATTCGCGGTAGTATTGAGATCCCCATCTTGTATAGTATATTCTGAATCTTCGTTATCTGTTTCATTTTCCGCTTCAGACTTTTCTTCATCTCGTTCTTCAATTATTGAATCACCACTTTCTGCTTTTTCCGTTTCACGGTCATCACCTTCCTTCTCAATGAAATTTGCATCCGTTTCTTCATCTCCTCTGTCATCTTGAACTTCTTCGTCATCCGACGAAACATCTGAGATGTCTTCAAATTCTGGCTGCACTAACACTTTTCCACGTCGAGGGGTTGATTCTGCTAATGGCCGAAACGGCATTGCTTTGTGATCACTAAATGAGCCGCTTACGAATTCGACACTCTGGTTTAATTGTGGTGAAATATTTCGAAACGTATCTGAGTTTTTGTCACGTTTGAGATACTGTAAAATATCAATTTTTTTCCTCTGAATTGGTACGGTCAAAACTTTTGTCTTCATTTTTTCAGTATCTGAGTTTTTTTTAAATTTGTTGAAACTTCAGTTTTCTTGGTATGCAATCTCTGAACGGTACTAGAATGACTTTGACTGCTTGTGCGAGTACTATTTATTTGTTCAGGGCTAATCCCCCATCAAGATCAAAACATTTACCAAACAACTCGCATCTTGCAAATTTACTGCACCATATGGGTACAATTACATATTCATTGTTTCAATTTTCCTATCAGTACGATTAATTTTTCGCTTCAAAAATTAAATCAACTGTAATGAGATAAAAAGGAATACATGACCTATCTTAACTGAAACTAAATGGGTCTAATTAACCATGAATAAAACATTCATTACTACCAATTCACCAAACTCGCATCTTGCAAATTTATTTCACCCCATTTTGATATCAGCGCGATTAATTTTTTTCGCCTACATATGTTTAACATCAGTTAAGACATGACCTATCCTTACTGAAACTGAATTGGACTAATTAACCATCTGCTGGTATATTAAAGATGATTATTCCACATGGCACAATTGTCTCATATTTGCGAAACTTGTTTCAATTTACCTATTCGTTATACTCTCGCTAATGAGAATCACCATCACTTGCTGAATAATTTGCGAATTAAATCCTATTTGAAAATATTAACCCACTTTAAGCCATCTGTTGAAAAATAATTATTTCAATGAACGTCATGAACGTCTCATGAAAAGCCTTCGCGTTAGTTATTTGTGGAAAGAATAAATATTTCTGCTTTCTTATGAAAAGTTGAATAGGTAGATGCAATATTGAAGATTTTTTTCTTGGGGCGTACAAAAGTAATCCCTATAATATTCGAAGAACATCGTGCTAGGGAAAGGAGGTAGGTATTGTGATTTTTTAGCTTTTGGAAGTTCTTGGCAAATTATTGCCTATAGATAAACGAGTTTTGGTAGAGTGTTGTTCGACATATTTGAATGAAAGGATGCGCTGACTGGGTTTGTCGGTCCTGGCTGTTATTGATAGTGATGAAATGATAGCACAGATATCCCGCGGAATATTGAAGAGTGATTAGTCTTAAATGAATTATATAACTCATTCTCGTATTTTCACGTACTTAATGATTAATTGAATGAAATGCTGTGATTGGCTGCCTGATGCCGTGATGCCGGTAATGATTCTCTCAATATATATCGAGCGCTGTGATTGGTTGCCTGATGTCGTGATGCCGGTAATGATTCTCTCAATATATATCTACTAGCATTCTTTCCGTTTCGATATCATGAACAGCTCCAGATTAATATCATCCAGAGGAAACAGACAGTGGAAGAACCAGCTATAGATTATGTGATAGACATGCAGACACTAATCCGAAGACAAGGCACTCTTGATAAAGCACAAGTATTGACTTGGCTATACCGGAATTTACTGCCAGACTACCGCCTGTATATCAGAAAGACTGATTTCCAGGATGTACCATCACTAATCTCAAGAATTCTAGAATATGAGAGCCTGAGAAGTGAGATATATCAAACCTACCAGGGTTATCACTACCTGCCACCACCCTCGCCTGTGTCATTTTGTCCAGAACCGATTAGGTATGAAGAACCTAGTTCCAGGACATATACCCAGAAGAGAAAACAAAATATAGGACTTCCAAACAGTGAGACTGTTTGTTGGAGATGTGGCCTGCAAGGTCACATGAGTAGTGCCTGCAGACACCAACCAGAAATATTTTGTTCCAGATGTGGCCAGAGGGATGTTTTATCCCGTGATTGTGTGTGTCTCCCTCCAGACAATTCCGAGACTCCAGTACTCAGTGAGTTCCCCGAATATCCAGACAGTCCTGAAAATTCAATCTATCCAGAACATCCAGGGTATCCAGAGCATCCAGAAATTCCTGAAAGTAGGGATCTGGGATATTCAGCACATCCAGTGGGTGTAGAAAATCGAGATTATCCAGAACCATCATTTGATCCGTATATTCCAGAAATTTCAGATTTACAGCATTTTTCAGGAAATATGAATGTTTCGGAAGATTCTGATGATACAGAAGATATGCGTACAGCATATGTTCCAGATAATCCTGATTCTCCATATTTTCCAGAAAATCCAGATTTTCCAGATTATCCAGTCCAGTCAAGAAGTCCCGTTAATTTAGACAATCCGGGAAGTCCAGGAGATACAGATTGTATAGAAAATCCAGATTCTTCAGAAGATCCAGAATATCCAGATTTTTCCAGAAATCTGAATTTTCTCCGTTCACCAGACTATCCTGTTGGTACAGGATGTACAGACAATCCTGATTTTCCAGAAAGTCCAGATTTTCCAGAAATTTCAGTCCAGATGAAATTTAGGTTCTGTAATGATGTCCAGACTGTCAATGGAGTGACAGAATTCATTACAGAGACCGGTATAGATTCAATGCGAAAGTGTTCCAGGAACAGAAATAGGAAATTAGGTCCGGACAATTTCCTATCGTCCCGTTATCCAGCTTGGAAACAGAAAAAGGCATCCGCAGCTATGAATTCCGACGAGTCCTGTTTCCGGAATTCTAGTTTTGAAGCAGTCCGACCCGCCTCTTCTGCAAACTTGCCTAGATCTGTCTCCCATTACTCCTACTTTGCAGAAGTAAGGATTTGTTGGAAATGTGGGAATCCTGGTCATCAGAGGAAAAATTGCAAGTGGAAAGCAAGAATTTTTCCAGAACACTTTGGTTCAGAGACGTCTGAATTTAGTCCAGTCCAGAAATCCAGACGTCTATGTAAATAGTAAGTATAGGAGGATATATTAATCTTTTTACTGTTTCAGATCCTATTGTAAATAATCTGAATAGTGAGGAAAGATTCCAGATAGTGTATATAGATATGGTTTACATTTAGGTCCTGCTGTAGATTTCCTGAGTAGATTAAGCTGATTTCCAGATAAGGTATAAATATCAGGATTGTATATAAGTATTCCAGTTTATAGTTGGTTATGTATATAGTGTATATTTTGATGATGGACTATTTAAAAAAAAAAAATAGAAGCTAGTGCTTCCATTTTTTTTTTCGCAAGAGGGGTGTGTAATGAAGTGTTTTTGACCAGCTTCATTACTAGACTGGTTTTGATCAAAATCTAAGTACCTGAGCCTGATTCTAGTTGAATTTCACCTGTTCGAAAGCTCGAAACCTGAAAACCTGAGAGAGCTGAGTAATGCATTGATTCCTGACTTCACAAAGCTTTTCCAGATATTAAACTCTGATGAAAATCATTACAACCCTAAAGACTTCAATATTTTTCAACCCTCTGCTTATGATATGAAATTTTATTGAATCATCTACCTGTTGAAATGCTTGATGTTTGACTGCTCATAACTTTGTTGTTATTGAATATTTTCCAGCCAAATTCATTCAGTAGTATAAGCAAAGGTAGAAGATTCTGTTCCTGTGCCCATTCAGGGTGTGATATTATTTTCTCCGCGTTTTGTGTTGGAGGTGCACATGTGTTTTTCAAGGACAGATTTAGTGGCCATGGCCATGAGCCATGGTAAGGTGGGAGTTTTGAACAATGAGATTCCAGATCTACTTGTCCTTGTGCCAAGGCCAAAGCAGTGCATAAATACTGAAGACAGCCAAGGATTCGGAACACACTCTAAGCTCTTCTCTACAAGTCTACACTACCTGATCGCCGTTGCTCTTCAAGCAGTTCAAGCTCCTGATTCTCTAGCTGATCTTTTAGTGCTCTCATAGCTCATTCAAAACCAGTGTAAAATAGTATTGTATAGTGTTTTCCTGTTGCACATGTAAGTTTGTATATTTTTCACCAGTGTTATTCATCCTGTTTATAGCCTCATTTCATTCCTGTTGTTTTTCACACCGATACTCACCCGACCTGTGTAAAGAATCCAGAACTCTAAATTGAATAAACGGATTTTGTGATTGCATATTTCATATTTCCTTCTCTGTTGTCATTGTTTTCAGTTTTAAATAGTTCAATAATCCATTTAGAGATTTTCAATATTTTCATTTGTCAAAATTGCAGAATATTATTATTGACTGACGACTGACACTGACAAGCCAGTTAACAACTCTTCTTCTTCTTTCCCTTGAGAAATCCAGTCCTGTGCACCGGTGTCTCTGTGCTTTGTATCCCGTCAGGCGGTGGTCTATGTTTCATGAACTATTGACATTAATGGAAAAATATAATTAATTAATCTCACTAAAAATCCGATATTGAAAAATTAGAGAAATCGAAGGAAAAGAAAAGATAAATAGAAATTGAATCTGTTTAATTCGTTTAAAACTGTGGTTCCTATTCTCCAGATAGAAATGATGAAATAGTCGAATAAATAATTTTTCAGACCTAACCTTAAAACACCAGAGAGTCCCGAAAGATAGTTGTTTTGATTCCTGTAATTATCCAGACCAGAAATAGCAACCAGTATTCCAGGCTAGACCCAGGGTTTGTAATTGAAGCCTACACTCCCTTGGCTACTTATTGATTCCAGGTCGATTCAATACCATTGACCCCTGGATTATATAGTGGGTACCGAGGTAGGTATACCTCCTGTACCTTTCTCCACTGTTGCTACTGTGGGCCTCCTTCTCGACTAAGTTGGGAGGAGCAGGTGAAGTAAATCACCTTTATCAAAAATCTGGCGCTCGAGAATCCCCCCTGTCAAAATACCAGAGTAGTCTCCTGTCCTGAACAGAGCGCCAAAGTAAGGGCCCCAGAATAAAGACCCTCACACTATTGTACTCATTATATACTCTTCAAAGTCGTCTTATACGGTCACTGCCATCGTATCTGCTTCAACTGTATGCATGTTAGATGTTAGACGGCAGAGTTACAGTGTAAACAAAGTCGAAGTCGAAGTTTCTTGTTGTGCAAGTTGTGTGCATTATATCTGCTTGGAAGTCACCTCATATTGGCATTGCGAACTCGTCTGCTTCAATAGTATCCATGTGGGATGATAGGATAGAGATACATAATGTGCACAACGATGAAGTCGAAATATCCCTATTTGCCTGTTGTACTCGCTATATATCCTTCAAAGTCGTCTTATATGGTCACTGCGGTCGTATCTGCTCCAATTGTATGCATGCCAGATGTAATACTGCAGAGTCGCTGTGTGAACATAGTCGAAGTCAAGGTTTGTTGCTCTGCAAGCTGCGTGCGTAATGCCTGCTTAGGACTCGTCTCATACGGTCACTTCCATCGTATCTGCTTCAACTGTATGCATGTCAGATTCTAGACTGCAGAGTTACAGTGTAAACATAGTCGAAGTCGAAGTTTCTTGTTTTGCTTTGCAAGCTGTGTGCGTTATACCCGCTTAGAACTCGTCTTATATGGTCACTGATATCGTATCTGCTTCGATTGTATGCATGTTAGATGCTGGATGGCAGAGTTACAGTCTAAACAAATTCGAAGTCGAAGTTTCTTGTTGTGCGTTATACCCGCTTGAAAGTCGTCTCATATGGGCATTGCAAACTGTTCTGCTTCAATAGTAATCATATGAGATGATAGGATAGAGAGATATAGTGTGAAAAACGATGAGGTCGATGTATCGTCGTTCGCCTATTGTACTCGTACGTTTACTAGACTGCAGAGTCACAGTGTAAACATAGTCGAAGACGAAGATTCTTGTTCTGCAAACTGTATGCGTTATACCCGCTTGGAAGTCATCTCATATGGTCAATGCAAACTTGTCTGCTTCAATAGTGTCGATGTAAGATGATTGGATAGAGGGATATAGTGTGCAAAACGATGAAGTCGATGTATCTTCGTTCGCCTATTGTACTCGTTATATACCCTTCAAAGCCGTCTTATACGGTCACTGCAATGGTATCTGCTTCAACTGTATGGATGTCAGAGAGACTGCAGTGTTACGATGTGAACATATTCGAAATCGATGTTTCTTGTTCTGCAAGCTGTGTGCGTTATACCCGCTTGCAAGTCGTCTTTTATGGTCAATGCGAACTTGTCTGCTTCAATAGTGTCCATGTAAGATGATAGGATAGAGAGATGGAGTGTGCACACCGATGGAGTCGATGTTTCTTCATCTGCCTATTGCACTTGCTATATACCCTCCAAAGTCGTCCTATATGGTCACTGCAATCATATCTGCTTCAACTGTATCCATGTCAGATGCTAGACTGCAGAGTTACAATGTAAACATAGTTGAAATCGATGTTTCTTGTTTTGCAAGCTGTGTAAGTTATACCCGCTTGGAAGTCGTCTTATATGGTCAATGCGAACTTGTCTTCTTCAAAAGTGTCCATGTGAGACGATAGGATAGAGAGATATAGTGCGTACGACGATGAAGTCGATGTATCCCCATTTGCCTGTTGTACTCGCCATATACCCTCCAGTGTCGTCTTATATGGTCATCTGCCTCAACTGTATGCATATCAGATTCTAGACTGCAGAGTAACAGTGTGAATATAGTCAAAGTCGAAGTTCCTTGTTCTGCATGCTGTGTGCATAATACTTGCTCAGAACTCGTCTGATATGGTCACTGCAATCGTATCTGCTTCAACTGTATGCATGTTAGATGCTAGACGGCAGAGTTACAGTGTAAACAAATGCGTATGATAGGATAGAGTTACAGTGTAAACGAAGTCGAAGTCGAAGTTTCTTGATGTGCAAGTTGTGTGCGTTATACCCGCTTGAAAGTCGTCTGATATGGGCATTACCAACTAGTCTGCTCCAATAGTATCCATGTGAGATAATAGGATAGAGAGATAGAGTGTGCACATCGATGAAGTCGATGTATCTTCATCTGCCTATTGAACTTGCTAATCAACACCCAAAGACGTCTTATATGGTCACTGCGATCATATCTGCTTCAACTGTATGCATGTCAGATGCCAGACTGCAGAGTTACAATGTAAACATTGTCGAAGTCGATGTTTCTTGTTCTGCAAGCTGTGTGCGTTATACCAGCTTGAAATTCGTCTTATATGGTCAATGCGAAATTGTCTGCTCCAATTGTGTCCATGTGAGATGATAGGATAGAGAGATATAGTGAGTACGACGATGAAGTCGATGAATTTCCATTCACCTGTTGTACTCGCTATATACCCTCCAGAGTCGTCTCATATGGTCACTGCAATCGTATCTGCATCAACTGTATGCATGTCAGATTCAAGACTGCAGAGTTACAGTAAAAACATAGTCAAAGTCGAAGTTTCTTGTTCTGCACACTGTATGCGTTATACCTGCTTGGAAGTCGTCTCATATGGTCAATGCCAACTTGTCTGCTTCAAAAGTGTCGATATAATATGATAGGATAGAGATATATAGTGTGCAAAACGATGAAGTCGATGTTCGCTTATTGTACTCGTTATATGTCCTTCGAAGTCGTCCTATATGGTCAGTGCGATCGTATCTGCAATTATTGTAGGCATGTCAGATGCTAGAATGCGAAGTTTCGGTGTGAACATAGTCGAAGTCGAAGTTTCTTGTTCTCCCTGTTGTGAGCGTTATTTTTATTCAGGAAACACTAGACATTGTCTACCTATAAGATGTATAACCGACTTATTATCAAGATTGATAAATTCGAAGTTTTGGCGAACACGCCGGTTTACCGACTTTTGATTGTTGGAATCGAAGTTTTTAGTAGATATGAAAAAGTATAGTACTCCACTCGCATATAATGAGCTGTCATATATACTCCTCGAATGAGCATTTGAGATGTTGAAATGCAAAGTTACAAAGAAAACATAGTCGAAGTCGAAGTTTGTCGTTCTGCCGAATGTTGTAATAAGTTGCGAACTTATATGCTCCAGAGGTATCTATGTGAGATGATAGAAAACAGAGATACAGTGTGCAGACTGATGTTGTCGAAGTATCTCACTTGCCTATTGTTCTCGTTATATGTCCTTCAAAGTCAACTTATATGGTCAGTGCGATCGTAGCTGCTATAGCTGTAGGCATGTCAGATGCTAGAAAGCAAAGTAACGGTGTAAACATAGTCGAAGTCGGAGTTTCTTGTTCTGCCCTTTGTGTGCGTTATACCCGCTTCGATGTCGTTTTATATGATCGTTGCAAACATATATGCTCCAGGTATCTATGTGAGATGATAGAATACAGAGATACAGTGTGTGTGTAGACTGATGTTGTCGAAGTATCTTCACTTGCCTATTGCTCTCGTTATGAGTCACTCAAAGTGGTCTTATATGGTCAGTGCGATCGTATCTGCTATAGCTGTAGGCATGTAAGATGAAAGAATGCGGAGTTACAGTGTAAGCAATGTCGGGGTCGAAGTTTCTTGTTCTGCCTGTTGTGTGCGTTATACCCGCTTCGATGTCGCCTTATATGAATGTTGCGAACTCATATGCTCCAGAGGTATTCATGTGAGATGGAAGAATACAGAGATACGGTGTGCGGACTGATGTCGGAGTTTCTTCACTTGCCTATTGTTCTCGTTATATGTCCTTCGAAGTCGTCCTATATGGTCAGTGCTATCGTATCTGCAATTATTGTAGGCATGTCAGATGCTAGAATGCGAAGTTTCGGTGTAAAGATAGTCGAAGTCGAAGTTTCTTGTTCTCCCTGTTGTAAGCGTTATTTTTATTCAGGAAACACCAGACATTGTCTACCTATAAGATGTATAACCGACTTATTATCAAGATTGATAAATTCGAAGTTTTGGCGAACACGCCGGTTTACCGACTTTTGATAGTTGGAATCGAAGTTTTTAGTAGATATTAAAAAGTATAGTACTCCACTCGCATATAATGAGCTGTCATATATAGTCCTTGAATGAGCATTTGAGATGTTGAAATTCAAAGTTACAAAGAAAACATAGTCGAAGTCGAAGTTTTTCGTTCTGCCGAACGTTGTAATAAGTTGCGAACTTATATGCTCCAGATGTATCTATGTGTGTGTGTCGTCTAAAATGATCGTTGCGAACATATATGCTACAGAGGTATCTATGTGAGATGATACAATACAGAGATAAAGTGTGCAGACTGATGTTGTCGAACTATCTCCACTTGCTTATTGTTCTCGTTATATGACCTTCGAAGTCGTCTCATTATTTCAGTGCGATCGTATCTGCTATACCTTCGAGCATGTCAGACGCTGGAACACTGGGTTACAGTGTAAACATAGTTGGAGTCGTAGTTTCTTGTTTCGCCTATTGTGTGCGTTATACATGCTTCGATGTCGTCTTCAATGATCGTTGCGAACATATATGCTACAGAGGTATCTATGTGAGATGTTACAATACAGAGATACAGTGTGCAGACTGATGTCGAAGTATCTTTACTTGTCGATTGTTCTCGTTATATGTCCTTCGAAGTCGTCTTATATGGTCAGTGAGATCGTATCTGCTATATATGAAGGCATGTCAGATGCTAGAATGCGGAGTTACAGTGTAAACAGATTCGTAGTCGAAGTTTCTTGTTCTGCCTGTTGTGTGCATTATACCTCTTTCGATGTCGTCTTTTATGATCGATGCGAACTACAATACTCCAAGGTATCCATGTGAGATGATAGAATACAGGAATACAGTGTGCAGACTGATGTTGTCGAAGTATCTTCACTTGTCTATTGTTCTCGTTATATGTCCTTCGAAGTCGTCTTATATGGTCAGTGCGATCGTATCTGCTATAGCTGTAGGCATGTCAGACGCTAGAATGCGGAGTTACAGTGTAAACATAGTCGGAGTCGAAGTTTCTTGTTCTGCCTGTTGTGTGCATTATACCCGTTTCGATGTCGTCTCATATGATCGTTGCGAACATATATGCCCCAGAGGTATCCATGTGAGATGATAGAATACAGAGATACAGTGTGCAGACTGATGTTGTCAAAGTATCTCCACTTGCCTATTGTTCTCGTTATATGTCCTTCGAAGTCGTCCTATATGGTCAGTGCGATCGTATCTGCAATTATTGTTGGCAGGTCAGATGCTAGAATGCGAAGTTTCGGTGCGAACATAGTCGAAGTCGAAGTTTCTTGGTCTCCCTGTTGTGAGCGTTATTTCTATTCAGGAAACACTAGACATTGTCTACCTATAAGATGTATAACCGACTTATTATCAAGATTGATAAATTAGAAGTTTTGGCGAACACGCCGGTTTACCGACTTTCGATTGTTGGAATCGAAATTTTTAGTAGATATGAAAAAGTATAGTACTCCACTCGCATATAATGAGCTGTCATATATACTCCTTGAATGAGCATTTGAGATGTTAAAATGCAAAGTTACAAAGAAAACATATTTGAAGTCGAAGTTTCTCGATCTGCCGAACGTTGTAATAAGTTGCGAACTCATGTGCTCCAGAGGTATCTATGTGAGATGAAAGAATACAGAGATACAGTGTGCAGACTGATGTTGTCGAAGTATCTCACTTGCCTATTGTTCTCGTTATATGTCCTTCGAAGTCGTCCTATATGGTCCGTGCGATCGGATCTGCTATAACTATAGGCATGTCAGATGCTAGAATGCAAAGTTACAGTGTATACATAGTCGGAGTCGAAGTTTCTTGTTCTGCCTGTTGTGTGCGTTATACCCGTTTCGATGTCATCTCATATGATCGATGCGAACTGATATGCTCCAGAAAAATTCATGTGAGGTGATAGAATACAGAGATACAGTGTGCAGACTGATGTTGTCGAAGTATCTCCACTTGCCTATTGTACTCGTTATATGTCCTTCGAAGTCATCTCATATGGTCAGTGCGATCGTATCTACCATAGCTGTAGGCATGTCAGATTCTAGAATGTAAAGTTACAGTGTGAAAATATTCGAAGTCAAAGTTTATTTTCCTGCCAATTGTGTGAGTTATGACCGCTTCGACTTCGTCTTATATGCTCGTTGCGATATAATATGCTTCGGAAGTATCCATGTGAGATGATAAAATACAGAGATACAGTGTGCAGACTGATGTTGTCGAAGTATCCTCACTCGCCTATAAATGTCGTTATATGTCCTTCACAGTCTTTCTTCATGGTCAGTGCGATCAAATCTGTCACAACTATAGGCATGTCAGATGCTGGAATTCAGAGCCACAGTGTAAACATAGTCGAAGCGAAGTTTCTTGTTCTCCCTGTTGTATTCGTTAAACCCGTTTTGATGTCGTCCCATATGATCTTTGCGAACTGATATGCTCCAGAGGAATCCATGTGAGATGATAGAACAGTGTGCAGACTGAGGTTGTCGAAGTATCTTAACTTGCCTATTGTTCTCGTTATGAGTCCAAAGTCGTCTTATATGGTCCTTGCGATCGTCAGATGCTAGGATGGTGAGTCACAGAGTAAACATAGTCGGAGTCAAAGTTTCTTGATCTGCCTGTTGTGTGCGTTATACCTGAATCGATGTCAACTCATATAATCGTTGCGAACTACCATGCTTCAAAAGTATTCATGTAAGATTATAGAATACAGAGATACAGTATGCAGACTGATGTTGTCGAACTATCTTCACTTGATTTTTGTTCTCGTTATATGTCTTTCGAATTCGTCTTATTTGGTCAGTGCGATCGTATCTGCTATAGCTCCAGGCATGTCAGATGCTGGAATGTTAAGTTACAGTGTAAACATAGTCGAAGTCGGAGTTTCTTGTTCTGCCTGTTGTGTGCGTTATACCCGCTTTGGTGTCGTCTCATATGACCGTTGCGAACATATGAGCTCCAGAGGTATCTATGTGAGATGATAAAATACAGAGATACAGTGTGCAAACTGATGTTGTCGAAGTATCTTCACTTGCCTATTGTTCTCGTTATATGTTCTTCGAAGTCGTCTTATATGATCAGTGCGATCGTATCTGCTATAACTGTAGCCATGTCAGATGCTAGAATGCTTCGATGTCGTCTTGAATGATAGTTGCGAACTCATATGCTCCAGAGGTATCCATGTGAGATGATAGAATACAGAGATACGGTATGCGGACTGATGTTGACGAAGTATCTCTACTAGCCTATTCTTCTCGTTGTATGTTTTTCGAAGTCGTCCTATATGTTCAGTGCGATCGTATCTGCAATCACTGTAGGCATGTCAGATGCTAGATTGCGAAGTTACAGTGTGTATAGTACTCCACTCACATATAATGCAAAGTTACAGAGTGAACATAGTCGAAGTCGAAGTTCCTTGTTCTGCCTGTTGTGTGCGTTATACTTGCTTCGATGTGCAGACTGATGTTGTCAAAGTATCTTCACTTGCCTATTGTTCTCGTTATATGTTCTTCGAAGTCGTCCTATATGGTCAGTGCGATCGTACCTGCTATTGCTGTAGGCATGTCATATGCAAAAATGCGGAGTAACAGTGTAAACATAGTCGGAGTTCAAGTTACTTCTTTTGCCTGTTGTGTGCGTTATACCCGCTTCGATGTCGTCTTATATGATGTCGTCTTATTTGATCGTTGCGAACATATATGCTTCAGAAGTATCTTTGTGAGATGAAAGAATACAGAGATACAGTGGGCAGACTGATGTTGTCGAAGAATCTAACTTGCCTATTCTTCTCGTTATATGTCCTTCGAAGTCGTCCTATATAGCCAGTGCAATCGGACCAGCTAAAACTGTAGGCATTTCAGATGCTAGAATACAAAGTTACAGTGTATACATAGTCGAAGTCGAAGTTTCTTGTTCTGCCTGATGTAAGCGTTATACCCGTTTTGATGTCGTCTCATATGATCGATGCGAACTAACATGCTCCAGAGGAATGCATGTAAGGTAATAGAATACAGAGATACAGTGTGCAGACTGATGTTCTCGAAGTATCTCCACTTGCCTATTGTACTCGTTATATGTCCTTCGGAATCATCTTATATGGTCAGTGCGATCGTATCTACAATAGCTATAGGCATGTAGGAATCTAGAATGTGAAGTTACAGTGTAAACATAGTGGGAGTCGAAGTTTCTTGTTCTGCCTGTTGTGTGCGTTATTCCCGCTTCGATGTCGTCTCATATGATCGTTGCGAACATATATGCTATAGAGGTATCTATGTGAGACGATACAAAACAGAGATGAAGTGTGCAGACTGATGTTGTCGAACTATCTCCACTTGCCTATTGTTCTCTTTATATGTCCTTCGAAGTCGTCTCATTTTTTCAGTGCGATCGTATCTGCTATACTTCCAAGCATGTCAGACGCTGGAATACTAAGTTACAGTGTGAACATAGTCGGAGACGAAGTTTCTTGTTCTGCCTGTTGTGTGCGTTATACATGCTTCGATGTCGTCTTATATGATCGTTGCGAACATATATGCGACAGAGTTATCTATGTGAATTGATACAATACAGAGAAACAGTGTGCAGACTGATGTTGTCGAAGTATCTTCACTTGCCTATTGTTCTCGTTATATGTTTTCTGGAGTCGTCCTATATGGTTAGTGTGATCGTATCTGCTATAACTGTAGGCATGTCAGATGCTAGAATGCGAAGTTACACTGTAAATATAGTCGAAGTCGAAGATTCTAGTTTTGCCTGTTGTGTGCGTTATACCCGTTTTGATGTAGTCCCACATAATCGAGGCGAACTGTTATGCTCCAGATGTATCTATGTGAGATGATAAAATACAGAGATACAGTGTGCATACTGATGTTGTCGAAGTATCTTCACTTGCCTTTTGTACTCGTTATATGTTTTCTGAAGTCGTCCTATTAGGTCTGTGCGATCTTATCTGCTATAACCGTAGGCATGTCGAATGCTTGAATGCAAAGTTACAGTGTAAATATAGTCAAAATCGAAGTTTCTAGTTCTGCCTGTTGTGTGCGTTATACTCGTTTTAATGTCGTCTCATTTGATCGAGGCGAACTGATATGCTCCAGAGGTATCTATGTGAGATGATTAAATACAGGGATACAGTGTGCAGACTGATGTTGTCGAAGTACCCTCACTTGCCTATTAATCTCGTCATATGTCTTTCAAAGTTTTTATATATGGTCAGTGCGATCGTATCTGTTCCAACTGTAGGCATGTCAGATAATAGAATTCAGACCCACAGTGTATACATAGTCGAAGTTTCATGTTCTCCCTGTTTTATGCGTCATTTCCGTTTTGATGTCTTCTCAAATGATCGTTGCGAACTGATATGCTCCAAAGGTATCCATGTGAGATGATAGAATACAGAGATATAGTATGCGGACTGATGTTGTCGTTGTGATGGTGAGTGCGATCGCATCTGCTATAACTGTAGGCATGTCAGATGCTAGAATGCAAAGTTACAGTGTAGACATAGTCGAAGTCGAAGTTTCTTGTTCTGCCTGTTGTGTGCGTAATACCCGATTCGATGTCAACTCATATGATCGTTGCGAACTAACATGCTTCAAAGGTATCCATGTGAGTTGATAGAATACAGAGATACAGTTTGCAGACTGATGTTGTCAAAGTATCTCCACTTGCCTATTGTTCTCGTTATGAGTCCAAAGTCGTCTTATATGGTCCTTGCGATCGTCAGATGCTAGAATGGTGAGTTACAGAGTAAACATAGTCGGAGTCAAAGTTTCTCGATCTGCCTGTTGTGTGCGTTATACCTGAATCGATGTCAACTCATATAATCGTTGCGAACTACCATGCTCCAAAAGTATTCATGTAAGATTATAGAATACAGAGATATAGTGTGCAGACTGATGTTGTCGAACTATCTCCACTTGATTTTTGTTCTCGTTATATGTCTTTCGAAGTCGTCTTATTTGGTCAGTGCGATCGTATCTGCTATAGCTCCAGGCATGTCAGATGCTGGAATGCTAAGTTACAGTGTAAACATACTCGAAGTCGGAGTTTCTTGTTCTGCCTGTTGTGTGCGTTATACCCGCTTTGATGTCGTCTCATATGACCGTTGCGAACATATGAGCTCCAGAGGTATCTATGTGAGATGATAAAATACAGAGATACAGTGTGCAGACTGATGTTGTCGAAGTATCTTCACTTGCCTATTGTTCTCGTTATATGTTCTTCGAAGTCGTCTTATATGATCAGTGCGATCGTATCTGCTATAACTGTAGCCATGTCAGATGCTAGAATGCTTCGATGTCGTCTTAAATGATAGTTGCGAACTCATATGCTCCAGAGGTATCCATGTGAGATGATAGATTACAGAGATACGGTATGCGGACTGATGTTGACGAAGTATCTCCACTTGCCTATTTTTCTCGTTGTATGTTTTTCGAAGTCGTCCTATATGTTCAGTGCGATCGTATCTGCAATCACTGTAGGCATGTCAGAGGCTAGATTGCGGAGTTACAGTGTGTTTAGTACTCCACTCACATATAATGCAAAGTTACAGAGTAAACATAGTCGAAGTCGAAGTTTTTTGTTCTGCCTGTTGTGTGCGTTATACTTGCTTCGATGTGCAGACTGATGTTGTCAAAGTATCTTCACTTTCCTATTGTTCTCGTTATATGTTCTTCGAAGTCGTCCTATATGGTCAGTGCGATCGTACCTGCTATTGCTGTAGGCATGTCATATGCAAAAATGCGGAGTAACAGTGTAAACATAGTCGGAGTTCAAGTTACTTCTTTTGCCTGTTGTGTGCGTTATACCCGCTTCGATGTCGTCTTATATGATGTCGTCTTATTTGATCGTTGCGAACATATATGCTTCAGAAGTATCTATGTGAGATGAAAGAATACAGAGATACAGTGTGCAGACTGATTTTGTCGAAGAATCTAACTTGCCTATTCTCCTCGTTATATGTCCTTCGAAGTCGTCCTATATAGCCAGTGCAATCGGACCAGCTATAACTGTAGGCATTCCAGATGCTAGAATACAAAGTTACAGTGTATACATAGTCGAAGTCGAAGTTTATTGTTCTGCCTGATGTAAGCGTTATACCCGTTTTGATGTCGTCTCATATGATCGATGCGAACTAACATGCTCCAGAGGAATGCATGTAAGGTAATAGAATACAGAGATACAGTGTGCAGACTGATGTTCTCGAAGTATCTCCACTTGCCTATTGTACTCGTTATATGTCCTTCGGAATCATCTTATATGGTCAGTGCGATCGTATCTACAATAGCTATAGGCATGTAGGAATCTAGAATGTGAAGTTACAGTGTAAACATAGTGGGAGTCGAAGTTTCTTGTTCTGCCTGTTGTGTGCGTTATTCCCGCTTCGATGTCGTCTCATATGATCGTTGCGAACATATATGCTATAGAGGTATCTATGTGAGACGATACAAAACAGAGATGAAGTGTGCAGACTGATGTTGTCGAACTATTTCCACTTGCCTATTGTTCTCTTTATATGTCCTTCGAAGTCGTCTCATTTTTTCAGTGCGATCGTATCTGCTATACTTCCAAGCATGTCAGACGCTGGAATACTAAGTTACAGTGTGAACATAGTCGGAGTCGAAGTTTCTTGTTCTGCCTGTTGTGTGCATTATACATGCTTCGATGTCGTCTTATATGATCGTTGCGAACATATATGCTATGCTATTGCCTATTGTTCTCGTTATATGTTTTCTGAAGTCGTCCTATATGGTTAGTGCGATCGTATCTGCTATAACTGTAGACATGTGAGATGCTAGAATGCGAAGTTACACTGTAAATATAGTCGAAGTCGAAGATTCTAGTTTTGCCTGTTGTGTGCGTTATACCCGTTTTGATGTAGTCTCACATGATCGAGGCGAACTGTTATGCTCCAGAGGTATCTATGTGAGATGATAAAATACAGAGATACGGTATGCGAACTGATGTTGTCGAAGTATCTCCACTTGCCTATTCGTCTCGTTGTATGTTTTTCGAAGTCGTCCTATATGTTCAGTGCGATCGTATCTGCAATTACTGTAGGAATGTCAGAAGCTAGAATGCGAAGTTACAGTGTAAACATAGTCGAAGTCGAAGTTTCTTGCTCCCCCTGTTGTAAGCATTATTTTGATTCAGGAAACTAGTGTCAATAGCTGTATCAGAAAGAAACCTTGAACCGCACTGGATGAGTTTCAAATCTCCATCATATTTTTGTAGAAGGATATATCCAAGACCATGTAATCATGATGCATCTGTATGCAATTCTGTAGGCAAAGATCGTAATGAGCTAGAATAGGTGGAGATGTCAAAGCATTTTTAACTTTTTCGAATGCATTATCGTGAATCGACGACCACAAAAACTCATTCTTCGGTTTCAGAAGGCCTCTGAGAGGAGTTGCCTGCAAACTAATTTCCGATGAGAAATTGCCCAACTGATTCACCAATCCCATAAATGATCTAAGCTGTGTCAAGTTATCTGGCTTCAGAAATTCTTGAATTGCTCCTATTTTGTCCGGATCAGCCCTTATGCCATTTACTTCTAACATATCTCCTACATATTTAACTTCTGGTTGATCAAATATGAATTCATCAGGATTAAGTGTTATACCTTTGTTGCGGTAACGTTCTAGCAACTCTTTAATTCTTGTTATATGCTGTTCAAATGTTTCATCAGATACTAGAATGTCATCAACGACTTTTTCAATATTCCTTATGCCTGTTGAAGCTGAATCACCTCTACGACAAAATTCATCACCAGAGCTCACTAGGCTCATTGGAGCACGTAGGAATTGGTATCGTCCCCAAGGCGTAAGAAAGGTTGTTAAGATTTGGTTGTCGCTGTCGAGGCTGATTTTCCAGTATCTGCTTGTGGCATCCAAGGTTGAAAAATATCTTGACTTTCTGCTAACATTCGAAACAGCTTTCCACGGAGATTTGAAAGGGTGGACTGGCCTTTTGACATGCTTGTTCAACATTGTGAAGTCAACACAAATTCTTATTTTTTTATTGGATTTCTGTACCACCACCAGAGGGCTAACAAACTCTGGAGGACTATCTTGTACAGGTTTGATTATACCTTCCGATACCATGGTTTCCAATTCATGTTTAACTTCATTTCTCAATGCGAATGGAATTTTTCTTGGACATGTTATAGCAAATGGAACATAGTCTCCTTTCAAATATATATGTACTGGTTTTCCTATCATAGGTTTCAATATCGAATCCGAACTGAACACATCATGATATTGATTGAGTAAGTTCAGTCGAATGATTTCACATTCTTTTCTCAAAGGATTTTCAGGAATTATATTCGAAGAATCAACTGACAGAAGATTGATTGGTATAAGTTTTGGGGAATCTGAATGAATTATTCGTAAATCGATGAGTGATTTTCTATCAATAAGTAGTTCTTTGACATTTCGACAGATATAAATTGGAGTACGTGTCTGATAGCATTCATATTCATTTTCACATTCCACAACACCTAATACGACTAAACGTGATCCATTCGCAGATTTCAGTTTCAAATTGGAGGGTCTCAGCTCATTAGCATCAGTATGAATTTTTTTTAAGAATTCTTCACCAGCAACAGAAACTTCTGCACCAGTATCTGGTACGCAGGGTCATTGATTGATTTATTTTTACCGCCATCCGTCATGCCGATATTCACTCGAATTTGTCTTTCCCCAATAGATATCTCATTCATTCTAACAGGAGTTATTCTGAGATGACCTATTCTTGATATATCTTCATCCGTGTCTTCATTATGATCTAACATTTGAACTAATCTTGAACGGCAACATTCTGAGAAATGACCCTTCTTAGAACATTTCTTACAAACAGGACATTCTCTCAAGCTTTTGTGCCTCGGTGTTACAACAGGGGCATTTTTTTTTTCGAGAATTATCCTTATTACCCGAAGTAGATTCTTCTAGAATGGCAGATTCTTCTGATTCACATAATTTGACTATTTCATCTACTTCTGCAGAATCCGGTAATATTCTGCATCTCTTTCGAATCTCTGTATCGGAAAGTGATTTGATTATATGGTCTGCCAAACATCTGTCATAGCAATATTTACATGGATCGGTCAACTGGAACAATTCCAATTTTTCTCGGCAAAAAGACAAGAACGATTCGCCGATTTCTTGTTTCCTTGACATGAATTGACTTCACCTGATACGGTTAGGTTATGCTGAACGGCAAATCGGAAGTGTGGACTTGTTGTGCGTTCAACAATCTATTTGAAAATCCCAAGACTTGAGCTATGCTATCCTTCGGTCAAAAATCGATGGCAAACCTTTGACTCAAAATCTCACACTTCAGTGTATTATTGTTGGGCTTCAACGAGAATATATCATCAACGTCCTTTGCACTCGATTAACCCAATTCTTTGCATATAGATGTCTCAATGTTCACCTTCAGGAATATCGATGATCTTTCCCGCCTTGGTCTTATCTTGCAGATGAAACTTTGATCCTTTGACGATATTTGGTATCCTGTTGTATGAATAAATTCCCAACAATGCTTGTCCGTAATCAGAGTCTGGATCGAGTTGAAGTGGTGTCAAGAAGTCTATGAAGAGCGTAGATGTACAACCTTCCAACGTCACAATCAAAGACATGACTGATGCACGATGACTGTGTTACTTGGTTTCATTGAAGAGGAATTCTAGACATAGACGTCCACAATTACTATGATTGAAATTTTGGTTTTGCTCATTATTGTACATGATTTTCGTGCCGGTACCCAAATATTGAGCCAATTCTCTGGGCGGTTTCAGATAGCCATAACTATCGAAATATAAGACTTTTTTATCATTTTTTATGTAAGCCACCCAATAAGTGCCCGCATGATTGGAGGTATCCAAATTCGATAAAGCAAACTCGCGATGCCATGGACTGGTGGAAGGTAGAGTGTCCCGCATAAAAACACCTCGAAAATACGGTATTTTCAGCTGTTTGGCATACTTTATCACATCTTTATCGTACATTGATTTATTGGGTAGCTTGTCTAGAAGTTTTTTTGATTGTTTCTTCAAGTACAGCCCAAATCCTCTCGATGTTTTGCGTAGAAATAACCTCCATTGCTTTATTATGTCTTTGTTCTTCTTCGAGCTTTTTCTTTGCATTTTTCGCATCAATGACCGTCTTTGCGACTGCTCCGGCTCCTCCAGCTAGAGATCCTAGGGCTCCCAAGGCAGCAAACATTGGTATTAATGGTAGTAAATCAATCAGACGAAAATATTCAGCTCTGGAATTAGGCAAGTCTGAGGATGATGAAGCGTTACAGAAAATATTCCAACCACTGGCATCACCTTTGAAACAAATTGCCTCCACGTCCAAGGTCATAGAAGAGAAACTCGATGGAACACTTCCAAACATCAAGCGAAGCAAAGCAAAATCGTTGGGGTGTAAGAAGGAGAAGAAGGAGGAGGAGAAGGAGGATGAGGATAGGGAGGGGGAGTGGTAGCAATCGGATTTGAATCAAACTAATAACATACCTATGATGGATGTGGCTGATAATGTGGCTGATAATGCTGGACATACTGAAGATGATGATGGCATCACCTTTGAAACAAATTGCCTCCACGTCCAAGGTCATAGAAGAGAAACTCGATGGAACACTTCCAAACATCAAGCGAAGCAAAGCAAAATCGTTGGGGTGTAAGAAGGAGAAGAAGGAGGAGGAGAAGGAGGATGAGGATAGGGAGGGGGAGTGGTAGCAATCGGATTTGAATCAAACTAATAACATACCTATGATGGATGTGGCTGATAATGCTGGACATACTGAAGATGATGATAAGGACGGTTATGACGATACTGATGATGAACTTTTTGCAGATAGTGAAAATATCTCACCAGCTGCAATACATGATCACGTTGATCAGTATCCTGCGATGGCTCAAAAATATCTGACTGAATACTGGACAAATGATGAAAATATCGATATGGTTTATGGTCCCAAATATGATCCAGTAACATCGAAATTGTCTCTAAACGGAAAAAGAAATGAATTTCCATCGAAGAACTCGAGATATTCTTCTTGATGACTTTCGGTTCCGTGGCACTCCAGGCCTCTATCAATTACTCTTCTATAATGATCCATCTTTTTCCAAAGATGATACGAACCCATACAAGCAAATACTCTTGCTCACCAAAGCTCATCTGAATTCTGCAGGACGTATGAAGTCTTCCTCTAGACTCAAATACGTAGAAATTATTCGTCCAATGTTCAGATCCAATTCCAGTGGTCGTGGTTTGAAGTTGACATACAACACAGCACCTATCGAATACATGTATTGGGATGATCCAAACGAATTGGTAGATAGATTGAAGTTGCTCATTGCATCACAGCAAGCTGGAATTACATCGATTGATAACGAGATTATTGCTATCTTGAATGAATTTGAAGAGGCAGACATAATAAAACATGTGTGACGATTCGATGACATTTCCGTGTTCCGTGATACTTCCGTGACACTTCCGTGACACTTTCTTGACACTTCCGTGGCACTTCCGTGACACTTCCTTGACACTTCCGTGACAGCTCCGTGACACTTCCTTGACACTTTCGTGTTCCGTGACACTTGCGTGACACTTCCGTGACACTTCCATGGCATGTCTATAAGTGGCGGGGCTAATTGGCGAGGCAAAGTGCCGACCATTATCGATAACGAACAATACTTGAGTCATCAGCATAATAAGTCTCGACGAATTCGGACGTGGTTCGTTTTCACGCTCAGCTCAGATGGTGACAGTCAGATCTGGATTTTCACATACTCCAACCGGTGATAGGTGATATCGATGTTGGTCATTTGAAGATGTGTAACGTGAAACTGCCAACAGATGCCGCTGATGTTGCAAAGAAACAATATGTGGATGAAGTTATATCGCAAATGAAGTTAGATTTCAAGCTCGCTTTCGATAATTACGGTGAAAAAATCCGAAATTACCTTGCTGGCTGCAGCAACGAAATAATCGAAGAAAGAAAGAGAGTGAACGTACATGATCTCAAACTGACATCGTACAATAAAACTTTGTTCAGTTATCTGACATAGTACACAAGACTAACGTACATGTGGAGCAGCTTCGCAACAATTCTCTACAAAAACTTAAAAGCGACATCGACTTGAATGTGAAAAATATTCTAGAACTTGTTGATGAGATTGGCAACACTGTGAAGAGTTTGCACGATCTGAGGGTTGAGCAACAACAGTCATGATGAAGAACGTCAGCTTGCTGATGCCATTGCTAATATCGAAACGGATATCACCAATATTGTAGCTCCAAAATCTTCGACTGTGACACTACCACCACAACCACCACCAAAAAGAAAACCTCCTTTGTGAATCATATAAACTCCTTGTGTCATCGTTTCTTACATCATTATCCACGTTGTCAACATGTTACATTCTGAAGAAAACATCAAATTCGTTGATAAATTACATAGACCTGCACGTAAGAAATTCCCGAGACGTCGCATCATCATCAAAGGCTTGGATGACCTATGGCAAATTGATCTGGCCGAAATGCGACCCTATGCCTCTGTAAATAAGGATCATGAGCTGATAATGGTTGTGATTGATTGTTTTTCCAAGTACCTATGGACTCGACCATTGAAATCAAAAACTGGTACTGAAATTGCTCGGGCATTTGCAGATATCCTATCACATGCTGGCAACACCAGAGTTCCCAAGAACTTGCAAACCGATCAAGGAACTGAGTTCTACAACGGAAAGTTTCAAAGTCTGATGGAAAAGTTCTTCGTCAACCATTATCATACGTACACCATAATGAGGGCAGCCATTGCTGAACGTGTTATACGGACATTGAAGGAAAAGCTATACAAGTACTTCAGTTTGAATGGCTCATACCGTTGGATAGATGTCCTGCCTGGAATCTCGAAAAATTATAATGACACGAAACATACGACGATTAGATGCAAGCCCTGTTACGTCACCAAAGCCAACGAACAAGATATTCTAAAATCCACGTACAATCACATCGAAATTGCTGGAACCAGAAAATTCAACGTTGATGACATTGCGAGAATAAGCAAAGCCAAACATGTTTTCGAAAAGAAATATATACCAAATTGGACTACTGAACTATTTAGAATCGTTAAAGTTCGTATTACAAAACCTACCACATACATCTTGAAAGGTTTGCGTGGTACACCAATCGAAGGTGCCTTTTATCCTGAAGAATTGCAAAAAACTGATAATTCCGATGTTTACCTAGTGGAAAAAGTTCCAAGGAAGAGGGGTAAACAGGTGTTTGTCAAATGGCTGGGATTCGATGATACACACAACAGCTGGATTGATCCCACCAACAAGTTATAATGTAATCACATGGAAAACTAGCACAAATTCGATAGATGTGAGGGGCCTTCCACGTCGATCGCTGACAAATAACAACCATTATCAGATGTTGTGACGAGTCGGCAGTGGTGGTATAAATAGTGAGGACCGACCCTATCCAACACATTAGTTTGAAAGCAATGAGTATCGACTCTGGTGATTTTTGAAAACGGTAGTACTAGTTCATTGGCAATGATGGATTATTATGGTGACGTTGATACGTATTTGGAGATGGTTGAGCAAGCAGCGGAAGCTGAATCGTACCTCCTGCTGACTTCATCGTTCCAGTTGTCCACCTATATGATTCAGTGCAGACTTAGTCTAGCTAAACAGTTTAGTCCGAGCATCATCCTGAAGAAACCCTTCCATTCAGCGAAAATTTCGTTCTCCACATATGAATGGGCCACCTTCATCGATTCGCTGTATAAGGTACAACAAGACTTTTTTGAAGCACCCCTGCCTTGTTTCATTGATGAATCTGATCCTGCCGTTACCATCTGCGGGGACTATATCACCATAACCAAATTCGTTTGCGATGGTGTCAAAATGTTGTCACTCACTAAATAACACATTACATTCGAATTAGTGGAAGAGGATGTTGCAGACATTTTAAGGGCTGGAACGTGTGTTGTTTCACATCGAGTTGCGCTAATAAACAAATTGGACTTTCTCATGTATCATCAGAACATTTTGAATATTATAGCTGATTGGATTAAAAATGCCTGACTGATTTGGTCTGCAAGCTGTGTGCGATATACCCGCTTAGGACTCGTCTTATACGGTCACTTCTATCGTATCTGCTTCCACTGTATGCATGTCTGCTTCAATAGTGTCAATGATAGATGATAGGATAGAAAGATATAGTGTGCAAAGGATGAAGTCGATGTATCTTCGTTTGCCTATTGTACTCATTATATACTCTTCAAAGTCGTCTTATACGGTCACTGCTATCGTATCTGCTTCGACTGTATGCATGTCAGATGCTAGACTGCAAAGTTACAGTGTAAACATAGTCAAAGTCGATGTTCCCTGTTCTGCAAGCCGTGTTCGTTATACTTGCTCAGAACTTGTCTTATATCGTCACTGCAATCGTATCTGCTTCAACTGTATGCATGTTAGATACTACAGTACTAGTTACAGTGTTAACGAAGTCGAAATCGATGTTTCTTGTTCTGCGAGCTGTGTGCGTTATACCCGCTCAAAAGTCGTCTTTTATGGTCAATGCGAACTTGTCTGCTTCAATAGTGTCCATGTGAGATGATAGGATATGGAGATAGAGTGTGCACTCCGATGGAGTCGATGTATCTTTTATCTGCCTATTCTACGTTTTTTATACCCTCCTGAGTCGTCTCATATGGTATCTCCTTCAACTGTATGCTTGTCAGAAGCTAGACTGCAGAGTTTATGTGTAAACATAGTCGTTGTCGGAGTTTCTGGTTCTGCAAAATGTGTGCGTTATACCCGCTTAAATCGTCCCATATGGGCATTGCAAACTTGTTTGCTTCAATAGTATCCATTTGAGATGATAGGATAGAGATATAGAGTGTGCACACCGATGAAGTCGATGTTACTTTATTTGTCTATTGAACTCGTTATATATCAGCGTGGATACACTTATATCAATATAAATTGTTATTATAATATTGCATGCCAGTAACTAGGACACGATCATGCCACTTCTATTCGAACCATGTGAGAAGCAGTACATTGAATATACGTGTATGTATTCCGGAATAAACCTTTTATTCCTGTACACCATATGCCCCATTACATGGCGATCCTGCCAATTTTCCAAAGTGAAAAGTGATAAAGTTGCTGATCAGAAATATAGGAACGACTAACTCATGTGGGATGATGGGATAGAGAGACATAATGTGCACAACGATGAAGTCGAAATATCCCCATTTGCCTGTTGTACTCGCTATATACCCTTTGAAGTCGTCTTATAGGGTCACTGCAGGCGTTTCTGCTCCAATTGTATGTATGCCAGATGTATTACTGCAGAGTTCCAGTGTGAACATAGTCGAAGTCAAGGAGGTTTCTTGCTCTGCAAGCTGCGTGCGTAATACCTGCTAAGGACTCGTCTTATACGGTCACTTACATCGTATCTGCTTCAACTGTATGCATGTCAGATTCCAGATTGCAGAGTAACAGTGTAAACATAGTCGAAGTCGAAGTTTCTTGTTTTGCAAGCTGTGTGCGTTATACATGCTTAAAACTCGTCTTATATAGTCACTGATATCGTATCTGCTTCGATTGTATGCATGTTAGATGCTAGATGGCAGAGTTACAGTCTAAACAAAGTCGAAGTCGAAGTTTCTTGTTGTGCAAGTTGTGTGCGTTATACCCGCTTGGAAAACGTCTCATATGGGCATAGCAAACTTGTCTGCTTCAATAGTAATCATGTGAGATGATAAGATAGAGAGATATAGTGTGCAAAACGATGAAATCGATGTATCTTCGTTCGCCTATTGTATTCGTACGTGTACTAGACTGCAGAGTTTATGTGTGAACATAGTCGTAGTCGAAGTGTCTTGTTCTGCAAGTTGTGTGCGTTATACTCGCTAGCAAGTTGTCTTATGTGGTCAATGCAAACTTGTCTGCTTCAATAGTGTCAATGTTAGATGATAGGATAGAGAGATATTATGTGCAAGAGGACGAAGTCGCTGTATCTTCGTTTGCCTATTGTACTCATTATATACTCTTCAAAGTCGTCTTATACGGTCACTGCAATGGTATCTGCTACAACTGTATGCATGTCAGATGCTAGACTGCAGAGTTACAGGGTAAATATAGTCGAAGTCGAAGTTTCTTGTTCTGCAAACTGTATGCGTTATACCCGCTTGGAACTCATATCATATGGTCAATGCAAACTTGTCTGCTTCAATAGTGTCAATGTAAGATGATAGGATAGAGATATGTAGTGTTTAAAACGATGGAGTCGATGTATCTTCGTTCGCCCATTGTACTCGTAATATACCCTTCAAAGCCGTCTTATACGGTCACTGCAAAGGTATCTGCTTCAACTGTATGCATGTCAGAAGCTAGACTGCAGAGTTATAGTGTAAACATAGTCGGAGTCGAAGTTTCTTGTTCTGCAAACTGTATGCGTTATACCCGCTTGGAAGTCGTCTTATATGGTCAATGTGAACTTGTCTGCTTTGATAGTGTCCATGTGAGATGATAGGAGAGAGAGATATAGTGCACGGCGATGAAAACGATATATCTTCATTAGCCCATTGTTCTTGTTATATACCCCTTGGAGTCGTCTTATATGGTCACTGTCACCGAATCTGTTCCAACTGTATGCATGTCAGATTCTAGACTGCAGAGTTAGAGTGTTAACATTGTCGAAGTCAAAGTTTCTTGTTCTGCAAGCTGTGTGCATTATACCCACTGAGGACTCGTCTTATATGGTCACTGATATCGTATCTGCTTCTACTGTATGCATGATATATACTAGACGGCAGAGTTACAGTGTAAAAAGAGTCGAAGTCGGAAGTCCTTGTTGTGCAAATTGTGTGCGTTATACCCGCTTCGAAGTCGTCTCATATGGGCATTGCGAACTCGTCTGCTTCAATAGTATCCATGTGAGATGATAGGATAGAGAGATAGAGTGTGCACACCGATGAAGTCGATGTATCTTCATCTGCCTATCGTACTTACTATATACCCTCCAAAGTCGTCTTATATGGTCACTGCGATCATATCTGCTTCAACTGTCGGATGCTGGACTGCAAAACTACAATGTGAACATAGTCGAAGTCGATGTTTCTTCTTCTGCAAGCTGTGTTCGTTATACCCACTTGTGAGTCGTCTTATATGGTCAATGCGAACTTGTCTGCTTCAATAGTGTCTATGTGAGATGATAGGAAAGAGAGATATAGTGTGCACAACGATGGAAACGATTCATCTTCATTTGCCTATTGTTCTCGTTATATACCCTTCTGAGTCGTCTCATGCGGTCACTGCCATTGTATATGCTTTAACTCTATGCATGTCAGATGCTAGACTGCAGAGTTACAGTGTGAACATAGGCGAACTCGAAGTTTCTTGTTCTGCAAGCTGTGTGCGATATACCCGCTTAGGACTAGTCTTATACGGTCACTTCTATCGTATCTGCTTCAACTGTATGCATGTCAGATTCTAGACTGCAGAGTTACAGTGTAAACATAGTCAAAGTCAGAGATTCTCGTTCTGCAAGCTGTGTGCGTTATACCCGCTTGAAAGTCGTCTGATATGGGCATTGCAAACTCGTCTGCTTCAATTGTATCCATGTGAGATGATAGGATAGAGAAATAGAGTGTGCACACCGATGAGGTCGATGTATCTTCATCTGCCTATTGTACTTGATATGTACCCACAAAAGTCGTCTTGTATGGTCACTGCGATCATATCTGCTTCAACTGTATGCATGTCAGATGCTGGGCTGCAGAGTTACAGTGTAAACATAGTCAAAGTCGACGTTTCTTGTTCAAAAGCTATGTGCGTTATACCCGCTTAGGACTCGTCTTTTACGGTCACTTTCATCGAATCTGCTTCAACTTTATGCATGTCAGATTCTAGACTGCAGAGTAACAGTGTAAACAAAGTCAAAGTCGAAGTTTCTTGTTCTGCAAGCTGTGTGCGTTATACCCGCATAGAACTCGTCTCATATGGTCACTGAAAACGTATCTGCTCCGACTGTATGCATGTTAGATGCTAGATGGCTGAGTTACAGTGTTAACAAAGTAGAAGTCGAAGTTTCTTGTTGTGCAAGTTGTGTGCGTTATACCCGCTTGAAAGTCGTCTCATATGGGCATTGCGAACTTGTCTGCTTCAATAGTATCCATGTAAGATGATAGGATAGAGAGATATAGTGTGCAAAACGATGAAGTCGATGTATCTTCGGTCGCCTATTGTACTCGTTGTATACCCGTCAAAGTCGTCTTATACGGTCACTGCAATGGTATCTGCTTCAATTGTATGCATGTCATAAGCTAGACTTACAGTGTAAACATAGTCGATGTCAAAGTTTCTTGTTCTGCAAACTGTATACGTTATACCTGCTTGAGAGTCGTCTTATTTGGTCAATGCAAACTTGTCTGCTTCAATAGTATCCATGTGAGATGATAGGATGGAGAGATAGAGTATGCACATCGATAAAATCGATGTATCTTCATCTGCCTATTGTACTTGCTATATACCCTCCAAAGTCGTCTTATATGGTCTCTGCGATCATATCTGCTTCGACTGAATGCATGTCTAATGCTTGACTGCAGAGTTACAATGAAAACATAGGCAAAAACGATGTTTCTCGTTCTGGAAGCTGTGTGCGTTACACCCGCTTCGAAGTCTTCTTATATGGTCAATGCGAACTTGTCTGTTTCAATAGTCTCCATGTGAGATGATAGAAAAGAGAGAAATAACGTGCTCGACGATGGGAACGATGTATCTTCATTTGCCTATTGTTCTTGTTATTAACCCTCTAGAGTCGTCTTATACGGTCACTTCCATCGTATCTGCATCAACTGTATGCATGTCAGATTCTAGACTGCAGAGTTACAGTGTAAACATACACAAAGTCGGAGTTTTTTGCTCTGCAAGCTGTGAGCGTTATACCTGCTTAGAACTCGTCTCATATGGTCATTGATCTGCTTCAACTGAATGCATGTTAGATGCTAGACGGCAGAGTTATAGTGTAAACAGAGTCGAAGTCGAAGTTTCTTGTTGTGCAAGTTGTGTGTGTTATTCCCGCTTGGGAGTCGTCTCATATGGGCATTGCGAACTCGTCTGCTTCAATAGTAGCCATGTGAGATGGAAGGATAGAGAGATAGAGTGTGCACACCGATGGAGACGATGTATCTTCATCTGCCTATTGAACTTGCTATATACCCTCCAAAGTCGTCTTATATGGTCACTGCGATCATATCTGCTTCAATTGTATGCATGTCAGATGCGAGACTGCACAGTTACAATGTTAACATATTCGAAATCGATGTTCCTTGTTCTGCAAGCTTTGTGCGTAATACCCGCTTGGAAGTCGTCTTTTATGGTCGATGCGAACTTGTCTGCTTCAATAGTGTCCATGTGAGATGATAGGATAGAGGGATATAGTGTGCACTCCGATGAAGTCGATGTATTTTCATCTGCCTATTCTACGTTTTATATACCCTCCTGAATCGTCTTATATGGTATCTGCTTCAATTGTATGCATGTCAGAAGCTAGACTGCAGACTTTATGTGAAAAAATAGTCGTTGTCGGAGTTTTTTGTTCTGCAAAATGTGTGCGTTATACTCGCTTGGATCGTCCCATATGGGCATTGCAAACTCGTTTGCTTCAATAGTATCCGTGTGAGATGATAGGATAGAGATATAGATTGTGCACACCGATGAAGTCGATGTTACTTCATTTGTCTATTGAACTCGTTATATACCCTTCAGAGTCGTCTTATACGGTCACTGCCATCCTATGTGCTTCAACTGAATGCATGTCAAATGCTTGACGGCAGAGTTACAATGTGAACATAGTCGAAATCGATTTTTCTTGTTCTGCAAGTTGTGTGCGTTATACCCGCTTGGAAGTCGTCCCATATGGGCATCGGAAACTCGTCTGCTTCAATAGTGTCAATGTGAGTTGATACGATAGAGATGAAGAGTGTGCACACCGATGAAGTCGATGTATCTTCATCTGCCTATCGTACTTGATATATACCCTTCGAAGTCGTCTCATATGGTCACTGCAATCATATCTGCACTCTATGCATGTCAGAAGCTAGACTGCAGAGTTCATGTGTAAACATAGTCGTAGTCGGAGTTTTCTGTTTTGCAAGCTG
Source organism: Phaedon cochleariae (assembly GCA_918026855.4). Taxonomy (NCBI): domain Eukaryota; kingdom Metazoa; phylum Arthropoda; class Insecta; order Coleoptera; family Chrysomelidae; genus Phaedon; species Phaedon cochleariae. The sequence goes on along the minus strand of OU896721.1, from coordinate 10,781,999 downwards.
CGTGCGTAATACCTGCTTGGGAGTCGTCATATATGGTCATTGCGAACTTGTCTGCTTCAATCGTGTCCATGTTAGTTGATAGGATAGAGAGATATTGTGTGCACAACGATGAAGTCGATGTATCTCCATTTGCCTATCGTACTTGTTATAATCCCTCAAGAGTCGTCTCATACGGTCACTGCAATTGTTCCTGCATCGACTTTATGCATGTTAGATGCTAGACTGCAGAGTTACAGTGTGAACATAGTCGAAGTCGAAGTTCCTCGTTCTGCGAGTTGTGTGCGTTCTACCCGCTGAAAAGTCGTCTCATATAGACATTGCGAACTCGTCTGCTTCAATAGTATTCATGTGAGATGATAGGATGGAGAGATGGAGTGTGCACTCCGATGAAGTCGATGTATCTTCATCTGCCTATTGTACTCTTTATTTACCCTTCAGGTTCGTCTTATATGGTCACTGCGATCATATCTGCTCCAACTGTATGCATGTCAGAAGCTAGACTGCAGAGTTTATGTGTAAACATAGTCTTAGTCGATGTTTCTTGTTCTGCAAGTTGTGTGCGTTATACCCGCTAGTTAGACGTCTTATATGGTCAATGCAAACTTGTCTGCTTCAATCGTGTCTATGTAAGATGATAGGATAGAGAGATATAGTGTTCAAAACGATGAAGTCGATGTATCTTCGTTTGCCTATTGTACTCGTTATATACCCTTCAAAGTCGTCCTATACGATCACTGCTATCGTATCTGCATCAACTGTATGCATATCAGATTTTAGACTGCAGAGAAACAGTGTGAACATAGTCAAAGTCGAAGTTTCTTGTTCTGCATGTTGTGTGCGTTATACTTGCTCAGAACTCTTCTCATATGGTCACTGCAATCGTATCTACTCCAACTGTATGCATGTTAGATGCTAGACGGCAGAGTTACAGTGTAAACAAATGCGAAGTCGAAGTTTCTTGTTGTGCAAGTTGTTTGCGTTATTTCCGCCTGGGAGTCGTCTCATATGGGCATCGCGAACTCGTCTGCTTCAATAGTATCCATGTGAGATGAAAGGATAGAGAGATCGATTGTGCACACCGATGAGGTCGATGTATCTTCATCTGCCTATTGTACTTAATATATACCAACAGAAGTCATCTTATATGGTTACTGTGATCATATCTGCTTCAACTGTATGCATATCAGATGCGAGACTGCAGAGTTACAATGTAAACAAATTCGAAATCGATGTTTCTTGTTCTGCAAGCTGTGTGCGTTATACCCGCTTGCAAATCGTCTTTTATGGTCAATGCGAACTCCTTTGTTTCAATAGTGTCCATGTGGGATGATAGGATAGAGAGATAGAGTGTACACTCCGATGAAGTCGATGTATCTTTATCTGCCTATTCTACGTCTTATATAATCTCCTGAGTCGTCTTATATGGTATCTTCTCCAACTGTATGCATGTAAGAAGCTAGACTGCAGAGTTCATGTGTGAACATAGTCGTTATCGAAGTTTCTTGTTCTGCGGAATGTGTGCGTTATACCCGCTTAAATCTTCCCATATGGGCATTGCAAACTCGTTTGCTTCAGTAGTATCCATGTGAGATGATAGGATAGAGATATAGAGTGTGCACACCGATGATGTCGATGTTATTTCATTTGTCTATTGAACTCGTTATATACCCTTCAGAGTCGTCTTATATGGTCACTGCCATCGTATCTGCTCCAATTGTATGCATGTCGAATGCTCGACGGCAGAATAACAATGTAAACATAGTCGAAATCGATGTTTCTTGTTCTGCAAGTTGTGTGCGTTATACCTGCTTGGGAGTCGTCTCATATGGGCATCAGGAACTTGTCCGCTTCAATAGTATCAATGTGAGTTGATAGGATAGAAATGAAGAATGTGCACACCGATGAAGTCGATGTATCTTCATCTGCCTATTGAACTTGATATATACCCTTCAAAGTCGCCTTATACGGTCACTGCAATCATATCTGATTCAACTCTATGCATGTCAGGAGCTAGACTGCAGACTTTATGTGTAAACATAGTCGTAGTCGAAGTTTTTTGTTCTTCAAGTTGTGTGCGTTATACCCGCTAGGAAGTTGTCTGATATGGTCAATGCAAACTTGTCTGCTTCGATAGTGTCAATGTCAGATGATGGGATAGAGAGATATAGTGTGCAAGAGGATGAAGTCGATGTATCTTCGTTTGCTTATTGTACTCAATATATACTCTTCAGAGTCGTCTTATACGGTCACTGTTATCGTATCTGCTTCAACTGTATGCATGTCAGATTCTAGACTGCACAGTTACAGTGTGAACATAGTCAAAGTCGAAGTTAGTTGTTCTGCAAGCCGTGTTCGTTATACTTGCTCAGAACTCGTCTTATATGGTCCCTGCAATCGTATCTGCTCCAACTGTATGCATGTTAGATGCTAGACTGCAGAGTAACAGTGTAAAAAAAGTCGAAGTCGAAGTTTCTTGTTTTGCAAGCTGTGTGCGTTATACCCGCCTAGAACTCGTCTTATATGGTCACTGATCGTATCTGCTTCGATTGTATGCATGTTAGATTCTAGATGGCAGAGTTACAGTCTAAACAAAGTCGAAGTCGAAGTTCCTTGTTGTGTAAGTTGTGTGCGTTATACCCGCTTGAAAGTCATCTCATATGGGCATTGCAAACTCGTCTGCTTCAATAGTATCAATGTGAGTTGATAGGATAGAGATAAAGTGTGCACACCGATGAAGTCGATGTATCTTCATCTGCCTATTTTACTTGATATATACCCTCCAAAGTCGCCTCATATGGTCACCGCTATCATATCTGCTTCAACTCTATGCATGTCAGAAGCTAGACTGCAGAGTTTATTTGTAAACATAGTCGTAGTCGAAGTATTTTGTTCTAAAAGCTGCTTGCGTAATACCTGCTTGGGAGTCGTCTTATATGGTCATTGCGAACTTGTCAGCTTCAATAGTGTCTATGTTAGATGATAGGATAGAGAGATATTGTGTGCACAACGATGAAGTCGATGTATCTCAATTTGCCTATTGTACTTGTTATAATCCCTTAAGACTCGTCTCATACGGTCACTGCGATTGTTCCTGCATCGACTGTATGCATGTTAGATGCTAGGCTGCAGAGTTACAGTGTGAACATAGTCGAAGTCGAAGTTCCTCGTTCTGCAAGTTGTGTTTGTGATAAAGCGTGCAAGAGGATGGAGTCGATTTATCTTCGTTTGCCTATTGTACTCATTATATACTCTTCAAAGTTGTCTTATACGGTCACTGCCATCGTATATGCTTCAACTGTATGCATGTCAGATTCTTGACTGCATAGTAACAGTGTGAACATAGACAAAGTCGAAGTTTCTTGTTCTGCAAGCCGTGTTCGTTAAACTTGCTCAGAACTCGTCTTATATGGTCACTGCAATCGTATCTGCTTCAATTGTATGCATGTCGAATGCTCGACGGCAGAGTTACATTGTAAACATAGTCGAAATCGATGTTTCTTGTTCTGCAAGTTGTGTGCGTTATACCTGCTTGGAAGTCGTCTCATATGGGCATCGGGAACTTGTCCGCTTCAATAGTATCAATGTGAGTTGATAGGATAGAGATGAAAAGTGTGCACACCGATGAAGTCGATGTATCTTCATCTGCCTATTGAACTTGATATATACCCTTCAAAGTCGCCTTATACGGTCACTGCAATCATTTCTGATTCAACTCTATGCGTGTCAGGAGCTAGACTGCAGATTTTATGTGTAAACATAGTCGTAGTCGAAGTTTTTTGTTCTTCAAGTTGTGTGCGTTATACCCGCTAGGAAGTTGTCTGATATGGTCAATGCAAACTTGTCTGCTCCAATAGTATCAATGTCAGATGATGGGATAGAGAGATATAGTGTGCAAGAGGATGAAGTCGATGTATCTTCGTTTGCTTATTGTACTCAATATATACTCTTCAGAGTCGTCTTATACGGTCACTGTTATCGTATCTGCTTCATCTGTATGCATGTCAGATTCTAGACTGCACAGTAACAGTGTGAACATAGTCAAAGTCGAAGTTAGTTTTTCTGCAAGCCGTGTTTGTTATACTTGCTCAGAACTCGTCTTATATGGTCACTGCAATCGTATCTGCTCCAACTGTATGCATGTTAGATGCTAGACTGCAGAGTAACAGTGTAAACATAGTCGAAGTCGAAGTTTCTTGTTTTGCAAGCTGTGTGCGTTATACCCGCTTAGAACTCGTCTTATATGGTCACTGATATCGTATCTGCTCCGATTGTATGCATGTTCTAAAAAAAATTGTTTGTTTGTTCTAAAATTTGTTCTATCCGTCATTCGGTTGCCCCCTTACGGGCAACCCTCAAAAGTCTTCGAAAGTCTTGTGCGAGCAAGGAATGACGGGGGCCTTACCTTTTAACGTGTGATCCCAAACACTTTCTTGGGCCATCAGAAAAATTTCTGCAGTCGACGGGGATCGAACCCACGACCGGCAAGCGAATGCGAATTGGAATATAGACACTCTGTCCGCACGGCTACCTGGCCACCTGCAGATGTTAAACTCGTCTGCTTCAATAGTATCAATGTGAGTTGATAGGATAGAGATGAAGTGTGCACACCGATGAAGTCGATGTATCTTCATCTGCCTATTTTACTTGATATATAACCTCCAAAGTCGCCTCATATGGTCACCGCTATCATATCTGCTTCAACTCTATGCATGTCAGAAGCTAGACTGCAGAGTTTATGTGTAAACATAGTCGTAGTCGAAGTTATTTGTTCTGCAAGCTGCTTGCGTAATACCTGTTTGGGAGTCGTCTTATATGGTCATTGCGAACTTGTCTGCTTCAATAGTGTCTATGTAAGATGATAAAATAGAGAGATATTGTGTGCACAACGATGAAGTCGATGTATCTCAATTTGCCTATTGTACTTGTTATAATCCCTCAAGACTCGTCTCATACGATCACTGCGATTGTTTCTGCATCGACTGTATGCATGTTAGATGCTAGGCTGCAGAGTTACAGTGTGAAAATAGTCGAAGTCGAAGTTCCTCGTTCTGCAAGTTGTGTGTGTGATAAAGTGTGCAAGAAGATGAAGTCGATGTATCTCCGTCTGCCTATTGTACTCATTATAATACTCTTCAAAGTTGTCTTATACGGTCACTGCCATCGTATATGTTTCAACTGTATGCATGTCAGATTCTTGACTGCACAGTAACAGTGTGAACATAGACGAAGTCGAAGTTTCTTGTTCTGCAAGCCGTGTTCGTTGAACTTGCTCAGAACTCGTCTTATATGGTCACTGCAATCGTATCTGCTCCAACTGTATGCATGTTAGATGCTAGACGGCAGAGTTACAGTGTAAACTAAGTCGAAGTCGAAGTTTCTTGTTGTGCAAGTTGTGTGCATTATATCCGCTTGAAAGTCGTCTCATATTGGCATTGCGAACTCGTCTGCTTCGAGAGTATCCAAGTGGGATGATGGGATAGAGAGACATAATGTGCACAACGATGAAGTCGAAATATCCCCATTTGCCTGTTGTACTCGCTATAGATCCTTCAGAATCGTCTTATATGGTCACAGCAGGCGTATCTGCTCCAATTGTATGTATGCCAGAGTTGATACTGCAGAGTTACAGTGTAAACATAGTCGAAGTCAAGGTTTCTTGCTCTGCAAGCTGCGTGCGTAATACCTGCTTAGGACTCGTCTTATACGGTCACTTCCATCGTATCTGCTTCAACTGTATGCATGTCAGATTCTAGACTGCAGAGTAACAGTGTAAACATAGTCGAAGTCGAAGTTTCTTGTTTCGCAAGCTGTGTGCGTTATACATGCTTACAACTCGTCTTATATGGTCACTGATATCGTATCTGCTTCGATTATATGCATGTTAGATGCTGGATGGCAGAGTTACAGTCTAAACAAAGTCGAAGTCGAAGTTTCTTGTTGTGCAAAATGTGTGCGTTATACCCGCTTGAAAGTCGTCTCATATGGGCATTGCAAACTCGTCTGCTTCAAAAGTAATTATGAGAGATGATAGGATAAAGAGATATAGTGTGCAAAACGATGAAGTCGATGTATCTTCGTTCGCCTATTGTACCCGTACGTGTACTAGACTGCAGAGTTTATGTGTGAACATAGTCGTAGTCAAAGTGTCTTGTTCTGCAAGTTGTGTGCGTTATACTCGCTAGAAAGTTGTCTTATATGGTCAATGCAAACTTGTCTGCTTCAATAGTGTCAATGTTAGATGTTAGGATAGAGAGATATAGTGTGCAAGAGGACGAAGTCGCTGTATCTTCGTTTGCCTATTGTACTCATTATATACTCTTCAAAGTCGTCTTATACGGTCACTGCAATGGTATCTGCTTCAACTGTATGAATGTCAGATGCTAGACTGCAGAGTTACAGTGTAAATATAGTCGAAGTCGAAGTTTCTTGTTCTGCAAACTGTATGCGTTATACCCGCTTGGAACTCATATCATATGGTCAATGCAAACTTGTCTGCTTCAATAGTGTCAATGTAAGATGATAGGATAGAGAGATGTTGTGTGCAAAACGATGGAGTCGATGTATCTTCGTTCGTCTATTGTTCTCGTTATATACCCTTCAGAGCCGTCTTATACGGTCACTGCAATGGTATCTGCTTCAACTGTATGCATTTCAGAAGCTAGACTGCAGAGTTACAGTGTAAACATAGTCGAAGTCGAAGTTTCTTGTTCTGCAAACTGTATGCGTTATACCCGCTTGGAAGTCGTCTTATATGATCGATGCGAACTTGTCTGCTTCGATAGTGTCCATGTGAGATGATAGGGAAGAGAGATATAGTGCACGGCGATGAAAACGATGTATCTTCATCTGCCTATTGTTCTCGTTATATACCCTTTAGAGTCGTCTAATATGGTCACTGTCATCGAATCTGCTTCAACTGTATGCATGTCAGATTCTAGACTGCAGAGTTACAGTGTAAACATTGTCGAAGTCGAAGTTTCTTGTTCTGCAAGCTGTGTGTGTTATACCCGCTTAGGACTCGTCTTATATGGTCACTGATATCGTATCTGCTTATACTGTATGCATGATATATACTAGACGGCAGAGTTACAGTGTAAAAAGAGTCGAAGTCGGAAGTCTTTGTTGTGCAAATTGTGTGCATTATATCCGCTTCGAAGTCGTCTCATATGGGCATTGCGAACTCGTCTGCTTCAATAGTATCCATGTGAGATGAAAGGATAGGAAGATAGAGAGTGCACACCGATGAAGTCGATGTATCTTCATCTGCCTATCGTTCTTGCGATATACCCTTCAAAGTCGTCTTATATGGTCACTGCGATCATATCTGCTTCAACTGTCAGATGCTAGACTGCAAAGTTACAATGTGAACATAGTCGAAGTCGATGTTTCGTCTTCTGCAAGCTGTGTTCGTTAAACCCGCTTGTGAGTCGTCTTATATGGTCAATGCGAACTTGTCTTCTTCAATAGTGTCCATGTGAGATCATAGGAAAGAGAGATATAGAGTGCACAACGATGAAAACGATGTATCTTCAATCGCCTATTGTTCTCGTTATATACCCATCTGAGTCGTCTCATACGGTCACTGCCATTGTATATGCTTTAACTGTATGCATGGCAGATGCTAGACTGCAGAGTTACAGTGTGAACATAGGCGAACTCGAAGTTTCTTGTTCTGCAAGCTGTGTGCGACATACCCGCTCAGGACTCGTCTTATACGGTCACTTCTATCGTATCTACTTCAACTGTATGCATGTCAGATTCTAGACTGCAGAGTAACAGTGTAAACATAGTCAGAGTCAGAGTTTCTTGTTCTGCAAGCTGTGTGCGTTATACCCGTTTGAAAGTCGTCTCATATAGGCATTGCAAACACCGATGAGGTCGATGTATCTTCATCTGCCTATTCTACTTGTTATGTACCCACAAAAGTCGTCTTATATGGTCACTGCGATCATATCTGCTTCATTTGTATGCATGTCAGATGCCAGACTGCAGAGTTACAGTGTGAACATAGTCAAAGTCGACGTTTCTTGTTCATAAGCTGTGTGCGTTATATCCGCTTAGGACTCGTCTTATACGGTCACTTCCATCGTATCTGCTTCAACTGTATGCATGTCAGATTCAAGACTGCAGAGTAACAGTGTAAACATAATCAAAGTCGAAGTTTCTTGTTCTGCAAGCTGTGTGCGTTATTACCGCTTATAACTCGTCTCATATGGTCACTGATAACGTATCTGCTCCGACTGTATGCATGTTAGATGCTAGATGGCAGAGTTACGGTGTTAACAAAGTCGAAGTCGAAGTTTCTTGTTGTGCAAGTTGTGTGCGTTATACCCGCTTGTAAGTCGTCTCATATGGGCATTTCGAACTTGTGTGCTTCAATAGTATCCATGTAAGATGATAGGATAGAGAGGATATAGTGTGCAAAACGATGAAGTCGATGTATGTTCGGTCGCCTATTGTACTCGTTGTATACCCTTCAAAGTCGTCCTATACGGTCACTGCGATGGTATCTGCTTCAACTGTATGCATGTCAGAAGCTAGACTTACAGTGTAAACATAGTCGTAGTCCAAGTTTCTTGTTCTGCAAACTGTATGCGTTATACCTGCTTGAAAGTCGTCTTATATAGTCAATGCAAACTTGTCTGCTTCAATAGTATCCATGTGATATGATAGGATGGAGAGATAGAGTATGCACATCGATGAAATCGATGTATCTTCATCTGCCTATTGTACTCGCAATATACCCTTCAAAGTCGTCTTATATGGTCTCTGCCATCATATCTGCTTAGACTGAATGCATGTCACATGCTAGACTGCAGAGTTACAATGTAAACATAGTCAAAGTCGATGTTTCTTGTTCTGCAAGCTGTGTGCGTTATATCCTCTTGGAAGTCGTCTTATTCAGTCAATGCGAACTTGTCTGTTCCAATAGTGTCCATGTGAGATGATAGAAAAGAGAGAAATAATGTGCTCGACGATGAGAACGATGTATCTTCATTTGCCTATTGTTCTCGTTATAAACCCTTCGGAGTCGTCTTATACGGTCACTTCCATCGTATCTGCATCAACTGTATGCATGTCAGATTCTAGACTGCAGATTTACGTGTTAACATACACAAAGTCGAAGTTTTTTGCTCTGCAAGCTGTGAGCGTTATACCTGCCCAGAACTCGTCTTATATGGTCACTAATATCGTATCTGCTTCAACTTTATGCATGTTAGATGCTAGACGGCAGAGTTATGGTGTAAACAGAGTCGAAATCGAAGTTTCTTGTTGTGCAAGTTGTGTGTGTTTTTCCCGCTTGGGAGTCGTCTCATATGGGCATTGCGAACTCGTCTGCTTCAATAGTTGCCATGTGAGATGATAGGATAGAGATATAGAGTGTGCACACCGATGAAGTCGATGTTACTTCATTTGTCTATTAAACTCGTTATATACCCTTCAGAGTCGTCTTATACGGTCACTGCCATCGTATCTGCTTCAAATGTATGCATGTCGAATGCTTGACGGCAGAGTTACAATGTAAACATAGTCGAAATCGACGTTTCTTGTTCTGCAAGTTGTGTGCGTTATACCTGCTTGGAAGTCGTCTCATATGGGCATCGGGAACTCGTCCGCTTCAATAGTATCAATGTGAGTTGATAGGATGGAGATAAAAAGTGTGCACACCGATGAAGTCGATGAATCTTCATCTGCCTATTGAACTTGATATATACCCTTCAAAGTCGCCTTATACGGTCACTGCAATTATATCTGATTCAACTCTATGCATGTCAGGAGCTAGACTGCAGAGTTTATGTGTAAACATAGTCATAGTCGAAGTTTTTTGTTCTGCAAGTTGTGTGCGTTATACTTGCTAGGAAGTTGTCTGATATGGTCAATGCAAACTTGTCTGCTTCAATAGTGTCAATGTCAGATGATGGGATAGAGAGATATAGTGTGCAAGAGGATGAAGTCGATGTATCTTCGTTTGCTCATTGTACTCAATATATACTCTTCAAAGTATGCATGTCAGATTCTAGACTGCACAGTTAAATGTGAACATAGTCCCAGATAGCACACACTCGCCTAAGGTCATCCTCAATGTGTCGCCAAACGCCTGGAGAGGACGTTCTTTTTTCTACAACCTAAGAACATCATCAGGCGTAAATTCAGCGCTGTAATTGTCCTAAATGAGTTCTTTCAGTGACAGCCTGGGGATGTTAAGAATTCCGTGCCTACGGACGTCTTCAGCTGACATTCCATGAAATAACGTGTCATCGAAGACAAAAGGAAGAAAAAGAAGAACTAGAGTTGAGGTTATGTCTCATGATAGTCATGATTTGTTCAAGATGCATCATAATAATATATTAATGATTATATCAAAATTATTAGAGTATTCATTGAATACCTTCATCAAATTTCTATTTCACAAAATGATTGCGAGAAGAACTTATTGCACAGAATTGAAAGATAACAAAAACAAAAGGATGATAATCTCTGTTGATGAGATTTCTCTCAGGTAGCAAGAAACAATGGTGAGTAAATACTAAATAGAATCATTGATAGTACCGGACATGAAATATTGATACATCCATATACATTATTTATTGTTTCAGGAGGTTATTGAGAACACAAACTTGATGATATCATCATAGCAAACATGTTTTATTCCAAGATAGCTTTGCTTCTTCGGAATCTTTAAAATATTGTATGGAAGCTTGAACTTTCAGTATGAATTCAATAAAGGTAGGTACCTGAATCAAATCATTGATATAGTAGGTACTGGACATGAAATGTTAATAGGTTAATTATTTGTTTCAGATGGAGTTATTGAGAACACAAGATTGATGATGTCATCAGAGCAGAGATGTTTCATTCCAAGATATTTTGGCTTCTTCGAAATCTATGTGAGATTGTGTATGAATGTTTGCACTTTCAGTATATTCAATAAAGGTAGGTATCTAAATCAAATCATTGATATAGTAGGGACTGGAACATGAAATATTAATAGGTACATTATTTGTTTCAGAAGGTTATTGAAAACACAAAATGATGATATCATCAGAGCAGAGATATTTTATTCCAAGATATTTTGGCTTCTTTGGAAATTATGAAAGATTGTACGTATGCAGACTTGAACTTTCAGTAGATTCAATAATGGTTGGTACCTATAACTACATAAATCATATCATTGATAGTAAGTACTGGACATGAAATATTGATACATTGTTTGTTTCAGAAGGTTATGCAAAACATAAACCTGATGATATTTTCATTCCAAGATAGTTTCGCTTCTTCAGAATCTATAAAATTTTGCATGAAGGCTTCAACTTCCAGTTGATTATTCTGCATCAGGAATGTCCAGAGTTCAGAAATCAGAAACAACATGGAGAAATATAACTATCAATAGGCAATAACTTCTAGTAGTGCTCAACAAGGAGCTGAAATACATTTCTTTGAAAAGGAAATTGAAATTTCTCAGAATAAGTTATAAATAATAGAATGTAAGTTTTTCATTTGGTTTTTCATTTGAACCTATTATAAATAGAGGGAAATTTTGCAAATATCATGTGATCCATATTATTTTGAAAAAATCATCATTTGCATAATACAAGGTGATTCAATAGTGTGTTATCCTTTTTGTATATTAGCCAAACCATCAGATAAATAGAGAAAATTCAAGTACAACAGTAATAGGGTTTCATGAGAACTTTCACATTAAATTGTTTTCATATATATCTGTAGGGTGTTCGAATTCCAAGATATATTGACTGATGATTGTTTTTTTCCAAATGGGACACCCTGTATACTATTGCATTTTTAGGTTCTCCCTGAAGAGCTGATTCCATCAATGTATCACACTTGGGGTCTAGCGGGAATGATTACAGAGATATAGGGTGTTCAAAAACAAGATTTTTCCATTTTAGGATTTTTTTGTGGAAACTATTCAATATTGGTCAAAACGGCTCACATATCCTTATAAACTTTCGATTTACTATCTACTGACATTCAATCGGAACAAATAGAGGGTGGGTTAACATTCAGAATACTGATCAGCTTATTGTATCTGTTCCAAATAAATATCAGTAGATAGCTAATCAAAAGTTATGACAGGAACATGTGAGCCGTTTTGACCATTAATGAATAGTTCCGACACGAAAAATCCTACATTTGAAGAATCTCAATTGTCAACACCCTATATCTCTGTAATAATTCCCACTAGACACCAAGTGTGATGCATTGATGAAATCAACTCTTCAGGGAAAACTCAAAAATGCAATAATATACAAGGTGTTCTATTGAAAAAAACCAATCATCAACCGATATCTTGGAATTCGAACACCCTATAGATATGAAAACAACTTTAGGTGATTGTTCTAATGAAACCCTATTACTGTTGTACTTGAATTTTCATTTTATATATCTGATGGTTTGGCTAATATCGGAGGAGTACACACTATAGTGACTCATTCTGTATACGAATAATATTCTCCCATAAATCTTGAACCTTCTTGAAACATCATCAAAAACCGCCTCAAGTTGTTACCATGATGTCCTGAGGTTGTCTCGGAAGATTTCATAGGGATGTTCTGAGACGTTATTAGTATGTAGAGAATGGTAACAGGAGGACGTCTTGAGAATGTCCTCAGGCTCGCTCTCGACGTCCTGAGGACATGATTGTGAACGCCTCAGAAGGGCCTCGAAGGAATTTGTGCTATCTGGGGTCAAAGTCGAAGTTACTTGTTCTGCAAGCCGTGTTCGTTATACTTGCTCAGAACTCGTCTTATATGGTAACTGCAATCGTATCTGCTCCAACTGTATGCATGTTAGATGCTAGACTGCAGAGTAACAGTGTAAACATATTCGAAGTCGAAGTTTCTTGTTTTGCAAGCTGTGTGCGTTATACCCGCTTTGAACTCGTCTTATATGGTCACTGATATCGTATCTGCTTCGATTGTTTGCATGTTAGATGCTAGATGGCAGAGTTACAGTCTAAACAAAGTCGAAGTCGAAGTTTCTTGTTGTGCAAGTTGTGTGCGTTATACCCGCTTGAAAGTCATCTCATATGGGCATTGCAAACTCGTCTGCTTCAATAGTATCAATGTGAGTTGATAGGATAGAGATAAAGTGTGCACACCGATGAAGTCGATGTATCTTCATCTGCCTATTGTACTCGATATATAACCTTCAAAGTCGCCTCATATTGTCACCGCAATCATATCTGCTCCAACTCTGAGCATGTCAGAAGCTAGACTGCAGAGTTTATGTGTAAACATAGTCGTAGTCGAAGTTTTTTGTTCTGCGAGCTGCTTGCGTAATACCTGCTTGGGTGTCGTCTTATATGGTCATTGCGAACTTGTCTGCTTCGATAGTGTCCATGTTAGATGATAGGATAGAGAGATATTGTGTGCACAACGATGAAGTCGATGTATCTCAATTTGCCTATTGTACTTGTTATAATCTCTTAAAACTCGTATCATACGGTCACTGCGATTGTTCCTGCATCGACTGTATGCATGTTAGATGCTAGACTGCAGAGTTACAGTGTGAACATAGTCGAAGTCGAAGTTCCTCGTTCTGCAAGTTGTGTGTGTGATAAAGTGTGCAAGAGGATGAAGTCGATGTATCTTCGTTTGCCTATCGTACTCATTATATACTCTTCAAAGTTGTCTTATACGGTCACTGCCATCGTATCTGCTTCAACTGTATGCATGTCAGATTCTAGACTGCACAGTAACAATGTGAACATAGTCAAAGTCGAAGTTTCTTGTTCTGCAAGCCGTGTTCGTTGAACTTGCTCAGAACTCGTCTATATGGTCACTGCAATCGTATCTGCTCCAACTGTATGCATGTTAGATGCTAGACGGCAGAGTTACAGTGTAAACAAAGTCGAAGTCGAAGTTTCTTGTTGTGCAAATTGTGTGCATTATATCCGCTTGAAAGTCGTCTCATATTGGCATTGCGAACTCCTCTGCTTCAAGAGTATCCATGTAGGATGATGGGATAGAGAGACATAATGTGCACAACGATGAAGTCAAAATATCCCCATTTGCCTGTTGTACTCGCTATAGATCTTTCAAAATCTTCTTATATGGTCACTGCAGGCGTATCTGCTCCAATTGTATGTATGCCAGATGTGATACTGCAGAGTTACAGTGTAAACATAGTCGAAGTCAAGGTGTCTTGCTCTGCAAGCTGCGTGCGTAATACCTGCTCAGGACTCGTCTTATACGGTCACTTCCATCGTATCTGCTTCAACTGTATGCATGTCAGATTCTAGACTGCAGAGTAACAGTGTAAACATTGTCGAAGTCGAAGTTTCTTGTTTTGCAAGCTGTGTGCGTTATACATGCTTGGAACTCGTCTTATATGGTCACTGATATCGTATCTGCTTCGATTGTATGCATGTTAGATGCTAGATGGCAGAGTTACAGTTCAAACAAAGTCGAAGTCGAAGTCGAAGTTTCTTGTTGTGCATGTTTGCACTTTCAGTATATTCAATAAAGGTAGGTATCTAAATCAAATCATTGATATAGTAGGGACTGGAACATGAAATATTAATAGGTACATTATTTGTTTCAGAAGGTTATTGAAAACACAAAATGATGATATCATCAGAGCAGAGATATTTTATTCCAAGATATTTTGGCTTCTTTGGAAATTATGAAAGATTGTACGTATGCAGACTTGAACTTTCAGTAGATTCAATAATGGTTGGTACCTATAACTACATAAATCATATCATTGATAGTAAGTACTGGACATGAAATATTGATACATTGTTTGTTTCAGAAGGTTATGCAAAACATAAACCTGATGATATTTTCATTCCAAGATAGTTTCGCTTCTTCAGAATCTATAAAATTTTGCATGAAGGCTTCAACTTCCAGTTGATTATTCTGCATCAGGAATGTCCAGAGTTCAGAAATCAGAAACAACATGGAGAAATATAACTATCAATAGGCAATAACTTCTAGTAGTGCTCAACAAGGAGCTGAAATACATTTCTTTGAAAAGGAAATTGAAATTTCTCAGAATAAGTTATAAATAATAGAATGTAAGTTTTTCATTTGGTTTTTCATTTGAACCTATTATAAATAGAGGGAAATTTTGCAAATATCATGTGATCCATATTATTTTGAAAAAATCATCATTTGCATAATACAAGGTGATTCAATAGTGTGTTATCCTTTTTGTATATTAGCCAAACCATCAGATAAATAGAGAAAATTCAAGTACAACAGTAATAGGGTTTCATGAGAACTTTCACATTAAATTGTTTTCATATATATCTGTAGGGTGTTCGAATTCCAAGATATATTGACTGATGATTGTTTTTTTCCAAATGGGACACCCTGTATACTATTGCATTTTTAGGTTCTCCCTGAAGAGCTGATTCCATCAATGTATCACACTTGGGGTCTAGCGGGAATGATTACAGAGATATAGGGTGTTCAAAAACAAGATTTTTCCATTTTAGGATTTTTTTGTGGAAACTATTCAATATTGGTCAAAACGGCTCACATATCCTTATAAACTTTCGATTTACTATCTACTGACATTCAATCGGAACAAATAGAGGGTGGGTTAACATTCAGAATACTGATCAGCTTATTGTATCTGTTCCAAATAAATATCAGTAGATAGCTAATCAAAAGTTATGACAGGAACATGTGAGCCGTTTTGACCATTAATGAATAGTTCCGACACGAAAAATCCTACATTTGAAGAATCTCAATTGTCAACACCCTATATCTCTGTAATAATTCCCACTAGACACCAAGTGTGATGCATTGATGAAATCAACTCTTCAGGGAAAACTCAAAAATGCAATAATATACAAGGTGTTCTATTGAAAAAAACCAATCATCAACCGATATCTTGGAATTCGAACACCCTATAGATATGAAAACAACTTTAGGTGATTGTTCTTATGAAACCCTATTACTGTTGTACTTGAATTTTCATTTTATATATCTGATGGTTTGGCTAATATCGGAGGAGTACACACTATAGTGACTCATTCTGTATACGAATAATATTCTCCCATAAATCTTGAACCTTCTTGAAACATCATCAAAAACCGCCTCAAGTTGTTACCATGATGTCCTGAGGTTGTCTCGGAAGATTTCATAGGGATGTTCTGAGACGTTATTAGTATGTAGAGAATGGTAACAGGAGGACGTCTTGAGAATGTCCTCAGGCTCGCTCTCGACGTCCTGAGGACATGATTGTGAACGCCTCAGAAGGGCCTCGAAGGAATTTGTGCTATCTGGGGTCAAAGTCGAAGTTACTTGTTCTGCAAGCCGTGTTCGTTATACTTGCTCAGAACTCGTCTTATATGGTAACTGCAATCGTATCTGCTCCAACTGTATGCATGTTAGATGCTAGACTGCAGAGTAACAGTGTAAACATATTCGAAGTCGAAGTTTCTTGTTTTGCAAGCTGTGTGCGTTATACCCGCTTTAAACTCGTCTTATATGGTCACTGATATCGTATCTGCTTCGATTGTTTGCATGTTAGATGCTAGATGGCAGAGTTACAGTCTAAACAAAGTCGAAGTCGAAGTTTCTTGTTGTGCAAGTTGTGTGCGTTATACCCGCTTGAAAGTCATCTCATATGGGCATTGCAAACTCGTCTGCTTCAATAGTATCAATGTGAGTTGATAGGATAGAGATAAAGTGTGCACACCGATGAAGTCGATGTATCTTCATCTGCCTATTGTACTCGATATATAACCTTCAAAGTCGCCTCATATTGTCACCGCAATCATATCTGCTCCAACTCTGAGCATGTCAGAAGCTAGACTGCAGAGTTTATGTGTAAACATAGTCGTAGTCGAAGTTTTTTGTTCTGCGAGCTGCTTGCGTAATACCTGCTTGGGTGTCGTCTTATATGGTCATTGCGAACTTGTCTGCTTCGATAGTGTCCATGTTAGATGATAGGATAGAGAGATATTGTGTGCACAACGATGAAGTCGATGTATCTCAATTTGCCTATTGTACTTGTTATAATCTCTTAAAACTCGTATCATACGGTCACTGCGATTGTTCCTGCATCGACTGTATGCATGTTAGATGCTAGACTGCAGAGTTACAGTGTGAACATAGTCGAAGTCGAAGTTCCTCGTTCTGCAAGTTGTGTGTGTGATAAAGTGTGCAAGAGGATGAAGTCGATGTATCTTCGTTTGCCTATCGTACTCATTATATACTCTTCAAAGTTGTCTTATACGGTCACTGCCATCGTATCTGCTTCAACTGTATGCATGTCAGATTCTAGACTGCACAGTAACAATGTGAACATAGTCAAAGTCGAAGTTTCTTGTTCTGCAAGCCGTGTTCGTTGAACTTGCTCAGAACTCGTCTATATGGTCACTGCAATCGTATCTGCTCCAACTGTATGCATGTTAGATGCTAGACGGCAGAGTTACAGTGTAAACAAAGTCGAAGTCGAAGTTTCTTGTTGTGCAAATTGTGTGCATTATATCCGCTTGAAAGTCGTCTCATATTGGCATTGCGAACTCGTCTGCTTCAAGAGTATCCATGTAGGATGATGGGATAGAGAGACATAATGTGCACAACGATGAAGTCAAAATATCCCCATTTGCCTGTTGTACTCGCTATAGATCTTTCAAAATCGTCTTATATGGTCACTGCAGGCGTATCTGCTCCAATTGTATGTATGCCAGATGTGATACTGCAGAGTTACAGTGTAAACATAGTCGAAGTCAAGGTGTCTTGCTCTGCAAGCTGCGTGCGTAATACCTGCTCAGGACTCGTCTTATACGGTCACTTCCATCGTATCTGCTTCAACTGTATGCATGTCAGATTCTAGACTGCAGAGTAACAGTGTAAACATTGTCGAAGTCGAAGTTTCTTGTTTTGCAAGCTGTGTGCGTTATACATGCTTGGAACTCGTCTTATATGGTCACTGATATCGTATCTGCTTCGATTGTATGCATGTTAGATGCTAGATGGCAGAGTTACAGTTCAAACAAAGTCGAAGTCGAAGTCGAAGTTTCTTGTTGTGCAAGTTGTGTGCGTTATACCCGCTTAAAAGTCGTCTCATATGGGCATTGCAAACTCGTCTGCTTCAATAGTAATCATGTGAGATGATAGGATAGAGAGATATAGTGTGCAAAACGATGGAGTCGATGTATCTTCGTTCGCCTATTGTACCCGTACGTGTACTAGACTGCATAGTTTATGTGTGAACATAGTCGTAGTCAAAGTGTCTTGTTCTAAGTTGTGTGCATTATACTCGCTGGGAAGTTGTCTTATATGGTCAATGCAAACTTGTCTGCTTCAATACTGTCAATGTTAGATGATAGGATAGAGATATATAGTGTGCAAGAGGACGAAGTCGCTGTATCTTCGTTCGCCTATTGTACTCATTATATACTCTTCAAAGTCGTCTTATACGGTCACTGCAATGGTATCTGCTTCAACTGTATGCATGTCAGATGCTAGACTGCAGAGTTACAGTGTAGATATAGTCGAAGTCGAAGTTTCTTGATCTGCAAACTGTATGCGTTATACCCGCTTAGAACTCGTATCATATGGTCAATGCAAACTCGTCTGCTTTAATAGTGTCATTGTAAGATGAAAGGATAGAGAGATGTAGTGTGCAAAACGATGGAGTCGATGTATCTTCGTTTGCCTATTGTTCTCGTTATATACCCTTCAAAGCCGTCTTATACGGTCACTGCGATGGTATCTGCTTCAACTGTATGCATGTCAGGAGCTAGACTGCAGAGTTACAGTGTTAACATAGTCGAAGTCGAAGTTTCTTGTTCTGCAAACTGTATGCGTTATACCCGCTTGGAAGTCGTCTTATATGGTTAATGCGAACTTGTCTGCTTCAATAGTGTCCATGTGATATGATAGGATGGAGAGATAGAGTATGCACATCGATGAAATCGATGTATCTTCATCTGCCTATTGTACTCGCTATATACCCTCCAAAGTCGTCTCATATGGTCACTGCAATCATTTCTGCTTCAACTTTATGCATGTCAGAAGCTTGACTGCAGAGTTTATGTGTAAACATAGTCGTAGTCGAAGTTTTCTGTTCTGCAAGCTGCGTGCGTAATACCTGCTTGGGAGTCGTCTTATATGGTCATTGCAAACTTGTCTGCTTCAATAGTGTCCATGTTAGATGATAGGATTGAGAGATATTGTGTGCACAACGATGAAGTCGATGTATCTCTATTTGCCTATTGTACTTGTTATAATCCCTTAAGAGTCGTCTCATACGGTCACTGCAATTGTTCCTGCATCGACTTTATGCACGTTAGATACTAGGCTGCAGAGTTACAGTGTGAACATGGTCGAAGTCGAAGTTCCTCGTTCTGCAAGTTGTGTGCGTTCTACCCGCTCAAAAGTCGTCTCATAAAGGCATTGCGAACTCGTCTGCTTCAATAGTATTCATGTGAGATGATAGGATGGAGAGATAGAGTGTGCACTCCGATGAAGTCGATGTATCATCATTTGCCTATTGTACTTTTTATATACCCTTCAGGTTCGTCTTATATGGTCACTGCGATCATATCTGCTCCAACTGTATGCATGTCGGAAGCTAGACTGCAGAGTTTATGTGTAAACATAGTCTTAGTCGATGTTTCTTGTTCTGCAAGTTGTGTGCGTTATATCTGCTAGAGAGACGTCTTATATGATCAATGCAAACTTGTCTGCTCCAATTGTGTCTATGTAAGATGATAGGATAGAGAGATATAGTATGATGTCGATGTATCTTCGTTTGCCTATTGTACTCGTTATATACCCTTCAAAGTCGTCTCATACGGTCACTGCTATCGTATCTGCTTCAACTGTATGCATATCAGATTCTAGACTGCAGAGAAACAATGTGAACATAGTCAAAGTCGAAGTTCCTTGTTCTGCATGTTGTGTGCGTTATACTTGCTCAGAACTCATTTCATATGGTCACTGCAATCGTATCTACTCCAACTGTATGCATGTTAGATGCAAGACGGCAGAGTTACAGTGTAAACAAATGCGGAGTCGAAGTTTCTTGTAATGAAAGTTGTGTGCGTTATTCCTGCCTGGGAGTCGTCCCATATGGGCATTGCGAACTCGTCTTGTAACGAATTATCAAGATTCGTTCCTAAAATCTGAAATCAACTATCTTTTTCTTGTGAACAACACCCTGTACCAGTCGGCCGACGAAGCGAGATCCCGTTTCAGTTCTATCGCGCAAAGTCGCTACCATAGACTCGCTACGTCACAGAAGAGAGGGGACGCGGCGAGAGCCAAGCTGGTAACAGCGGTCGATCGGAGACGGCAGTCGATCTCAAGCGCCTAAATTGAATAGTCGTGCTCGCCAGCAAATAAGCCGGACCGCGTGGGAAATTATTTGACTTCACTTCCCTGATAATAAATTCGTTTCTCGTTGAATGTTCGGAACTCGATCATTTGGCTCTTGAAAAGGACTATTGAAGATAGGTTACCACACGCCGTCGCATACGTTGTCCTATTTCTAGCCATTTCATCTCGTTTCCCCAGGTTGCGAAAGTGATTTCCTGGTACGTTTCTGACGACGCGGAATTTTCACTTTTCGGTCCGCCCAGCCACCCGAGGCTACCCAGCGATTATATTTCCACATTTCGTAGATCAAATAATTTTCCACGTACTTTGTCAATAGTGATTTTCTGGTACGTTTCTGACGACGCAGAATATTCACTTTTTGGTCCGCCCAGCCACCCGAGACTGTCCAGCGATTATTTCCCTATTTCTTTTCGAGATTTGATAATTCTATAACACTCGTTGACAAATGGTGATTTTTCTGGTACGTTTCTGACGACGCAGAATTTTCACTTTTTGTCCGCCCAGCCACCCGAGGCTGCCCAGTGATTATATTTCTATTGTATTGGAAATAAAATAATCTTCCACGTACTTCATCAATAGTGATTTACTGGTACGTTTCTGACGACGCAGAATATTCACTTTTTGGACCGCCCAGCCATCCGAGACTGTCCAGCGATTATTTTCCTATTTCTTCTCGAGATTTGATAATTCTGTAACACTCGTTTACAAATGGTGATTTTTCTGGTACGTTTCTGACGACGCAGAATTTTCACTTTTTGTCCGCCCAGCCACCCGAGGCTGCCCAGTGATTATGTTTCAATTGTATTGGAAATAAAATAATCTTTCACGTACTTTATCAATAGTGATTTTCTGGTACGTTTCTGACGACGCAGAATATTCACTTTTTGGTCCGCCCAGCCACCCGAGACTGTCCAGCGATTATTTCCCTATTCCTTCTCGAGATTTGATAATTCCGTAACACTCGTTTACAAATGGTGATTTTTCTGGTACGTTTCTGACGACGCAGAATTTTCACTTTTTGTCCGCCCAGCCACCCGAAGCTGCCCAGTGATTATATTTCTATTGTATTGGAAATAAAATAATCTTCCACGTACTTTATCAATAGTGATTTTCTGGTATGTTTCTGACGACGCAGAATATTCACTTTTTGGTCCGCCCAGCCACCCGAGACTGTCCAGCGATTATTTCCCTATTTCTTCTCGAGATTTGATAATTCTGTAACACTCGTTTACAAATGGTGATTCTTCTGGTACGTTTCTGACGACGCAGAATTTCCACTTTTTGTCCGCCCAGCCACCCGAGGCTGCCCAGTGATTATGTTTCAATTGTATTGGAAATAAAATAAACTTCCACGTACTTTATCAATAGTGATTTTCTGGTACGTTTCTGACGACGCAGAATATTCACTTTTTGGTCCGCCCAGCCACCCGAGACTGTCCAGCGATTATTTCCCTATTCCTTCTCGAGATTTGATAATTCCGTAACACTCGTTTACAAATGGTGATTTTTCTGGTACGTTTCTGACGACGCAGAATTTTCACTTTTTGTCCGCCCAGCCACCCGAGGCTGCCCAGTGATTATATTTCTATTGTATTGGAAATAAAATAATCTTCCACGCACTTTACCAATAGTGATTTTCTGGTACGTTTCTGACGACAAGGAATTTTCACTTTTCGGTCCGCCCAGCCACCCGAGGCTACCCAGCTATCATATTTTTCCTAGTTAGGAGATCAACTGATCTTCCACGTACTTTACCAATAGTGATTTTCTGGTACGTTTCTGACGACGCGGAATATTCACTTTTTGGTCCGCCCAGCCACCCGAGGCTACCCAGCGATCATATTTCTATATATCGGAGATCAACTAATTTTCCACGTACTCTACCAATTGTGATTTTCTGGTACGTTTCTGACGACGCGGAATATTCACTTTTCGGTCCGCCCAGCCACCCGTGGCTGCCCAAGGTTTGATCTTGGGTTTCTTCTCGGAAGTAAATAATTGCGGAAACTCCGCCCCGTTTACAAATAGTGATTCTTCTGGTACGTTCTCGACGACGCTGAATTGTCACTTCTTGTCCGCCCAGCCACCCGAGGCTGCCCAGAAGTTATTTCCTGTTCTCCATATAGATATCAAATGATTTCGTGTAATCATTCACAAACAGTGATTTTCTGGTACGTCTCTGGCGACGCAGAATTCTCACTTTTGTCCGCCCAGCCACCCGAGGCTGCCCCGAAGTTATTTCCTGTTTACATATCGATATAAAATAATTTCGTGTAATCATTCACAAACAGTGATTTTCTGGTACGTCTCTGGCGACGCAGTATTCTCACTTTTGTCCGCCCAGCCACCCGAGGCTGCCCCGAAGTTATTTCCTGTTTACATATCGATATAAAATAATTTCGTGTAATCATTCACAAACAGTGATTTTCTGGTACGTCTCTGGCGACGCAGAATTCTCACTTTTGTCCGCCCAGCCACCCGAGGCTGCCCCGAAGTTATTTCCTGTTTACATATCGATATAAAATAATTTCGTGTAATCATTCACAAACAGTGATTTTCTGGTACGTCTCTGGCGACGCAGAATTCTCACTTTTGTCCGTCCAGCCACCCGAGGCTGCCCCGAAGTTATTTCCTGTTAACATATCGATATAAAATAATTTCGTGTAATCATGCACAAACAGTGATTTTCTGGTACGTCTCTGGCGACGCAGAATTCTCACTTTTGTCCGCCCAGCCACCCGAGGCTGCCCAACAATCATTTTCATAGCATTTACCAGAGCAACGATCTGTTGTACTCTTTTACGAATAGTAGTACACTTCCGGCAACGCGGAATTCTTTTTTTTTACTCAGCCACCCGAGGTTGCCCACCGTGGAGCTTTGCACATCGCTTTGGAATTAGTTTCATTTCAACAGCGTTCTGAATTCTGGGTGTCTCAGCAGACACAGAATTCTCTTTTCACTCGCTCAGCCGCCCGAGGCTTTCCCCCTGCTAAGCATTCCATATCGTTCTGGAATTAATTTCCTGTCAGTGGTATTTGGGTTGTTTTTGAAACGTCTTGACGACGTGGAATATCATAGTTGATTATTCCGTCCGCCCAGCCGCCCGTGGCTGCCCACGATAGGAAGTTTAATATCCTATCTCACCGACGTGTAATAACAAGTACGAGATAACCTTCTGTCCTGGAAACCTGAAGGTAACTTATGATCCTGACTAGAGGCCCTACCCCGAGAGGCCAGTGAGGAAGATCAAGAAAGAAGATTACGCGGTACACATATTTTATTTTGAGATAAATGAAATACTCGACACGATTATTGTGAACAATAGGAAATACATTCGTTCTTCTATTTTAACATCTGTGTATTACTTTATTGGTCTGGCAAACATCAAATAAACCTGAATCCTGGACGTACTCGTTTGCACTGAGCTAATCCTGCAGCAAATAAACGTTACAAATTTGGCGCCCGAGCAGCCCCAGTAGCACACAATCTTGGCTGGGCATTGGCCCTATATTGGCCCAATATTGCCAATATCGGGCCAATATAGAGCCAATATCCAGCCAAGATTCGTGCTACTGGGGAGGGACCGTAGTTTTGCCGTTGCCAGATTCAATAAAGTAGATAAATCAGAATGGATGATTTTTCTCTGAGCAATATGTACAAAATGCGTAAAGAAGAGTCACAAGAACGTATGCGAGCCTTAGGAATCGATGTTGAAGGAACCGTCGAGGAGCTCCGTGAAAAAACGAGAGAGTTCATGAGACGACCGTTGGACATACGTCCGCATGATGAACAGACTGACGATGATGATCAACCGAGAGATGAGATAGAAGAAGAATTGGAGCGCTTGGACCACCTTCAAAAGTCTAAGGAGAATGAACAATCCCGCAATAGGGAAGAGCTTCCTCGACAGACGCTTCCAACATCCCAGTTCCATTTCGACCCGGACTATCGCGGACAAGGTGCGATCCCAAAATTTAAGAACGCCAGAATGGGCCAGAGTTTCGAGCACACATCAAGACCACGAATGGCTGCGACTTCAAACTGGAGGAATGACGAAGCTGCAGCATGTAGTCAAAATTATCCGACAGATTCGACATCCACATCACGACCACGTGAGGCTAGAGCTACGACATTGGAAAAGGATGAAGCTACAACATCTTCCAGGAGTAATACAAAACACACACCTGTCAGCTCGTCACAAGGACCGTTTTATCCCCTACCACACAATGAGAAACTACCCTCCTGGACTGATGGGCCGAATTATCACTTTACACCCCTACCACAGACGTCGAGAGACTACGCACGGTCTGCGAGAAACGACTGGACTCATCATCACCCCGGAAACTACCCCATGTTCCCAACATACTATCCTAATACAAGTCAGGGCTCACAGAATCCCGCTGAGGAGCCCATTTTTAAGGTACTGGATAGAGTAAGAAAATGGAATGTGAATTTCGATGGGAGGAAGGACCCCGTGAGTTTCTTGGAGAGGATATCTGAGCTACAGGAAGCCTATAATCTCTCAGGAGCTCAATTACTCAGGGCATTGCCAGAACTACTGAAAGATAAAGCTTTGTTGTGGTTCCGAAATAACAAACACCGATGGCAAACCTGGGACGATTTTCGCCAGAGTTTCTGCCAGTTTTTTGCATCGTCAGAATACAAGATGAGGTTGGAAGAGGAAGCCCGGAAACGAACTCAAGGTCTGAACGAACCAGTGAAAGACTTCGCTACTGCTCTCCAAACCATATTCCGCCGAATTGGTTCTGTGACCCCAGAATTGGAACTGGAGAGGATATATCAGAATTTAAGACCCGAATACAAATATTATATCCGAAGAAGAGACGTCAGCTCTATTGAAGAATTAATAACCTTAGGGGAGGAATTCGAGGTGCTAGGTCGAGAAGAGCAAAGTTATCGGCCACCGCCAAACATCTCACAGACTTTTATTCCAGAAGTAGCATAGTTGCCCACTAACAGACATAACAGTGGCGAAATTCCAAGACAAAGACCTGGCGAAAATAGATCGTCTCCAAATCAAACGAGACCGTCTCTGAATCAAGCAAGACCGTCGTCGAACCCGAGGAACTACCCGATGCGCCGGAATGCACCAGAGGAGCGAGTACATCACAATATCCGACCAAACCCCGAACCAAGACAAACCCCAGCGAGACCTGAATTTCGAAACGAACGACCCGATGCCGTATGTTGGAATTGTGGTGAACATGGTCATACGAGATTCTCTTGCCGAAACGCACCCAAAAAGTTCTGTTCGGTATGTGGCAGGCAAGGACTCCTCTCTAGAGATTGCTGTCGCCGACCGAACCTAGATCAAAACCCGAACCAGAATGGACCTCCGCCTGCCACCCAATCGACATCCGCCGAACTCTCATCAGTAACTATCTCTTTGAGGCAAAAGGCAGGAGACAGTCGACCACGCATGCCAGTCACGGTAGGCAGAAATTCGTTAGAAGCACTCCTGGACACAGGGGCGGAACGTTCGTTTATGGGAGATGCTGCAATGAGAATTGCAAAGCATGAAGGTTGGCCTCGCAGTACCCCCACTGCCGAAATAGCACGACTAGCAGATGGATCTGAAGTCCACCTCAAAGACTCGTGGCAAATCGAGGGAAAATTAAAGTAGACTTGCTACTGGGTATAGAGTTGCTCCGGAAATGGCGAGCATCGGTAGACATCGGAAAATCCGAGCTGACCCTGGGCAGTACCTCTGAAACTAAGGTTGAGAAACCAACCACGGCCACTATATCAACTGATAGTGCGACCCCGACTGATGAGGAAAAATTGCACGAATTTCTCAATACGGAACTTGAAAAGTTCAAACGTCCACGAGAAGTGACCCATCTGGCAGAACACCAGATTCGGTTGAAGGATCCCACCCCGATTAAACAAAGGTATCGCCCCAGAAACCCAGCCATGCAAAATATTATCAACCAAGAGGTCGATAAAATGCTGGCAGAAGACGTGATTGAACCGTCAGATAGTCCCTGGAGTAGTCCAGTCGTAATAGTACGCAAAAAAGATGGCCGTTTCCGTTTTTGCGTAGACTTCAGAAAAGTCAATGAGATCTCCGAGAAAGATGCCTACCCGCTTCCACAAATTCATGCTATATTAGATCAACTCCGAGAGGCTCGATATATCTCCACGCTGGATTTGAAAGACGGGTACTGGCAGATTCCTTTGGCTGAAGACAGCAAACCAGTGACAGCATTCACCGTACCAGGCAGAGGTCTGTTTCAGTTTGAAGTCCTCCCGTTTGGACTTCATGCAGCCCCGAGCACGTTCCAGAGACTCCTAGATAGGGTTATTGGTCCAGAAATGACGTTTGCATTCGCCTATCTCGACGATATCATCGTTATCAGCAAATCCTTGGAAGATCACCTACAACACCTGAAAATAGTTTTTGACAGACTGCATGCTGCAAACCTATTGATAAACTCTGAGAAATGTCATTTCTGTAGGCGAGAGTTGAAATACTTGGGCCACGTTGTCAGTCATGAGGGAATAAAGACGGATCCGGAAAAGGTCAGGTCTATCCAAGAGATTCCTCCACCCAGAAATTTGAGAGCTCTGAGAGGATTTTTGGGGGTAACATCTTGGTACAGGCGATTCATAGAAGATTATGCACGAATCGCGGCTCCGCTCAATCAGTTATTGAGGAAAAAGGTGAAATGGGAATGGACCGAGAGACAAGAGGAGGCTTTCAAGTCCCTCAAACTTGCCCTTACCCGTGCTCCTGTGCTAGTGAACCCAGACTTCAAGAAAACCTTTTATTTACAGACTGACGCTTCAGATGTAGGACTAGGGGCTGCGCTAATTCAAAAAGTCGAGGGACATGACCGTGTGATAGCTTACGCTAGCAGGTCTCTCAATGAAGCAGAGAGAAAATACTCGGCCACTGGAAAAGAGTGTGCCGCCATAGTATTTGGGATACGTTAAATGAGAGCCTATTTAGAGGAATACCACTTCGTAGTAATCACCGACCACCAAAGCCTTCGGTGGATAAATTCTATCGACTCCCCTACCAGAAGGATAGCCAGATGGGCACTGGAATTGCAACAGTACGACTATGAAGTGAGATATCGAAAAGGAGTCCTGAATAAAGTAGCAGATGCTTTGTCTCGACAACCCGTACCCCTGTCACAAGACACCGAAGGAACAGAAATTCTATTCATTGAGGGAGATGAAGAGTGCAATTGGTACTGCCAGACATATGAGGAAGTACAAAACGATCCTCAGAAACACCCAGATTTTTGTATCAGCAATGGAAGACTTCATCATCACTCCTGGGATAGAAACTCAATTAACGAACCAGAATTCACGGATCCATGAAAAATCTGCGTTCCAAGTCCGATGAGGAAACATGTCATTCAAGAAAATCATGATGCTCCGACTGCAGGACATCTAGGGGTGGCGAAAACCATCACTAGGATATCGAGAAAGTAATTTTGGCCGAGAATGGCTGAAGAAATTGCCAGATACGTAAAAAGTTGTCCAAATTGTCAACAGTATAAACCACTTCAAAGAAAGATACCAGGGACTATGCGTCCGGCCGTTTATGAGGGCCCATGGGATACTGTTTCAGTAGATATAGTAGGACCCTTACCTCGCTCGAAAAAAGGACATCTGTATCTCATCGTCTTCCTAGATGAATTCACCAAATGGGTGGAATGCAAGCCGGTGAGGACCGTCACTGCGAAAGTGATTTGCGAAGCTCTGAACGAGAAAATTTTTACCACTTTCGGAAAACCCCGAGTAGTTATCTCTGACAACGGAAGACAATTTGTGAGTTTGGAATTCCAGAAATTATTGAATTCCTATGGCGTCAAACATAGACTCACCCCACCGTATTCACCCCAGTGCAATCCAGTAGAAAGAACCAACAGAGTACTGAAAACTATGATAGCCCAGTATACTACAGGAGAACAGCAGAATTGGGACAATGGCTACCCGAATTGAAATTTGCGATTAACACCGCCATGCAAGAGTCGACGGGATATACTCCCACCATGTTGAATTTCGGAAGAGAACTTGTCGCTCCAGGACCTACAATTATAGAAGATGACCAACCAAACATGGAAACATTGGGAGCCGAAGTGCTGCATGATAGACTGCAAAAACTCACCGAATTACACGAGCTCGCAAAAGATAATTTATCTAGAGCGTCAAATCAACAGATAAAATATTACAACCTCCGAAGACGCGAGTGGAGTCCCCGATTAGGCGAACTGATCATGGTAAGAACGCATTATTGTCATCTGCGGCCCAGAACTTCACTGCCAAACTCGCTCCTAAGTTTTCTGGTCCATACCGAGTTATTCGCATTGACTCTCCTGTTATTTTCCGTTTGCGACCTATGAAAGGGGGCCGAATACTCACCGCTCATATCAAAGACATGAAGCCTGCACATTGACCGCCTGGTCGGCCGTACCCCTGCGCCGAGTCGGGAAAGGCACAGGTAGGTACGATGAGTCACGCCGAGTACGGCAGACATGATGACCGATTGAGAGACGAGGAGGGGGAGGGTATGCTTGTTGACAAAACCGTCCGGCGATGCGGACCGAATAGTGGGGGGCCATGCATTCCAGCGCAGACACAGTAGTAGTAGAGGGGGATCTGGTGAGGCACGCAGCTATACAGGTAGAACGGCCGACAAGCCTACACCAGTTTACGTTTGGAAATAACAGAGAGAGGATGGCGAACCCTTTCAGTCGTACTATGTTCATATACCATGACGCCGAGGAAAACGTCGCGCTGGTATACGAGGACTTAGAGGGAAATGGCCCATACATGGAGTGGCGAGAGGAACTATTTCCTCCACGCATCCTCATTCTCCAACAAGTGATCATTCCACCCCCCGATGAGATAAGTCGTGGGGTAACAATAACTGAGATTCCCAATACTCCCGAACCGGAACCTACGGCAAACTCTACCACGTCTGATGAGGAATATGACATCATCGATGCGTGGCCATCGGACATAGATGACGCGGAAGTCCTCCCGGTGCCCGTGGCGGCGACTGAGGATCACGACACCTGGGAGTTGGTTGATGGGGACGAACCCTGTCTGGACTTAGTAGACCGGGAGACCTTGGAAGACATAGAGAGGGAACTGGGGGAACTTCTGAACGCTCCCACCGAAACATCCGGAAGAATGGTGGAAGTGGCAAATGTCGATGTTTTTCCTGTCCCTACGCCGCAGGAGCCCCAGTCGAAGGTGGCTCGAGTGGTAAGCCCTCCGCTCTCTGCTAAAGCCCGCCGGCACAAAGAGAGGAGACAAAGGCAGCAGAGCAAACGGCAACCCCACACTTGAAAAAAAAAATTGTTTTTTGGATGGAATCCGTAGTTCAGTTTCAATAAACCTGGCATTTTGATCCAGAATGGCCAGGAAGTTTTGGAGATAGAAATCTTTTTCTTTCATTTTGAGTTTTGGAGATTTTCTAAAAGCCTTCCATGGAGATTTCTTCTGAAGGTGGAGGGTTTTTGTTTTGTTTAATTCCCCAGCCATCTTTTGGTTGTGTGAAATTTCTGAAATGAGAATTTCAATTTTTTTTCCGTTTTCACTTTTTTGTCCGCCCAGCCCTTCGAGGCTGAGTGGAGCTGTCTAAAGGAAAGAGAGATTTGTTTTTCCCGACGGGGGTTTTCAATTTTTGTGGGCGATATCCCAATTAAGATTATTTTTTTTGTTTTTTCGTCTTCACCAGAGAAGTAAGCCTAAGTTTGAGTCAAACGAAGTTTAACTCAGGAAAGTAAGGGGGGTGTGTAACGAATTATCAAGATTCGTTCCTAAAATCTGAAATCAACTATCTCCTTTTTGTAAACAACACCCTGTACCAGTCGGCCGACGAAGCGAGATCCCGTTTCAGTTCTATCGCGCAAAGTCGCTACCATAGACTCGCTACGTCACAGAAGAGAGGGGACGCGGCGAGAGCCAAGCTGGTAACAGCGGTCGATCGGAGACGGCAGTCGATCTCAAGCGCCTAAATTGAATAGTCGTGCTCGCCAGCAAATAAGCCGGACCGCGTGGAAAATTATTTGACTTCACTTCCCTGATAATAAATTCGTTTCTCGTTGAATGTTCGGAACTCGATCATTTGGCTCTTGAAAAGTACTATTGAAGATAGGTTACCACACGCCGTCGCATACGTTGTCCTATTTCTAGCCATTTCATCTCGTTTCCCCAGGTTGCGAAAGTGATTTTCTGGTACGTTTCTGACGACGCGGAATTTTCACTTTTCGGTCCGCCCAGCCACCCGAGGCTACCCAGCGATTATATTTCCACATTTCGTAGATCGAATAATTTTCCACGTACTTTGTCAATAGTGATTTTCTGGTACGTTTCTGACGGCGCAGAATATTCACTTTTTGGTCCGCCCAGCCACCCGAGACTGTCCAGCGATTATTTCCCTATTTCTTCTCGAGATTTGATAATTCTGTAACACTCGTTTACAAATGGTGATTTTTCTGGTACGTTTCTGACGACGCAGAATTTTCACTTTTTGTCCGCCCAGCCACCCGAGGCTGCCCAGTGATTATGTTTCAATTGTATTGGAAATAAAATAATCTTCCACGTACTTTATCAATAGTGATTTTCTGGTACGTTTCTGACGACGCAGAATATTCACTTTTTGGTCCGCCCAGCCACCCGAGACTGTCCAGCGATTATTTCCCTATTCCTTCTCGAGATTTGATAATTCCGTAACACTCGTTTACAAATGGTGATTTTTCTGGTACGTTTCTGACGACGCAGAATTTTCACTTTTTGTCCGCCCAGCCACCCGAGGCTGCCCAGTGATTATATTTCTATTGTATTGGAAATAAAATAATCTTCCACGTACTTTATCAATAGTGATTTTCTGGTACGTTTCTGACGACGCAGAATATTCACTTTTTGGTCCGCCCAGCCACCCGAGACTGTCCAGCGATTATTTCCCTATTCCTTCTCGAGATTTGATAATTCCGTAACACTCATTTACAAATGGTGATTTTTCTGGTACGTTTCTGACGACGCAGAATATTCACTTTTTGGTCCGCCCAGCCACCCGAGACTGTCCAGCGATTATTTCCCTATTTCTTCTCGAGATTTGATAATTCTGTAACACTCGTTTACAAATGGTGATTCTTCTGGTACGTTTCTGACGACGCAGAATTTCCACTTTTTGTCCGCCCAGCCACCCGAGGCTGCCCAGTGATTATGTTTCAATTGTATTGGAAATAAAATAAACTTCCACGTACTTTATCAATAGTGATTTTCTGGTACGTTTCTGACGACGCAGAATATTCACTTTTTGGTCCGCCCAGCCACCCGAGACTGTCCAGCGATTATTTCCCTATTCCTTCTCGAGATTTGATAATTCCGTAACACTCGTTTACAAATGGTGATTTTTCTGGTACGTTTCTGACGACGCAGAATTTTCACTTTTTGTCCGCCCAGCCACCCGAGGCTGCCCAGTGATTATATTTCTATTGTATTGGAAATAAAATAATCTTCCACGCACTTTACCAATAGTGATTTTCTGGTACGTTTCTGACGACAAGGAATTTTCACTTTTCGGTCCGCCCAGCCACCCGAGGCTACCCAGCTATCATATTTTTCCTAGTTAGGAGATCAACTGATCTTCCACGTACTTTACCAATAGTGATTTCCTGGTACGTTTCTGACGACGCGGAATATTCACTTTTTGGTCCGCCCAGCCACCCGAGGCTACCCAGCGATCATATTTCTATATATCGGAGATCAACTAATTTTCCACGTACTCTACCAATTGTGATTTTCTGGTACGTTTCTGACGACGCGAAATATTCACTTTTCGGTCCGCCCAGCCACCCGAGGCTGCCCAAGGGTTGATCTTGGGTTTCTTCTCGGAAGTAAATAATTGCGGAAACTCCGCCCCGTTTACAAATAGTGATTCTTCTGGTACGTTCTCGACGACGCTGAATTGTCACTTCTTGTCCGCCCAGCCACCCGAGGCTGCCCAGAAGTTATTTCCTGTTTTCCATATAGATATCAAATGATTTCGTGTAATCATTCACAAACAGTGATTTTCTGGTACGTCTCTGGCGACGCAGAATTCTCACTTTTGTCCGCCCAGCCACCCGAGGCTGCCCCGAAGTTATTTCCTGTTTACAT
Organism: Phaedon cochleariae; assembly: GCA_918026855.4. Taxonomy (NCBI): domain Eukaryota; kingdom Metazoa; phylum Arthropoda; class Insecta; order Coleoptera; family Chrysomelidae; genus Phaedon; species Phaedon cochleariae. Next base: position 10,749,524 of record OU896721.1, on the reverse strand, counting down.
ATCGATATAAAATAATTTCGTGTAATCATTCACAAACAGTGATTTTCTGGTACGTCTCTGGCGACGCAGAATTCTCACTTTTGTCCGCCCAGCCACCCGAGGCTGCCCCGAAGTTATTTCCTGTTAACATATCGATATAAAATAATTTCGTGTAATCATTCACAAACAGTGATTTTCTGGTACGTCTCTGGCGACGCAGAATTCTCACTTTTGTCTGCCCAGCCACCCGAGGCTGCCCCGAAGTTATTTCCTGTTTACATATCGATATAAAATAATTTCGTGTAATCATTCACAAACAGTGATTTTCTGGTACGTCTCTGGCGACGCAGAATTCTCACTTTTGTCCGTCTAGCCACCCGAGGCTGCCCCGAAGTTATTTCCTGTTAACATATCGATATAAAATAATTTCGTGTAATCATGCACAAACAGTGATTTTCTGGTACGTCTCTGGCGAAGCAGAATGCTCACTTTTTTCCGCCCAGTCACCCGAGGCTGCCCAACAATCATTTTCATAGCATTTACCAGAGCAACGATCTGTTGTACTCTTTTACGAATAGTGGTACACTTCCGGCAACGCGGAATTCTTTTTTTGTTTACTCAGCCACCCGAGGCTGCCCACCGTGGAGCTTTGCACATCGCTTTGGAATTAGTTTCATTTCAACAGCGTTCTGAATTCTGGGTGTCTCAGCAGACACAGAATTCTATTTTCACCCGCTCAGCCGCCCGAGGCTTTCCCCCTGCCAAGCATTCCATATCGTTCTGGAATTAATTTCCTGTCAGTGGTGTTTGGATTGTTTTTGAAACGTCTTGACGACGTGGAATATCATAGTTGATTATTCCGTCCGCCCAGCCGCCCGTGGCTGCCCACGATAGGAAGTTTAATATCCTATCTCACCGACGTGTAATAACAAGTACGAGATAACCTTCTGTCCTGGAAACCTGAAGGTAACTTATGATCCTGACTAGAGGCCCTACCCCGAGAGGCTAGTTAGGAAGATCAAGAAAGAAGATTACGCGGTACACATATTTTATTTTGAGATAAATGAAATACTCGACACTATTATTGTGAACAATAGGAAATACATTCGTTCTTCTATTTTAACATCTGTGTATTACTTTATTGGTCTGGCAAACATCAAATAAACCTGAATCCTAGACGTACTCGTTTGCACTGAGCTAATCCTGCAGCAAATAAACGTCACAGTCTGCTCCAATAGTATCCATTCGAGATGGAAGGATAGAGAGATAGAGTGTGCACACCGATGAGGTCGATGTATCTTCATCTGCCTATTGTACTTGCTATGTACCCACAAAAGTCGTCTCATATGTTCACTGCGATCATATCTGCTTCAACTCTATGCATGTCAGATGCGAGACTGCAGAGTTACAATGTAAACAAATTCGGAATCGATGTTTCGTGTTCTGCAAGCTGTGTGCGTTATACCCGCTTGCAAGTCGTATTTTATGGTCAATGCGAACTTGTCTGTTTCAATAGTGTCCATGTGAGATGATAGGATAGAGAGATAGAGTGTGCACTCCGATGGAGTCAATGTATCTTCATCTGCCTATTCTACGTTTTATATATCCTCCTGAGTCGTCTTATATGGTATCTGCTTCAACTGTATGCATGTCAGAAGCTAGACTGCAGAGTCTATGTGTGAACATAGTCGTTATCGAAGTTTCTTCTTCTGCAGCATGTGTGCGTTATACCCGCTTAAATCGTCCCATATGGGTATTGCAAACTCGTTTGCTTCAATAGTATCCATGTGAGATGATAGGATAGAGACATAGAGTGTGCACACCGATGAAGTCGATGTTAATTCATTTGTCTATTGAACTCGTGATATACCCTTCAGAGTCGTCTTATACGGTCACTGCCATCGTATCTGCTTCAACTGTATGCATGTCAAATGCTTGACGGCAGAGTTACAATGTGAACAAAGTCGAAATCGATGTTTCTTGTTCTGCAAGTTGAGTGCGTTATACCCGCTTGGAAGTCGTCTTATATGGGCATCAAGAACTCGTCTGCTTCAATAGTATCAATGTGAGTTGATAAGATAGGGATGAAGAGTGTGCACACCGATGGAGTCGATGTATCTTCATCTGCCTATTGAACTCGATATATACCCTTCAAAGTCGCCTTATACTGTCACTGCAATCATAACTGCTTCAACTCTATGCATGTCAGGAGCTTGACTGCAGAGTTTATGTGTAAACATAGTCGTAGTCGGAGGTTTTCGTTCAGCAAGTTGTGTGCGTTATACCCGCTAGGAAGTTGTCTGATATGGTCAATGCAAACTTGTCTGTTTCAATAGTGTCAATGTCAGATGATGTATCTCCGTTTGCTAATTGTACACATTATATACTCTTCAAAGTCGTCTTATACGGTCACTGCCATCGTATCTGCTTCAACTGTATGCATGTCAGATTCTAGACTGCACAGTAACAGTGTAAACATGGTCAAAGTCGAAGTTTCTTGTTCTGCAAGCCGTGTTTGTTATACTTGCTTAGAACTCGTTTTATATGGTCACTGCAATCGTATCTGCTCCAACTGTATGCATGTTAGATGCTAGACGGCAGAGTTACAATGTGAACAAAGTCGAAGTCGAAGTTTCTTGTTGTGCAAGTTGTGTGCATTATATCCGCTTGGAAGTCGTCTCATATTGACATTGCGAACTCGTCTGCTTCAATAGTATACATGTGGGATGATAGGATAACATAATGTGCACAACAATGAAGTCGAAATATCCACATTTGCCTGTTGTACTCGCTATATACCCCTCAAAGTCGTCTTATATGGTCACTGCAGTCGTATCTGCTCCAATTGTATGCATGTCAGATGTAATACTGCAGGGTTATAGTGTAAACATAGTCGAAGTCAAGGTTTCTTGCTCTGCAAGTTGCGTGCGTGATACCTGCTTAGGACTCGTCTTATACGGTCACTTCCATCGTATCTGCTTCAACTGTATGCATGTCAGATTCTAGACTGCAGTGTAACAGCGTAATCGAAGTCGAAGTCGAAGTTTCTTGTTTCGAAAGCTTTGTGCATTATTCCCGCTTACAACTCGTCTTATATGGTCACTGATATCGTATCTGCTTTGATTGTATGCATGTTAGATGCTAGATGGCAGAGTTACAGTCTAAACAAGGTCGATGTCGAAGTTTCTTGTTGTGCAAGTTGTGTGCGTTATACCCGCTTCAAAGTCGTTTCATATGGGCATTGCAAACTCGTCTGCTTCAATAGTAAAGGATAGAGAGATATAGTGTGCAAAACGATGAAGTCGATGAATCTTCGTAGGCCTATTGTACTCGTACGTGTATTAGACTGCAGAGTTCATGTTTATTTTATTTCATTTATTTTATTTTATTTTATTTTATTTGTATGTAATCTTACAGAATCCAATAATCGATCACAATTATTTCCTTAAGACTAATCAGATTTCAGTGAGCAGAGAAACTTTATCTATAGTGGTAAATAAGAAAAGAAAAGTACCTATATATTAAGTAATTCAGTTGTGAAAATGTGAAACGAATTTTACCTAACCCAAATACATAATGCCACAATACAGGCCTAGAATGTTTTAAGTTGTATGATGATATGCAGTAGATTATTAATTTGATTGACTTATATTATAATGTGAAAATATTCTTTGCTTAACAACATTGAACGTTTTTCGAAAGATGTCCAACTTTAATTCATTTACCAGTTTACAAATCCTATATACAGGAGCATTCAACCCAAGATTCGTTTTCGGTCTTGGCAGAAAAAATATGGGGATATCTCTATTAACATAGTGTGCTTGAGGACGAACTAACTTTCTTGAAATTACCGGGCAAATGGCTTGTCCATTAACTAATTCATGCAAGAATAGAACCGATGCTATTTCTCTTCTATGTTCTAATTCAATTAATTTAAACTCATTCAATAAAGTTTTATATGGTATATCAAAATAATACACTTTGTATTTTTTATAATATAGGTACCTCAAAAATTTCTTTTGGACCTTCTCTAATTCGTTTTTATGACGCTCGTAAAAAGGAGACCATACTGCCGAAGCATATTCCAATATGCTTCTTACATAAGCATTATACAAGAAACACAATGTTTTTAAGTCATTGAATTTGCAAGAATTTCTTATTATAAATCCAAGTAGTTTGTACGCCCGTTTAGAGATATTATCTATATGTGTATTGAAGTTCAGTTCATTATCCAAATAAACACCCAAATCCATAGCTCCGGTTTTTTTTTGTGAGGCAGTGTCATTCAATTTGTATGTAAAGTCAACTATATTTTTCTTTCTAGTAAATGTTACGGAGAAACATTTTCCAACATTGAAGTATAGGTTATTATTTTCAGACCAAGACATTATTCTGTTAATATCCTTTTGTGAGTTTTCACAATCTGATTCATTGACGATTTTCGCATAAACCTTCAAATCGTCAGCGAATAATTGGCATTCAGAAGTTTCAAGAATATCCGGTAGGTCATTTATCATGCACAAGAAAAATATAGGCCCTAAGTTTGACCCTTGTGGTACTCCTGAATTTGTAAAATATTCACAAGATGTACCTCCTTTATACACTACATACTGTTGACGATCTTCGAGATATGATGCACAGAGTTTCAACAAATTATTAGAAAATCCCAATTCAGACAACTTACTGAGAATTATATCATGGTCAACTTTGTCGAACGCCTTTGCGAAATCTGTGTATATGACATCTATTTGACCATTGTTATCGATCTCTTCATTGATTGATTGTGAAAAACTTAATAGATTTGTCAGAGTTGATTTTTTTGAAATGAATCCATGTTGTTTTTCTGATAATTCTAAATTTATATAGTCAAATATTTTCACATATAACAAAGATTCAAATAACTTACTTGGAGCACAGATTAATGCCACTGGTCTGTAATTGGTGATTTCATTTTTATTGCCACCTTTCAAAATGGGACAGATTTTAGTGATTTTCCACTTGGAGGGATACACACATGTTTTCAGAATAAGATTAAAGATTATTTTCAGGGGTTTTATCAAGTAATCTGCACAGCCCTTGAATATATATGTAGGTATTTTGTCCGGTCCTAGAGATGTTTTTGGTTTTAAAGATTTGATAGCGACCTTTATTTCGTCATCTGTTATGTCCTGGATTTGCAGTTTATCGATGGTATTCGATTCATTTTCAAGACTTTCTATATTATATCGAGCTTTCGTTCCAGAATAGACTGAATGAAAGAACGTTGCATATGCATTCGCTATATCCACATTGTCAATCATAGTGTTACCATTGTAATGCATTTCCCCTGATATAGAATCGCTATTCTTCTTCACCGATGTGTGAACATAGTCGTAGTCGAAGTGTCGTGTTCTGCAAGTTGTGTGCGTTATACCCGCTAGAAACTTGTCTTATATGGTCAATGCAAATTCGTCTGCTTCAATAGTGTCAATGTTAGATGATAGGATAGAGAGATATAGTGTGCAAGAGGACGAAGTTGCTGTATCTTCGTTTGCCTATTGTACTCATTATATACTCTTCAAAGTCGTCTTATACGGTCACTGCAATGGTATCTGCTTCAACTGTATGCATCTCAGATACTAGACTGCAGAGTTAGAGTGTAAACATAGTCGAAGTCGATATTTCTTGTTCTGCAAACTGTTTGCGTTATACCCGCTTGGAAGTCATCTCATATGGTCAATGCAAATTCGTCTGCTTCAATAGTGTCAATGTAAGATGATAAGATAGGGAGATATAGTGTGCAAGAGGACGAAGTCGCTATATCTTTGTTTGCCTATTGTACTCATTATATACTCTTCAAAGTCGTCTTATACGGTCACTGCAATGGTATCTGCTTCAACTGTATGCATGTCAGATACTAGACTGCAGAGTTACAGTGTAAACATAGTCGAAGTCGAAGTTTCTTGTTCTGCGAACTGTATGCGTTATACCCGCTTGGAAGTCGTCTTATATGGTCGATGCAAACTTGTCTGCTTCAATAGTGTCCATGTGAGATGAAAGGGAAGAGAGGTATAGTGTGCACGGCGATGAAAACGATGTATCTTCATTTGCCTATTGTTCTCGTTATATTCCCTTCAGAGTCGTCTTATACGGTCACTGTCATCGAATCTGCTTCGACTGTATGCTTGTCAGATTCAAGACTGCAGAGTTACAGTGTAAACATTGTCGAAGTCGAAGTTTCTTGTTCTGCAAGCTGTGTGCGTTAAACCCGCTTAGGACTCGTCTTATATGGTCACTGATATCGTATCTGCTTCAGCTGTATGCATGATAGATACTAGACGGCAGAGTTACAGTGTAAACGACGTCGAAGTCGGAGGTCCTTGTTGTGCAAATTGTGTGCGTTATACCCGCTTCGAAGTCGTCTCATTGCGGGCATTGCTAACTCGTCTGCTTCGATAGTATCCATGTGAGATGATAGGATAGAGAGATAGAGTGTGCAAACCGATGAAGTCGATGTATCTTCATCTGCCTATTGTTCTTGCTATATACCCTCCAAAGTCGTCTTATATGGTCACTGCGATCATATCTGCTTCAACTGTATGCATGTCAGATGCTAGACTGCAAAGTTACAATGTAAACATAGTCGAAGTCGATGTTTTTTTTTCTGCAAGCTGTGTTCGTTATACTCGCTTGTGAGTCGTCTTATATGGTCAATGCAAACTTGTCTGCTTCAATAGTGTTCATGTGAGATGATAGGAAAGAGAGATATAGTGTGCACAACGATGAAAACGATGTATATTCATTTGCCTATTGTTTTCGTTATATACCCTTCAGAGTCGTCTCATACGGTCACTGCCATTGTTCAGAAACCCTCTGTAGATACCGCGTTAGAAGTCGAGTAGTCGTAGGATTCCTTCGGAAGGCAGTTATTTTCATTTATGTTGTTGACAATTAATGTCAGAATATTTTGATGACAAGTGTATTAGAAAGTCAAATATATATATCAATTCTGTTCTCATTCTGCTGGAGTCATTTATTCCATCATATAATCATATACAGTCCATTCAACCCCAGAACAGCCATCGTATCTGCTTCGAAGTCGATGTATCCCCATTTGCCTGTAGTACTCGCCATATACCCTCCAGAGTCGTTTTATATAGTCAGTGCGGTCATATCTGCTTCAACTGTATGCATACCCTTCTAAGTCGCCTCATATGGTCACCGCAATCATATCTGCTTCAACTCTATGCATGTCAGAAGCTAGACTGCAGAGTTTATGTGTAAACATAATCGTAGTCGGAGTTTTTTTTTCTGCAAGCTGCTTGCGTAATACCTGCTTGAAAGTCGTCTCATATGGTCATTGCGAACTTGTCTGCTTCAATAGTGTCCATGTTAGATGATAGGATAGAGAGATATTGTGTGCACAACGATGAAGTCGATGTATCTCAATTTGCCTATTGTACTTGTTATAATCCCTGAAGACTCGTCTCATACGGTCACTGCAATTGTTTCTGCATCGACTGTATGCATGTTAGATGCTAGACTGCAGAGTTACAGTGTGAACATAGTCGAAGTCGAAGTTCCTTGTTCTGCAAGTTGTGTGTGTGATAAAGTGTGCAAAAGGATGAAGTCGATGTTTCTTCGTTTGCCTATTGTACACATTATATACCCTTCAAAGTTGTCTTATACGGTCACTGCCTTCGTTTCTGCTTCAACTGTATGCATGTCAGATTTTAGACTGCACAGTAACAGTGTGAAAGTCAAGTCAAAGTCGAAGTTTCTTGTTCTGCAAGCCGTGTTCGTTAAACTTGCTCAGAACTCGTCTTATATGGTCACTGCAATGGTATCTGCTTCAACTGTATGCATGCCAGAAGCTAGACTGCAGAGTTACAGTGTAAACATATATTAAATATGAACTTGTAGGTTCTTTCAGAAAAGAGTCGAATAGAAATATATTGTATTTGTTACTTCTTTTAATATAAATCTCAAAGTGACACAACACTCAATAACAACCATAATTGTTTTTTATCAAACATAGACTACTCAACATGAATACAGGGTGACCACTTAGACCTATACATAACACTCCTTCCTTTTACTTCGTAGAATATCCCCAGTGTATATATTCATTCAAATAAGGGGGTGGTTTCTGTACTCTAGTAGATCTATGAGGTATATCCGGCTCTTTTTCACCAGAAATCTGCTCTGTTTCGTCATTTCGAATCATTTCCGCCGTTGCATTGTCGTATACTTCTCCTCCATCGTGGGAATCATTTGTATCTGCTGAAGTAGATGAACTGCTATTTTCTTCTTGCCGCCTTCTTATTTGATCCACATGCCTATGCAGTACCTGCCCCTCGGGAGTCTCTAACCTATATGATACTGGACCTAGAGGTGCTTGTATGAATGCTGGACTCCATTTTGGTCCATTGCCATAATTTCGAGCATACACAGGATCTGTCGTTCGAAATTGTCTCGATGTTTCTGTTGTTTCATTATTTCTTGTTTGTTTTGTGCACGATTCCAAAAATATTGGGTGCAAGGAATTCAGTCTCGATCGCAGTTTTCTGTTCATCAACATCTCTGCTGGACTATTTCCTGTACTTGAAACTGGTGTGATATGCTGCTGCATGAGGAATCTAGCTACCTTCGTCTTCATATCACCATCACTCATCATTTTCAGAAAATGTTTGGTCGTCTGTATCATCCTTTCCGCTTGACCATTAGATGCAGGGTGATACGGAGCTATTCTGGCATGTCGTATCAAATTATTCGTCAGGAATTTTTGAAATTCTACAGATGTAAAAGCAGTAGCATTGTCAGAGACTATAACCATCGGGATTCCATGAGTAGCGAATAATTCTCTGAGTACCGATATCGCCGACTGAGAAGAAGTAGAGGATACTACTCGCACTTCCAGCCATTTAGAAAAAGAGTCGACCACTATGAAGAAATAATATCCTTGTGTGGGTCCAGCAAAATCAATATGTAGTCTAATCCAAGGTTCGTTGGTCTCTTCCCATGGATGAATTTGCGCTCTAGGTGGCATATTTCGGTTTTCTTGACAGACTGAACATGAACTAACCAAACGTTCGATATCAGCGTCTAGTCCAGGCCACCATACATGTGATCTAGCAAGGGCTTTCATACGTACGATTCCTGGATGTGTTGCATGCAAAATTTGCAATACTTGTATTCTTTCGTCCGGTGTGATGATTACTCGACTACCCCACAAGAGACATCCATTATAAACTGATAGTTCATTTCTTTTATGCCAAAACTGTTGTAATTCTTTCGGTAATTCATTTTTGTCTTCTGGCCAGCCCTTTTGTGTCCAGAACAGAACGTTTGCTAGTGTTTCATCTTCTCTTGTCTTATATGCTATTTCTTCAGCTGTGAATGATTTTTCAGGTACTGATTCTAACATCATCACTTCCCGAAGCGGAGGACATTCTACTTCACAGCCTTTTAGCGGTAAACGGCTCAAAGCATCTGCGTGAGGTATCTGGGTACCTGGGACGTATACCAACTCGTAATCGTATGACGATAAAATCAAAATCCAACGCAGCATTCGAGGAGGTATCACTTCTGGGATCGATTTATTACTTCCAAAAATCCCCAGTAGTGGTTTATGGTCAGTTCTTATTAACACTTTTCTTCCATAGATATAATTGTGGAATTTCTTGATGCCGACTATCAGTGCCAATGCCTCTCTGTCCAACTGTGCAAACCGTCTTTCTGAACTCGAAAGTGTTCTGCTATGGAAGGCGATTGGAACCTCTTTACCTGAATCATCCAAATGGCTCAGAACAGCTCCTACTCCATAAGGACTGGCATCACATGTTGAAACCAAGTCTCTATTTTCGTCATAATGAGCTAAATTGTTGGACGATGACAACATTGTAACGAAGTTACTATAATTTGGGAATTGTAGATGAGACATACGGTATAGGTAATGAGAGTAAAATCGAACTCAGGTGAAAAGTAAGCTATCGGCTCCGTTCTTTTTCATAAGTACTATCAACAATACACCAGGAATATTACTGCATTAAGCGAATGCAGTTTCGATTAGGTAAAACGAGATTCGATAATCTACTAGGCGTTGCATTTTAATCAAATCAGTGTATCATCCGAGTGTTCGTACAGCGGGCGCGATAGCAGACCGCGCTCCCCACTCTCAGAGAAGAGTAGTGGGAATCTCCGCTCGCGAGGCGACGAGTTTCAGATAGAAATTAAAAAGAACAGTTTAGCTTGTGCGCTCAGCCGGCTAAGCTCGAAGATCCGGACCAGCTACCAGCGAGCCAGCCCCACCAAGGAGAAGCCCGAAGCCAGCCGACCAGAAGACTGTACCTAGACCGAAGATCGTGCCGGGACCGTAATAGCGGGACAGTCCGCCTAGAGAAGTCGTCCGAGGTGTCACGCCGAACCAGGCTAAATAGGAGCGTAAGGGAATTTTGTAACCTATTAATTTGTTTTCTTACAGCTGGGAATCCTGAAAGGGAACTAAGTGTGTGTTCACCTGTTCCCGACTAAGGAGTTCTTTTCCAGTGCACGATAGATGACGTGCGTGCACTGTCTAACGATCTAAGAGTGTCGTATCACCTGATCGTTAGATTTATCGGGTGTTAGAGTATTAAAGCGATCTAAGAGTGTCGTATCACCTGATCGTTATTTTTCGGATGTTAGGATATTTTCCAGTGCACGATAGATGACGTGCGTGCACTGTCTAACGATCTAAGAGTGCCGTATCACCTGATCGTTAGATTTATCGAGTGTTAGAGTATTAAAACGATCTAAGAGTGACGTATCACCTGATCATTACCTTTAGGCTGTGTATATATGTTGCATTTAGAGCTTGTTGCTAGTTTTGCTTTGAGCACGGATTTTTGCAATAGGGTTTGGGTATTGCTTGCGTGCTTTGATATGGGCTTTAGTTTTAATGAGCTTTATGCATGGCAAGTTTGAACCACGTTGAGTATTTACTTCGAAAGCCGTATGTCTCAGTAGGAGGGAATCATAGCATTTTAAGTCAGTGCTTCAAGTAGGCACATGTACATATTTAGTCACTAGTAGTTTCCTGTTGTAAATATTAATTAAATAAAGCTGTATATATTAATTGACTTTTCTTTCTATATATTAGTTTTGGGACACCTCTTCATCCGGGAGTAAATTCTATCAAGTCTCAAGTCACTTTGACAGTTGTATTCATCAGACCCCTGGATTAAACTTTCTCCACTGAAAGTTACCTGGTGCAAGTGGACCTACCACTATAAAATAGGTGGCGCCCGAGTATATTAGTTGAAAACCCGAGTGACGGCGCTAAATAACCAATCTCAGAGTAAATAACCTTACAAATTTGGCGCCCGAGCAGGGACCGAGTTAAACCGAGTTGAACCAAGTTAAACCGAGTTAAACCGAGTTGAACCGAGTTAAACCGAGTTAAACCGAGTTGAACCAGGGTTAAGCTATTCGTGAAGTGAACTTTCATGAGTTGGTTTTCGAAAATCTGAGTATCAAGTGTTGCATTTTTTTTTGGTTGCTATGATCACTCTGTCTCGGGACATACGGCAAGCGAATCTTGTTACCCTAGCATATATTTAGTCACGGTAGAGAGTGTACGGCCACATTGTTTTAGAATAAAATCAAGACCTGTCACTTTGACAGCTGTCCAGATAAAGACTTCGAGTCATGTGGCACATCAATCTTTAGGTTTTTAGGGACGAGAAACCCGTTTAAAACATTCCCGAGCTGGCACGAACGTTCATTCACGGGATATCCGAGTTCAACCGAAGACCGACCGGAATTATTTGAACTGGGACATCAGCAAAAACGATTGAGGATTCTTGCTCGAGACACTGAAAGAGTCAGACGAGCCGATAAACCGTATATCGTAAACTGCTGGTAGACCGAACATGACGAACGAAGATAATACGAAGGCTCCAGAATCCGCAGAAGGGCAGAGTTCACCGTCGAAGAACAAAGAGCCTGTAGATGTCCGGGTGAGCTGGGTATATCAGCTGAAGAAAGCTGATATAGACGTAGAACTGTCTAAGTTCGGCCTTGAAGTCACTGGAACCGTAGAAGACAAAAGAAAACGCCTGATAAGGTTCCTGAGGGAAGGTCGGGTGGTAACAGCACCGTCGACACCAACTCCAGGGAATGTCCCACTGACGTCGACCTGGACATTCCCGAATATGAACACCGTACCCCCGGTGAATGTATCTTCACCCGGAACCGTACCGACAGTAACCGTACCGACTATGGCCGTACCCACATCGATGACAGCACCATCTACATCGATGACAACTTCAATTCCAGAACCGATCCGCACCAGAGACTGGAATTTGTTATTTGATGGACTAGGAGATCCGGTAGCGTTTCTGGAGAGGCTCGATGAGATCAGACTGTCCCAGAATATACCTGCTTATAGGTTAATAGCAGTATTGTCTGACCTATTCTCAGGGGAAGCCGCCCTCTGGTACCGGAATAACCGAACAGCCTGTACGACGTGGGATGCATTCGTGGAATTGTTCCGGATATTCTACTTCCCAGCTAACTACCAGATAGACTTAGAAGTAGCTATCGGTAGACGTTTACAAGGACCTAATGAGCCAGTACAAGCGTATATTACCGACATCCAGACGCTTGTACGAAGGCATGGAAATATGACACCGGAGCAGGAGCTGATGTGGCTTTACAGGAATCTGCTACCAGAATACCGACAACACATCAAAAGGAGTGACTTTGCCGATATCGTGACTTTTTCACGTGCTGTGAAGGAGTTTGAACTCCTCCGAGGAGAGCTACAGGAGAGGTACCAAACCTATGCAATGACTGCAAGGTACCCTGTCGTGTCGAGAGCCCCACCGACATCCCCGGCGACGACCCCTCCGCCGGCTCCAGAGATTGCAAGGCCGAAAGTGGCTCCATATAGCTCGGAGAGAACAGAAACGAGGAGAGCTAGTCAGCCAGCTACCGATGCCAGGGCAAGAACGAGTTCATTTCCAGTAGCCGTGTGTTGGAGATGTGGAGAGACAGGACACTTAAGGAGTCAGTGCCGATCTACTCCTAGATTATTTTGCTCCAGATGCGGGAAAGAAGGAGTGATGTCACGTGACTGTCCTTGTCCTAGGTCGGGAAACTAGGAAGGCATTGCCCTGCACCGAGACCTGAGCAATGCCATTCCACCAATGTCTCGGAAACAATCCGAACCGTCCGACCTGAAGATGTCCGTCCATTTGTTTCTGTGCAATGCCTTGGTAACCGTTTTGATGCACTGTTGGATACCGGAGCATCCCGAACATATATGGGAGATCAAGTGGCTAGAACGTGTCAAGCTATGGGAGTCCCTAAGGAAGCACCGGATGCTTCCATGGCCAGAATGGCTAATGGTCTCCCAGCTCAAGTTCCCAGCAAGTATCACTTGGAGTTAGTGATTGGGAATGCAACTATTTCCGCCATAGTCGGACATTTGCCTGGCCTGTCATCAGATTTCGTCATAGGCATGGATATTCTGAGACCGCAGAAATTCCAGCTAGACCTTGCTGATGGAAATATACGAATGGATGGAAAACCGATAACTGACCCGACACCGTCACCGATTTACCCGATTAATACCGTAGACCGTACCGAGAAGCTTGTACTCACCCCGATGGAGGATAGAGAACTCCAAGCATTCCTGGACCAGGAGCTGCCTCAATTTGAGAGCATCAAGGGAGTAACGCCGATACTCAAACATGAGATACGTTTGATCAATCCGGAACCGATCAAACAGCGTTACAGACCACAGAATCCCAAAATGCAAGAGGTTATCAACACCGAAGTTGATCAGATGTTGAAAGAAGGCATCATAGAGCCGTCCAATAGCCCATGGAGCTCACCTGTAGTCATAGTCCGGAAGAAGGATGGCAAACCGAGGTTCTGCATCGACTTCCAGAAAGTGAATGCTGTGACACATAAGGATGCATACCCGCTGCCCTTCATAAATGCAATTTTGGATAAGTTGCGCAGAGCTCGATACATTTCGAGCATTGACCTGAAGCAGCGGTATTGGCAAGTGGCTTTGACCGATGCTAGTAAGCCAATCACAGCTTTCACAGTACCGGGCCGTGGACCGTTTCAATTCCGAGTAATGCCCTTCGGGCTGCATGCAGCACCAGCATCATTTCAGCGTCTGATGGACCGTATCATCGGACCTGAACTGGATCCATATTGCTTCGCATATCTGGATGACATCATCGTGCTTGGAGAGACATTCGAGCAACACCTGAGTATCTTACAGGAAGTATTCCGTCGCCTCCGAATTGCCAACCTCCGTCTGAACCCAGAGAAATGTCAGTTTTGCAGAAGATCCCTGAAGTATCTGGGTCACGTGGTTACAGGCGAAGGAATCTCTACCGACCCAGATAAGGTGAAATCAATACTGGAGTTTCCGCCACCGACCACCGTCCGACAGCTACGACGATTTCTAGGAGTTGCATCATGGTACAGACGCTTCGTACCTGGATTCTCTAATGTAGCTGCGCCGTTGAATCGATTGCTGAAGAAAGGATACCGGTGGCAGTGGGGAAATGAACAGGAAGAAGCGTTCAGTCACCTGAAGAAATGCTTAACGGAGTCTCCTGTTCTTTCCTGTCCGGATTTCAACAGACCCTTCATTCTACAGACAGATGCAAGTGATCAAGGACTGGGAGCTGTGCTCATCCAGAATAAGGAAGATGGTGACCACATCATCGCCTATGCAAGCAGGACTCTGACCACTCCAGAGAGGGCATACTCAGTAACCGAAAAAGAATGCCTGGCTATTGTGTGGGGCATAGAGAAGATGCGCCCCTATCTGGAGGGATACCGTTTCACCGTCTTGTCTGATCACCAATCTCTGAAATGGCTTCACAATATCAAAAGTCCAAGTGGAAGACTAGCCAGATGGAGTATGTACCTTCAACAGTTCGACTTCGAGATCAAGTATCGGAAAGGAGTCCTGAACCGAGTAGCTGATGCTTTGTCCAGACACCCGTCCCCAGCCGAAGAAGACATTGCTGCCGTTGGAGGACTACCTGATTGTTCCTGGTACGTCCGGAAGAAAACCGAAGTCCAGAAGGATCCTGCAACCAATCCGGATTACTGTATCAAGGAGGACAGGCTCTACCGTCATTTCTGGGATTCGACAGATTTCTCCGAACCAGAGCTATCCGATCCCTGGAAGTTGTGCATACCGAAACCAGCTCGTTCAACCGTCATGAAGGAGAACCACGATGCTCCCACTGCTGGACATCTCGGGATAGCCAAGACCACAGCCAGAATAGCTAACCGATATTATTGGCCTGGCATGTTCAGAGACATAGCCAAGTACGTTCGGAGCTGTCAATCTTGCCAACAGTACAAGACTTCACAGCAGAAGACTCCAGGAAAGATGCAACCGTCATTGAACAGACAACCATGGGAAACTGTGAGTTCTGATCTGATTGGACCACTGCCACGCTCAAGTAAAGGAAACAACTACTTGGTAGTGTTTCAAGACAGATTCACGAAGTGGATCCAGTGCCGTCCTATACGGAAGGCTACAGCGAAGGCAGTGAGTCAAGCACTATACGAAGAGATCATCACACGTTTTGGTTGTCCGAAAACCATCATCAGTGATAATGGGACTCAGTACACTGGTTCAGCATTCCGAGATCTATTGAATGATCTGAAGATTGGACACCGCTTCGCACCGCCGTACACACCGCAGGCTAACCCCGTGGAACGAACTAACAAGACCATGAAGACTATGATTTCCCAGCTTTGTGACGGCGATCATCGTAAATGGGATCAGCACCTACCTGAACTGGTATTTGCTTATAATACAGCTCGCCATGACTCCACCGGATATACGCCAGCGTTCCTTAACTGTGGCAGAGAGTTGGAGATACCAGCCGCTGTGTACCGTCCTGAGGAGCTGATAACCGATGATGTGGAAGATAACCGGGAAGAAGCTGACGATCAGGCCAGCCGACTAGGCAAGCTCCGAGAAGTCTTCGAATTCGTCCGCATAAACCTTGCTCGTGCATTCACCAGCCAGAGCCATTATTATAACTTGCGCCGGAGAGAATGGCGATGCCATATTGGAGACCGGGTGTACAAGAAGGAACATCACCTCTCGTCTGCCGTGAAGGGGTTCGCCGCCAAACTAGCACCCAAATACTCTGGCCCCTATACCGTTACCAAAGTCATATCTCCGGTCGTATATGACTTGAAAAGCAACACTGGCAAGAAGCTCTCCCGGATACACATAAAGGATTTAAAACCCGCCGCGCTCATGCCCACGCCTGGAGAAACATCGAGATGATGTACTTCTTTCTCTTCTAGCATCATGCCGAGAAAACAAACCGTTCCGCAACCTGATCCGAAAGACGTCCGTATACCGGGGGCCGATGCAGCGAAGAAAGCTGCCAAAATTAAAAATCGGATAAGGGCTATCAAGGTATTGGCACGGGATCTGACCTTGCGTCGCCGACCTTGCCGGGCTTTGGTAGCCACGCCGCCGGGAAGACAACCATGCCGCCCTAGTCCAATGACAAGACAAACCCCCCACCACCCAGTGTCTACAATCTCGGAAAGCCCAGCACCCCCCTGTTTGGCAGTAATAGACATACCCTTACCAATGGGTCCCTCGCCTAAGCCGGCCTATGAACCTACCGCCCCCGTTCCCAGCCCTGAACCTACCGAAGACGTGAGATCGAAAGGACCAGAGGTTACTCTAACTCCCTCAAAGACGACCATCCAAGAACGGTATGATCTGGCAGAGGCAGTGTTATCTCACCCTCGGGGAATACCGTGGCCTCCGGCATTAAAAGCCAGATTATTTGCCCTAAGAGACCCAGGGGTGGACGGAAACCAGCGCGTCCGAATTAAATTATCAACCGCCGAAGGCCGGAGTATACGCGTGACTTTACCAAACCGACCGTGAACGAAGTTTTTTTTATTTATGTTATTGAATTATGTTAATTTTGTAAAATATTTGGAATAAATGATTTGGGTACACTGAGTTTTCTTTTTAGATTGGAGCATAGGAGTAAAAGAGTATAACCAGTAACCGTGACATGTTGAGCCCGATACTGGAATTATCCGCATCCCCGCGACAAATAGAAGAAATCGCGAGGGAGCTTGCGGAAGCTATTGCCGATTCCGTCGGGGAAATGGAGGTAACAAAAGAACCATCGTCCGATAAGCTGTTACCGACTGCATCTCCGGAAGGACAGCTGATATGCCTGCAAGAATCTACAGGCATAGAGGCAATGCCCGGCTCTTCTCACATGAGCCAAATTGTAGAGGAAGGAATACCGAAGCCAATTATCATACCGCAACCAGCACCAACTGTAGAGGCCACAGCAAGTTGCTCGTCTACATCTTCGGAAGGAACCGCACCTCCACATTGGAATCCAATGTTGGATGAATTTTGGACCCCCAGAGCCAGGGAACTGCGATACGAAGAGAACCGACGCATAGAGGCACGCCGAACGATGGAACGCTCCGGGAGTAGTCAGCCACGTTACCTCACGATTGCCCATGATACGTGTTGGCGATGTGGGAGGACAGGCCACCGACGAGACGAATGCACGCGGTCACCGGTGATGTTCTGCTCCCGCTGTGGGCGAGTGAGCATCATGTCCAGGAGATGCCCATGTGAACGCCTGCCCAGGCCCGAGGGCCGACGGCTAAGGAGCCGCCCAGAGGTGACTCGACACCATCGACATTGCCCGACGTGCGGATGTCCGCACGCGCAACTCCATCGTCGCCAGCCCTAAATCCAGGAAAAAGCAGAATCGGAGGACCGGCACCGGAGAGAACACCAAGAATTTTGTTTAATTTTTTTTTAGGACGAACTCTGCTCTCATTTTTGTTCAATGTTGTGTTCTGGTGTACATTTAACTATGAAGGCATTACGAGGAAAAAAAAAATAATATAGATGAAATCCATTATTTTTTTTTAGGAAGTAAGAGGGGGATGTAACGAAGTTACTATAATTTGGGAATTGTAGATGAGACATACGGTATAGGTAATGAGAGTAAAATCGAACTCAGGTGAAAAGTAAGCTATCGGCTCCGTTCTTTTTCATAAGTACTATCAACAATACACCAGGAATATTACTGCATTAAGCGAATGCAGTTTCGATTAGGTAAAACGAGATTCGATAATCTACTAGGCGTTGCATTTTAATCAAATCAGTGTATCATCCGAGTGTTCGTACAGCGGGCGCGATAGCAGACCGCGCTCCCCACTCTCAGAGAAGAGTAGTGGGAATCTCCGCTCGCGAGGCGACGAGTTTCAGATAGAAATTAAAAAGAACAGTTTAGCTTGTGCGCTCAGCCGGCTAAGCTCGAAGATCCGGACCAGCTACCAGCGAGCCAGCCCCACCAAGGAGAAGCCCGAAGCCAGCCGACCAGAAGACTGTACCTAGACCGAAGATCGTGCCGGGACCGTAATAGCGGGACAGTCCGCCTAGAGAAGTCGTCCGAGGTGTCACGCCGAACCAGGCTAAATAGGAGCGTAAGGGAATTTTGTAACCTATTAATTTGTTTTCTTACAGCTGGGAATCCTGAAAGGGAACTAAGTGTGTGTTCACCTGTTCCCGACTAAGGAGTTCTTTCCCAGTGCACGATAGATGACGTGCGTGCACTGTCTAACGATCTAAGAGTGTCGTATCACCTGATCGTTAGATTTATCGGGTGTTAGAGTATTAAAGCGATCTAAGAGTGCCGTATCACCTGATCGTTATTTTTCGGATGTTAGGATATTTTCCAGTGCACGATAGATGACGTGCGTGCACTGTCTAACGATCTAAGAGTGCCGTATCACCTGATCGTTAGATTTATCGAGTGTTAGAGTATTAAAACGATCTAAGAGTGACGTATCACCTGATCATTACCTTTAGGCTGTGTATATATGTTGCATTTAGAGCTTGTTGCTAGTTTTGCTTTGAGCACGGATTTTTGCAATAGGGTTTGGGTATTGCTTGCGTGCTTTGATATGGGCTTTAGTTTTAATGAGCTTTATGCATGGCAAGTTTGAACCACGTTGAGTATTTACTTCGAAAGCCGTATGTCTCAGTAGGAGGGAATCATAGCATTTTAAGTCAGTGCTTCAAGTAGGCACATGTACATATTTAGTCACTAGTAGTTTCCTGTTGTAAATATTAATTAAATAAAGCTGTATATATTAATTGACTTTTCTTTCTATATATTAGTTTTGGGACACCTCTTCATCCGGGAGTAAATTCTATCAAGTCTCAAGTCACTTTGACAGTTGTATTCATCAGACCCCTGGATTAAACTTTCTCCACTGAAAGTTACCTGGTGCAAGTGGACCTACCACTATAAAATAGGTGGCGCCCGAGTATATTAGTTGAAAACCCGAGTGACGGCGCTAAATAACCAATCTCAGAGTAAATAACCTTACAACATATTTTTTAGTTTGTCGAATGCTCCCTGTTCTTCTTTACCCCATTTCCAAGCCGCATTTTTGAAGTAATTTGTGAAGTGGTTCAGCAACGGTCGCTTCATTTTTCAAAAATAAATGAAAGAAATTCAACATTCCCAGGAATGCTTGGAGTTCTTGCCTGGAAGTCGGTGCTGGCGCTTCTTCAATGGCTTTAACTTTTTCACTTGTTGGACTGATTCCTCCTTGTTTGATCATAAAACCCAGGAACTTGACTTGGTGTACGAAAAATTCACATTCATCTGAACGGAGGCGTAATCCATCCTCTTTGAAGCGTTTCAGTACAGCTCTCAATTTAACTTCTAAATCTTCTATTGATTCACCAACAATCAGGACATCGTCGAAATATGGTAAGACCCCTTTGATTCCAGCTAGCCTGCTATCCATGAACCGTTGGAAAATTTGCGGTGCAGTTGATATTCCGAACTGTAGGCGTTTCACGCGAAATGCCCCTTTGTGCGTTATAAGTGTTTGGGCATCAGCACTAGAATCATCCACTTTCAGCTGCTGATACGCTTGTTTCATATCCAATCTAGCGAAAATCTTTCCACCTGCTAGAGTGGCCAAAACCTGATTAACTGAGGGGACTGGATAAACATCTTTCAACAATGCTTTATTATTGGTCACTCTGTAGTCACCGCAGATACGAATACTATTGTCAGATTTCATAACAGGTACAATTGGAGTGGCCCAGCGGCAGTGTTCCACTGGTTCCAGAATGTCTTGATCAACCAAGTTCTTGAGTTCTGTCTCCACCAATGGCTTCATTGAAAAGGGCAAATTTCTTACTTTCGATAGAATAGGTTTGAATTTTGGATCTATATTTAACGAAATCGGTGGGCCTCTGAATTCCCCTAAGTTCTCATCGAAAACTTCTTGAAATTCTGACAAAATTTGATTGATTTTGTCTTCTATCGAACTACTGATTGCATTGATGCCACTGAAGGAAATGTTCAATGGTTCAAACCAGTTTCTTCCAAGTAAATTTGCTGTGTTTTTACTTGCAATGACTAACGGTAGTTTTATCTTATTTTTCCCAAATTCCACTGATACATCGCATAGTCCTTTTATATCAATTTTATTGCGTTGGTAATCCCTCAGTATAAAATCTGTTTTTTTCAACTCCGGTTTTATTCCTGCAAATATTTCCTTGAAATATTCTATACCGATCATCGAGTAAGCAGCACCACTGTCAATATCCATCACCGTTGATTTCTCGTTGATATTAACATTGACTTTAAACTCATACAAGGCTCATAAATGTCATTCTGATAATTCGTGACTTCTTCTTGACATTCGGCGTCAACAGACTTCTGGTTGAATTGCTTTCTTGTGAAACCGAATTTCCTTTTCTTAGATAAACATGCCCGCTCTATGTGACCCACCTTCTTGCAGAAATTACATTTGGCGTTAACGAAATCACAATTTTCAGGTAGGTGTTGATTGTTACAACGGAAACATGCTTTCATGAATGATCTTGTTGTATCTTGCATTCTTTTATGTGGTTCAAATCTTTTCACTTGATTAGTAGAGTTCGATGAATTGTCGCCTTCTTTAAGAAAACTAACATTTCGGATTGCAGCTTCGTGTGCTAAAGCTATATCCTCTGCTTTCTTGAATTGTAAATCGGATTCGGAGAGTAATCGATGTTGGAGATTTTTATCTTTAACACCACACACCAATCTGTCCCTCAACATTTCATTCAATATTTCGTTCTTAAAGTCACAGTATGTGGCTAAACGTCTGAGTTCAGCAATATAGTTCGCGATATTTTCATCAGCAAACTGATCTCTTCGGTGGAAATGAAACCTGCCTACCATTGTAGATTTCTTTGGGTTGAAATGTTCAGATAATTTTTTGATCATGTCTTCAAATGGAATTGCACTCACTGCTGCTGGAGCGACTAATGAATGTATTATATCATATGTGGACGATCCACATACGGTAAGAAATACAGCTTTCTTCTTATTTTCTTCGATTATATCATTTGCTTGCATATAGAATTTCAGCCTCTCGATATAATTCAACCATTTGTTAGGTTCGCTGGGATTGAAGTGTTCAATTGAACCGATGGCCGACATTTCTGATTATTATGTATATCTAATCTTTCCTGCTCCGACTGCGTCAATATTAAATATGAACTTGTAGGTTCTTTCAGAAAAGAGTCGAATAGAAATATATTGTATTTGTTATTTTTTTTAATATAAATCTCAAAGTGACACAACACTCAATAACAACCATAATTGTTTTTCATCAAACATAGACTACTCAACATGAATACAGGGTGACCACTTAGACCTATACCTAACAACATAGTCGAAGTCGAAGTTTCTTGTTCTGCAAACTGTATGCGTTATACCCGCTTGGAAGTCGTTTCATATGGTCAATGTGAACTTGTCTGCTTCAATAGTGTCCATGTGAGATGATAGGAAAGAGAGATATAGTGCACGGCGATGAAAACGATGTATCATCATTTACCTATCGTTCTCCTTATATACCCTTTAGAGTCGTCTAATATGGTCACTGTCATCGGATCTGTTTCAACTGTATGCATGTCAGATTCTAGACTGCAGAGTTACAGTGTAAACATTGTCGAAGTCGAAGTTTCTTGTTCTGCAAGCTGTGTGCGTTATACCCGCTTAGGACTCGTCTTATATAGTTACTGATATCGTATCTGCTTCTACTGTATGCATGATATATACTAGACGGCAGAGTTACAGTGTAAAATGAGTCGAAGTCGGAGGTCCTTGTTGTGCAAATTGTGTGCGTTATACCTGCTTCGAAGTCGTCTCATATGGGCATTGCGAACTCGTCTGCTTCAATAGTATCCATGTGGGATGACAGGATCGAGAGATAGAGTGTGCACACCGATGAAGTCGATGTATCTTCATCCGCCTATCGTACTTGCTATTGTAACCTTACTATATTCAAAATCAAGATATTTTGAAGCAAAACAAAAAGAATGATTTCTTGCGAACGGCAGCTGTTGGTCAGAGAAGCACTATGGGTTCGTTAAATAGAAAAGATTGCATAACTCAATAATCAAAAAATTTAGGCGCCACTCAACTTTTGAATTATCACAACTACTGACCCATGGATCACAAGTAGCTATCTGGAAAGTTAAGGAACTAAATAGAAAAAGTTTTATAAAGAATATTTGACTGCATATTAGTGATATTTGAGAATTATAAAATCAGTGAATGTTCATCATACCATAAATAAAAGTCATAATAAACGTGACACATATATTATATACATATATACAACAACGTGATGGGTGAAAATGTTTCTGAAATTTAGGTATATCCTATTGACAAAAAATTATTGAGAACAATCGATGCACATAATTATGATAGATGTAAATATCAATATGAATATGTATTATATAATATTTTACAGACAAAAAAATGTGATCAATCGTTGATCATGTGATAGATGTAGATATTATCAATTCAAAACTCATTATATAATATTTTACTGACGAAAAATGTGATCAATCGATGATCATTTGATGGATGGGAATATGATCAATATAGGAAATCATGTAATTGAAAAATGCATATTCTGATGTTACCAAGTCTCTAGGTGATGTCTAGTATAAATAATCAAACAAGTAGTGAAAAAAAAAATCAGCTATTCGCAGGGGCTACCGCATTTGAAGTTAATTATTGGTATCTCACCAATCTACTTGGTCAAAATAATAAATCAAGAATCAATTTATATACCTATAAAAATCATAGGGACAGGAATTTGGTCAAAGAAAATTATTATATTGTAACGAAGTTACTAGATTTCAGGTTTATATCTCAGTATAAAGGTTTCTGAATTATTTTGGGGTTAATAGCAAGCTAGCGACGCCATTCTTTTTCGTATACATTTCAAATAGTATCGCGAACGTGTTTTGATATTATTCAGGAGTCTGGACTTTTGTTTAATAATTTGATTTATCTACGATTAAATAATAACTGCAACGTGATGGCCGAACTATAGCGAGAGCACCGCGCTGAGGCAATCGGTCACGCGACGACCGAACGCGTACCCCACTATTGGTATGAGAGGGGATCTGGCTATACACTCGCGAGCAGCGCATGAAAACGCCAGTTGTTGAGACCGCAACAGCTACCGAACCTAACCTGACCTGAAAGCTATTGCCGAGCTGAAAAACCAGTTGTATCGATAGGTGAGCCGACTTATAACGATACTGATCAACCTGTTTTTCTGTTTCAGCCGGAAGCAGTAACTAGAGACTGAAAGTGAACGAACTGCTGTCCCGACAAAGAGGGGCTTTCTCAATTTTCGGGACAACAGTTCAGGGAATACTGACTCTATGAATGCGGGGTTTCTCGGTTCACATTGTCACCGTTCCTGAGAGAAAGACGAGTTCCTGTCCTGGAAAAGAGGGGTTTTCTCAATTTTCTGGACAATAACTCGGGGAATACTGGCTCTGTGAAGGCGGGGTTTCTCGGTTCACATTGTCACCGTTCCTGAGAGAAAGACGAGTTCCTGTCCTGGAAAAGAGGGGTTTTCTCAATTTTCTGGACAATAACTCGGAGAATAACGGCTTTGGAAAAGTGGGGTTTCTCGGTTTCCAAAGCCAACGTTCTGTTGAAAGGGATGGAGTCTGAAATACTGCAAATGCTATACTGTTGCTACTTTGCTTGAATTCGTGCGTATCACGCCTGCTGCTCGTGCTTCCGTTTGCTTTGATTAGGAAAATAATCGTGTAGCTCCCTTTGCATGTTAAGCATTAATTTTCGCTTGTATATTGAGCTTGATTCTTAGTAAATCGGACTTTCCAGATCGGACGAGTGATCATAAAGTTTGATTGCACTTTTGCCTCCGGTGGCAGTTTCACTTTTACCTCCGGTGCTTATTTTACTTTTGCCTCCTGCGGCGATTTCACTTTTAACTACGGCTCTCCCTTTACTTTCACCTTCAGTTATCTATGTTGGCCCGCTATTATAAGACATTCATTAGCAAATTGTAAATAGTTGATTTGTACATATTATAGTTATAGATTTCGAATTAGGAATTGATTGGCGAGATAGATAGGAATAAAGTTTAATTTTACTTTTGCCTCCGCTGGCAGTTTCACATTGAAGTCCGGCTTTGATTTCACTTTTGCCTCCGGCGGCAGTTTTACTTTTACCTCCGGGTATTCCGTGCTAGCTCGCTATTGTGGGAATTTAGTTAGGTGATAGTAAATTATTTAAATGTAGATATTATTGTTCTTAGATTGAGAATTTATCTTTGGATATGATTGTTAATTAGAATTGAATAAAATAATAGATGTATTATAATTGCTAGTATTATTTCTCCAATGAGAACAACCAGACATCCAGGGAAGTAGATCTAAGCATTCATGTCATTTTGACATCTCAATATTGTGAACCCTGGAATAAACTTTCTTCGCTGATAGTTGCCTGGTGCAAGTGGACCTACCACTATAAAATAGGTGGCGCCCGAGAAATATAATTATTGTACATAATTGTGGAACCCGATCCGTGGCGCCAAGGAACTGTTTGCAGGGTAAATATCCTTACAAATTTGGCGCCCGAGCAGGGGCCGAAATTCCAGCTTGACCTTGGAGAAGGTAGTATTAGAATGGATGGGAAACCAATCACAGAATCATTACTGTCACCGATTCACCCGATCAATACAGTAGACCGTGCCGATAAACTAGGTCTCACTCCGACTGAGGATAGAAAACTCCAAGCATTCCTGCACCAAGAGCTGGCTCAATTCGAGAGCATAAAGGGAGTAACGCCAATACTCAAACATGAGATCCGTTTGATTAACCCGGAACCGATCAAACAGCGTTACCGACCTCAGAATCCTAGGATGCAAGAAGTGATCAATACCGAAGTTGATAAGATGCTAGACGAAGGCATTATAGAACCGTCGAATAGCCCGTGGAGCTCACCAGTTGTCATAGTCCGGAAGAAGGATGGCAAACCGAGGTTCTGTATTGACTTCCAGAAAGTCAACGCTGTGACACATAAGGATGCGTACCCACTGCCCTTCATTAATGCAATCTTGGATAAGTTGCGCAGAGCTCGATATATTTCGAGCATTGACCTGAAGCAGGGGTATTGGCAAGTGGCCTTGACCGATTCAAGCAAGCCAGTCACAGCCTTCACAGTACCTGGCCGAGGGCTGTTTCAGTTCAGAGTAATGCCGTTTGGGCTACATGCAGCACCAGCTACTTTCCAGCGTTTAATGGACCGTATCATAGGACCTGAGCTGGACCCATACTGCTTTGCGTACCTGGATGACATCATAGTACTCGGAGAAACGTTTGATCAACATCTCAGTATTCTGCAAGAAGTATTCCGCCGCCTCCGTGCCGCCAACCTCCGACTGAACCCCGACAAATGTCAATTTGGCAGAAGATCACTGAAATATCTAGGTCATGTGGTTACTGGTGAGGGAATCTCAACCGATCCCGAAAAGGTGAAATCAATTCTGGAGTTTCCACCACCGAACACCGTGCGACAGCTACGACGATTCCTGGGAGTGGCATCGTGGTACAGACGCTTTGTACCTGGATTCTCGAATGTGGCTGCCCCATTGAACCGCCTTCTGAAAAAAGGATTCCGTTGGCAGTGGAATAGCGAACATGAAGAAGCATTCGATCACCTCAAGAAATGTCTAACGGAATCACCCGTTTTGGCCTGTCCAGATTTTGAGAAGCCTTTCGTTTTGCAAACAGATGCAAGTGATCAAGGTTTAGGAGCAGTACTTATCCAGAATAAAGAAGATGGAGATCACATAATTGCTTATGCCAGTCGAACATTGACTACTCCTGAGAAAGCATATTCTGTGACCGAAAAGGAATGTCTGGCTATCGTTTGGGGCATAGAGAAAATGCGCCCTTACCTTGAGGGATATCGATTCACAGTATTGTCCGATCACCAGTCGTTGAAGTGGCTCCATAACATTCAGAGCCCGAGTGGCAGATTAGCCCGCTGGAGTATGTATCTTCAGCAGTTTGATTTCGAGATTAAATACCGAAAAGGAGTTCTGAATCGAGTGGCTGATGCTTTATCCAGGCACCCGTCTCCAGCCGAGGAGAGTATTGCTGCCGTTTAGGGAACACAAGACTGTTCCTGGTATTCCCGAAAGAAGGCCGAAATCCTCAATGATGCCGGCGCCAATCCTGACTATTGTATTAAAGATGACCGACTTTATCGTCATTTTTGGGATTCTACTGATTTCTCCGAACCAGAGCTATCCGACCCCTGGAAGCTGTGTATCCCGAAACCAGCTCGTTCATCCGTCATGAAGGAGAATCACGATGCTCCCACTGCTGGACATCTCGGGATAGCAAAGACCACTGCCAGGATAGCTAGTCGGTACTACTGGCCTGGCATGTTCAGGGACATAGCTAAGTACGTTCGAAGCTGTCAGTCTTGTCAGCAGTACAAGTCGTCGCAGCAGAAGACTCCAGGGAAAATGCAACCGTCCGTCAATAGACAGCCCTGGGAAACTGTCAGCTCTGATTTAGTTGGACCACTGCCACGCTCGAGCAAAGGGAATAACTACTTGGTAGTATTCCAAGATAGATTCACGAAATGGGTCCAGTGCCGTCCTATACGGAAGGCAACAGCAAAAGCAGTTAGTCAAGCCCTGTACGAGGAGATAATCACCAGGTTTGGCTGTCCGAAGACCCTCATCACCGATAATGGGACTCAGTATACTGGTTCATCTTTCCGAGATCTACTGAGAGATCTGAAGATTGGACATCGTTTAACTCCACCGTACACACCGCAGTCTAATCCTGTAGAACGGACTAACAAAACGATGAAAACCATGATTTCCCAGTTTTGTGACAATGATCATCGAACATGGGACCAGCACCTACCCAAACTAATGTTTGCATTTAACACTGCTCGTCATGACTCCACTGGATATACTCCGGCATTTCTTAACTATGGAAGAGAGTTGGAGATACCAGGGGCTGTGTACCGTCCCGACGATGTGATAATCGATGATGTGGAGAATAAACCAGAGGAATTCGGAAACCGGGCTAATAGACTGGGCAAACTCCGAGAAGTATTTGAAGTCGTACGAATCAACATTTCTCGAGCATTCACTACTCAGAGTCACCACTATAACCTGCGCCGTAGGGATTGGAGATGCCATGTGGGCGACCAGGTGATGAAGAAGGAACATCATCTGTCTTCTGCTACCAAAGGATTCGCCGCGAAATTGGCACCCAAGTATTCCGGTCCGTATACCGTTCCAAAGTCATATCACCCGTAGTATACAACCTGACGGGCGCGAGTGGCAGGAAGGTTACCCGAGTTCACGTTAAGGATCTGAAACCGGTTCATGACATGCAAGGAGATAACTGATACGATTTTGTCCCTTACAGAGCTGTAATATGCCGAAACCCCGAAAACCGGAGACTGCACCACCCCCGGTAAACGTGCAGAGTCCACGAAATGATGCGCGCCGGACGGCAGAGAAGTTGGACAAAAGGGTGCGGGCGATCAAAATATTAGCACGGGAATTGACAGCGCGCCGTCACGTCCCGAAAACTCCAGTCACCGATCCACCGGAGCGTCATCGATGTAGGCCAGTTCCGATGTCGGGGCAAGCTCCTGTGAGGACCGATCTCGTACCCAGATCGGCCACAGTCAGCAAACCGGTGGCCACCAATACTGATGCTGTCGTTCCCACTCTCGATGCGGTGGTTCCAAGAGACGAAGCAGTGGTCCCCAATAGAGAAGTGAGGAGTCAATTGGGCCAGAATGCTGGGAAAGTGAACATCCTCTCAGTGCATACCCTTGGCATCGCCCCAGAGCCACTGCTTCAGGCAGACACCAGTCGTCCGGTCATGAAGCGCAAGGGGACAACAGAGGGGAAGGACACTATTCCGACCGAAATGACAGCCAACCCTAGCCCCTCTGTGACGTGTTCGCAAGCCTCAGAAACCCCGAGAGTAAACCCAGCCCTCATCAAGGAAAAGCAAGAGCTGGCCGAAATCTTGCTCAAATTGGGCCCGAACGCAACTTGGCCCCCAGAGATACGTGCAAGACTACGCGCCCTACGTGCTCCGGGAGCAACCCCAGACCGCCGCATTAGAGTCCGTCTGAATACTGCCGATGGTCGTATGGTCCGAGTACAACTACCTAATTAGTTGGTTTCCGCAGTACTCTACGAAGAATTCAGAGTTTATTTTCGCATTTAGAAATGTCTGGTTGAGTTTGAGTATAATGTTAAAGATATGAAATATAAGTTACATGTTTAAGCGTTCACCTGTTTCTTGATCACAGATCCCTACGCCATAATTTTCTTTTCTTTGTTGCGAATTGGAACTGATAATCCGTGTTTTGTATCGATAGATATGGAGAGTCCGGTTCTAGTGGTGAACGCTACCCAGGAGATGGAGGACATTACCCGGGAATTGGAAGAAGCGATTGGGGAACTCGAGTCTCCAAAGGAAAATGATTCCGAAACGGCGCCTCCACTCGAGAGGAACCCAGAACCTGCTCTTTCAGCAGCCGAGGAGGAACGATCCTTGAGCCCGTCGGATTTTCTTGGTCCGCGTCATCTGGACGTACCTGCAGAAGAGGATCCTAGGAGGGACGAGTACTGGACAAAAGAGGCTCACCTGAAGCGAACCCTGGAAGCCAGGAAGGCGGTTGATCCGGGACCAAGAACGCCAAGCCCACCGATAGCAGGAAGTAGCGGAGAATGCCGTTACCTAAAAATGTCCCCGAATACCTGCTGGCGCTGTGGACAACATGGACACCGACGCACCGAGTGTCGGAAGCCCGCCATGGTCTTCTGTTCCCGATGCGGACTAATTGGAGTGATGTCTAGGCATTGTCGATGCACCAAGACGTTGAGGAAAGTGAAGGGTGTTGAGGTCGTCCACCGCCGGTCTCCTCAACACAGCCTCGAGTCACGAGACAGAAGGAGGACATGCCCAACCTGTGGGTGACCCTACGCACGTGTTCACCCCCGACACTAGGAATGTCCAGGAGGAGAGGGAAACGGACTAGGAGTACCACTCCAGCCAGAAGAGGTTTATTTGATTTGTTTATTTTTTTTAGAGATAGGAAAAACATACTATGTTCTGTAGAAGTTGATTTGAATATATGGGGATTATTAAAAAAATATATACATATTTTTTTTTTGGTAAGTAAGGAGGGGATGTAACGAAGTTACTAGATTTCAGGTTTATATCTCAGTATAAAGGTTTCTGAATTATTTTGGGGTAAATAGCAAGCTAGCGACGCCATTCTTTCTCGTATACATTTCAAATAGTATCGCGAACGTGTTTTGATATTATTCAGGAGTCTGGACTTTTGTTTAATAATTTGATTTATCTACGATTAAATAATAACTGCAACGTGATGGCCGAACTATAGCGAGAGCACCGCGCTGAGGCAATCGGTCACGCGACGACCAAACGCGTACCCCACTATTGGTATGAGAGGGGATCTGGCTATACACTCGCGAGCAGCGCATGAAAACGCCAGTTGTTGAGACCGCAACAGCTACCGAACCTGACCTGACCTGAAAGCTATTGCCGAGCTGAAAAACCAGTTGTATCGATAGGTGAGCCGACTTATAACGATACTAATCAACCTGTTTTTCTGTTTCAGCCGGAAGCAGTAACTAGAGACTGAAAGTGAACGAACTGCTGTCCCGACAAAGAGGGGCTTTCTCAATTTTCGGGACAACAGTTCAGGGAATACTGACTCTATGAATGCGGGGTTTCTCGGTTCACATTGTCACCGTTCCTGAGAGAAAGACGAGTTCCTGTCCTGGAAAAGAGGGGTTTTCTCAATTTTCTGGACAATAACTCGAAGAATACTGGCTCTGTGAAGGCGGGGTTTCTCGGTTCACATTGTCACCGTTCCTGAGAGAAAGACGAGTTCCTGTCCTGAAAAAGAGGGGTTTTCTCAATTTTCTGGACAATAACTCGGAGAATAACGGCTTTGGAAAAGTGGGGTTTCTCGGTTTCCAAAGCCAACGTTCTGTTGAAAGGGATGGAGTCTGAAATACTGCAAATGCTATACTGTTGCTACTTTGCTTGAATTCGTGCGTATCACGCCTGCTGCTCGTGCTTCCGTTTGCTTTGATTAGGAAAATAATCGTGTAGCTCCCTTTGCATGTTAACCATTGATTTTCGCTTGTATATTGAGCTTGATTCTTAGTAAATCGGACTTTCCAGATCGGACGAGTGATCATAAAGTTTGATTGCACTTTTGCCTCCGGTGGCAGTTTCACTTTTACCTCCGGTGCTTATTTTACTTTTGCCTCCTGCGGCGATTTCACTTTTAACTACGGCTCTCCCTTTACTTTCACCTTCAGTTATCTATGTTGGCCCGCTATTATAAGACATTCATTAGCAAATTGTAAATAGTTGATTTGTACATATTATAGTTATAGATTTCGAATTAGGAATTGATTGGCGAGATAGATAGGAATAAAGTTTAATTTTACTTTTGCCTCCGCTGGCAGTTTCACATTGAAGTCCGGCTTTGATTTCACTTTTGCCTCCGGCGGCAGTTTTACTTTTACCTCCGGGTATTCCGTGCTAGCTCGCTATTGTGGGAATTTAGTTAGGTGATAGTAAATTATTTAAATGTAGATATTATTGTTCTCAGATTGAGAATTTATCTTTGGATATGATTGTTAATTAGAATTGAATAAAATAATAGATGTATTATAATTGCTAGTATTATTTCTCCAATGAGAACAACCAGACATCCAGGGAAGTAGATCTAAGCATTCATGTCATTTTGACATCTCAATATTGTGAACCCTGGAATAAACTTTCTTCGCTGATAGTTGCCTGGTGCAAGTGGACCTACCACTATAAAATAGGTGGCGCCCGAGAAATATAATTATTGTACATAATTGTGGAACCCGATCCGTGGCGCCAAGGAACTGTTTGCAGGGTAAATATCCTTACAAATTTGGCGCCCGAGCAGGGGCCGAAATTCCAGCTTGACCTTGGAGAAGGTAGTATTAGAATGGATGGGAAACCAATCACAGAATCATTACTGTCACCGATTCACCCGATCAATACAGTAGATCGTGCCGATAAACTAGGTCTCACTCCGACTGAGGATAGAAAACTCCAAGCATTCCTGCACCAAGAGCTGGCTCAATTCGAGAGCATAAAGGGAGTAACGCCAATACTCAAACATGAGATCCGTTTGATTAACCCGGAACCGATCAAACAGCGTTACCGACCTCAGAATCCTAGGATGCAAGAAGTGATCAATACCGAAGTTGATAAGATGCTAGACGAAGGCATCATAGAACCGTCGAATAGCCCGTGGAGCTCACCAGTTGTCATAGTCCGGAAGAAGGATGGCAAACCGAGGTTCTGTATTGACTTCCAGGAAGTCAACGCTGTGACACATAAGGATGCGTACCCACTGCCCTTCATTAATGCAATCTTGGATAAGTTGCGCAGAGCTCGATATATTTCGAGCATTGACCTGAAGCAGGGGTATTGGCAAGTGGCCTTGACCGATTCAAGCAAGCCAGTCACAGCCTTCACAGTACCTGGCCGAGGGCTGTTTCAGTTCAGAGTAATGCCGTTTGGGCTACATGCAGCACCAGCTACTTTCCAGCGTTTAATGGACCGTATCATAGGACCTGAGCTGGACCCATACTGCTTTGCGTACCTGGATGACATCATAGTACTCGGAGAAACGTTTGATCAACATCTCAGTATTCTGCAAGAAGTATTCCGCCGCCTCCGTGCCGCCAACCTCCGACTGAACCCCGACAAATGTCAATTTGGCAGAAGATCACTGAAATATCTAGGTCATGTGGTTACTGGTGAGGGAATCTCAACCGATCCCGAAAAGGTGAAATCAATTCTGGAGTTTCCACCACCGAACACCGTGCGACAGCTACGACGATTCCTGGGAGTGGCATCGTGGTACAGACGCTTTGTACCTGGATTCTCGAATGTGGCTGCCCCATTGAACCGCCTTCTGAAAAAAGGATTCCGTTGGCAGTGGAATAGCGAACATGAAGAAGCATTCGATCACCTCAAGAAATGTCTAACGGAATCACCCGTTTTGGCCTGTCCAGATTATGAGAAGCCTTTCGTTTTGCAAACAGATGCAAGTGATCAAGGTTTAGGAGCAGTACTTATCCAGAATAAAGAAGATGGAGATCACATAATTGCTTATGCCAGTCGAACATTGACTACTCCTGAGAAAGCATATTCTGTGACCGAAAAGGAATGTCTGGCTATCGTTTGGGGCATAGAGAAAATGCGCCCTTACCTTGAGGGATATCGATTCACAGTATTGTCCGATCACCAGTCGTTGAAGTGGCTCCATAACATTCAGAGCCCGAGTGGCAGATTAGCCCGCTGGAGTATGTATCTTCAGCAGTTTGATTTCGAGATTAAATACCGAAAAGGAGTTCTGAATCGAGTGGCTGATGCTTTATCCAGGCACCCGTCTCCAGCCGAGGAGAGTATTGCTGCCGTTTAGGGAACACAAGACTGTTCCTGGTATTCCCGAAAGAAGGCCGAAATCCTCAATGATGCCGGCGCCAATCCTGACTATTGTATTAAAGATGACCGACTTTATCGTCATTTTTGGGATTCTACTGATTTCTCCGAACCAGAGCTATCCGACCCCTGGAAGCTGTGTATCCCGAAACCAGCTCGTTCATCCGTCATGAAGGAGAATCACGATGCTCCCACTGCTGGACATCTCGGGATAGCAAAGACCACTGCCAGGATAGCTAGTCGGTACTACTGGCCTGGCATGTTCAGGGACATAGCTAAGTACGTTCGAAGCTGTCAGTCTTGTCAGCAGTACAAGTCGTCGCAGCAGAAGAATCCAGGGAAAATGCAACCGTCCGTCAATAGACAGCCCTGGGAAACTGTCAGCTCTGATTTAGTTGGACCACTGCCACGCTCGAGCAAAGGGAATAACTACTTGGTAGTATTCCAAGATAGATTCACGAAATGGGTCCAGTGCCGTCCTATACGGAAGGCAACAGCAAAAGCAGTTAGTCAAGCCCTGTACGAGGAGATAATCACCAGGTTTGGCTGTCCGAAGACCCTCATCACCGATAATGGGACTCAGTATACTGGTTCATCTTTCCGAGATCTACTGAGAGATCTGAAGATTGGACATCGTTTAACTCCACCGTACACACCGCAGTCTAATCCTGTAGGACGGACTAACAAAACGATGAAAACCATGATTTCCCAGTTTTGTGACAATGATCATCGAACATGGGACCAGCACCTACCCAAACTAATGTTTGCATTTAACACTGCTCGTCATGACTCCACTGGATATACTCCGGCATTTCTTAACTATGGAAGAGAGTTGGAGATACCAGGGGCTGTGTACCGTCCCGACGATGTGATAATCGATGATGTGGAGAATAAACCAGAGGAATTCGGAAACCGGGCTAATAGACTGGGCAAACTCCGAGAAGTATTTGAAGTCGTACGAATCAACCTTTCTCGAGCATTCACTACTCAGAGTCACCACTATAACCTGCGCCGTAGGGATTGGAGATGCCATGTGGGCGACCAGGTGATGAAGAAGGAACATCATCTGTCTTCTGCTACCAAAGGATTCGCCGCGAAATTGGCACCCAAGTATTCCGGTCCGTATACCGTTACCAAAGTCATATCACCCGTAGTATACAACCTGACGAACGCGAGTGGCAGGAAGGTTACCCGAGTTCACGTTAAGGATCTGAAACCGGTTCATGACATGCAAGGAGATAACTGATACGATTTTGTCCCTTACAGAGCTGTAATATGCCGAAACCCCGAAAACCGGAGACTGCACCACCCCCGGTAAACGTGCAGAGTCCACGAAATGATGCGCGCCGGACGGCAGAGAAGTTGGACAAAAGGGTGCGGGCGATCAAAATATTAGCACGGGAATTGACAGCGCGCCGTCACGTCCCGAAAACTCCAGTCACCGATCCACCGGAGCGTCATCGATGTAGGCCAGTTCCGATGTCGGGGCAAGCTCCTGTGAGGACCGATCTCGTACCCAGATCGGCCACAGTCAGCAAACCGGTGGCCACCAATACTGATGCTGTCGTTCCCACTCTCGATGCGGTGGTTCCAAGAGACGAAGCAGTGGTCCCCAATAGAGAAGTGAGGAGTCAATTGGGCCAGAATGCTGGGAAAGTGAACATCCTCTCAGTGCATACCCTTGGCATCGCCCCAGAGCCACTGCTTCAGGCAGACACCAGTCGTCCGGTCATGAAGCGCAAGGGGACAACAGAGGGGGAGGACACTATTCCGACCGAAATGACAGCCAACCCTAGCCCCTCTGTGACGTGTTCGCAAGCCTCAGAAACCCCGAGAGTAAACCCAGCCCTCATCAAGGAAAAGCAAGAGCTGGCCGAAATCTTGCTCAAATTGGGCCCGAACGCAACTTGGCCCCCAGAGATACGTGCAAGACTACGCGCCCTACGTGCTCCGGGAGCAACCCCAGACCGCCGCATTAGAGTCCGTCTGAATACTGCCGATGGTCGTATGGTCCGAGTACAACTACCTAATTAGTTGGTTTCCGCAGTACTCTACGAAGAATTCAGAGTTTATTTTCGCATTTAGAAATGTCTGGTTGAGTTTGAGTATAATGTTAAAGATATGAAATATAAGTTACATGTTTAAGCGTTCACCTATTTCTTGATCACAGATCCCTACGCCATAATTTTCTTTTCTTTGTTGCGAATTGGAACTGATAATCCGTGTTTTGTATCGATAGATATGGAGAGTCCGGTTCTAGAGGTGAACGCTACCCAGGAGATGGAGGACATTACCCGGGAATTGGAAGAAGCGATTGGGGAACTCGAGTCTCCAAAGGAAAATGATTCCGAAACGGCGCCTCCACTCGAGAGGAACCCAGAACCTGCTCTTTCAGCAGCCGAGGAGGAACGATCCTTGAGCCCGTCGGATTTTCTTGGTCCGCGTCATCTGGACGTACCTGCAGAAGAGGATCCTAGGAGGGACGAGTACTGGACAAAAGAGGCTCACCTGAAGCGAACCCTGGAAGCCAGGAAGGCGGTTGATCCGGGACCGAGAACGCCAAGCCCACCGATAGCAGGAAGTAGCGGAGAATGCCGTTACCTAAAAATGTCCCCGAATACCTGCTGGCGCTGTGGACAACATGGACACCGACGCACCGAGTGTCGGAAGCCCGCCATGGTCTTCTGTTCCCGATGCGGACTAATTGGAGTGATGTCTAGGCATTGTCGATGCACCAAGACGTTGAGGAAAGTGAAGGGTGTTGAGGTCGTCCACCGCCGGTCTCCTCAACACAGCCTCGAGTCACGAGACAGAAGGAGGACATGCCCAACCTGTGGGTGACCCTACGCACGTGTTCACCCCCGACACTAGGAATGTCCAGGAGGAGAGGGAAACGGACTAGGAGTACCACTCCAGCCAGAAGAGGTTTATTTGATTTGTTTATTTTTTTTGAGATAGGAAAAACATACTATGTTCTGTAGAAGTTGATTTGAATATATGGGGATTATTAAAAAAATATATACATATTTTTTTTTTGGTAAGTAAGGAGGGGATGTAACGAAGTTACTAGATTTCAGGTTTATATCTCAGTATAAAGGTTTCTGAATTATTTTGGGGTAAATAGCAAGCTAGCGACGCCATTCTTTCTCGTATACATTTCAAATAGTATCGCGAACGTGTTTTGATATTATTCAGGAGTCTGGACTTTTGTTTAATAATTTGATTTATCTACGATTAAATAATAACTGCAACGTGATGGCCGAACTATAGCGAGAGCACCGCGCTGAGGCAATCGGTTACGCGACGACCAAACGCGTACCCCACTATTGGTATGAGAGGGGATCTGGCTACACACTCGCGAGCAGCGCATGAAAACGCCAGTTGTTGAGACCGCAACAGCTACCGAACCTGACCTGACCTGAAAGCTATTGCCGAGCTGAAAAACCAGTTGTATCGATAGGTGAGCCGACTTATAACGATACTAATCAACCTGTTTTTTTGTTTCAGCCGGAAGCAGTAACTAGAGACTGAAAGTGAACGAACTGCTGTCCCGACAAAGAGGGGCTTTCTCAATTTTCGGGACAACAGTTCAGGGAATACTGACTCTATGAATGCGGGGTTTCTCGGTTCACATTGTCACCGTTCCTGAGAGAAAGACGAGTTCCTGTCCTGGAAAAGAGGGGTTTTCTCAATTTTCTGGACAATAACTCGGGGAATACTGGCTCTGTGAAGGCGGGGTTTCTCGGTTCACATTGTCACCGTTCCTGAGAGAAAGACGAGTTCCTGTCCTGAAAAAGATGGGTTTTCTCAATTTTCTGGACAATAACTCGGAGAATAACGGCTTTAGAAAAGTGGGGTTTCTCGGTTTCCAAAGCCAACGTTCTGTTGAAAGGGATGGAGTCTGAAATACTGCAAATGCTATACTGTTGCTACTTTGCTTGAATTCGTGCGTATCACGCCTGCTGCTCGTGCTTCCGTTTGCTTTGATTAGGAAAATAATCGTGTAGCTCCCTTTGCATGTTAACCATTAATTTTCGCTTGTATATTGAGCTTGATTCTTAGTAAATCGGACTTTCCAGATCGGACGAGTGATCATAAAGTTTGATTGCACTTTTGCCTCCGGTGGCAGTTTCACTTTTACCTCCGGTGCTTATTTTACTTTTGCCTCCTGCGGCGATTTCACTTTTAACTACGGCTCTCCCTTTACTTTCACCTTCAGTTATCTATGTTGGCCCGCTATTATAAGACATTCATTAGCAAATTGTAAATAGTTGATTTGTACATATTATAGTTATAGGTTTCGAATTAGGAATTGATTGGCGAGATAGATAGGAATAAAGTTTAATTTTACTTTTGCCTCCGCTGGCAGTTTCACATTGAAGTCCGGCTTTGATTTCACTTTTGCCTCCGGCGGCAGTTTTACTTTTACCTCCGGGTATTCCGTGCTAGCTCGCTATTGTGGGAATTTAGTTAGGTGATAGTAAATTATTTAAATGTAGATATTATTGTTCTCAGATTGAGAATTTATCTTTGGATATGATTGTTAATTAGAATTGAATAAAATAATAGATGTATTATAATTGCTAGTATTATTTCTCCAATGAGAACAACCAGACATCCAGGGAAGTAGATCTAAGCATTCATGTCATTTTGACATCTCAATATTGTGAACCCTGGAATAAACTTTCTTCGCTGATAGTTGCCTGGTGCAAGTGGACCTACCACTATAAAATAGGTGGCGCCCGAGAAATATAATTATTGTACATAATTGTGGAACCCGATCCGTGGCGCCAAGGAACTGTTTGCAGGGTAAATATCCTTACAATATATTATACCTGATTGATCAATAATTACCACCCTTTTAAAGAATATTTTCCATCACGCTGCGGACAGACGAAGTGACAATTTAGCAGCTGAAGCTGGCAGCTGGAGCAGACAGAAGGGCAGCTGAAGCTGAACGATGTAGAGCTAGCAGGAACCAGATGATGCGAGCTGGGACGGGACAACCATTGAGTTACTGAGACTGATGGATGTAACCAAAGCTAGCAGCTGAAGTCGACGACGTTACTGACGATGAAACATCTTATGATAATACCTCGTGGAGGACCGCATGATACAGTAACCACATGGCTGAACTGTACAACATCTTATGCCGGGATCAAAAAAATGTGGGCTTGAATGCCCTCCCAAAAAAACCCTATCTAAAAGAAAAAAAAATACCGGTCACGCCTGGAATCGATTTCTGGTGGAGAAAAGTGGGAATAAACTTCCATAGGACTCACCTTCTTCGAAGGGTACAACTGGAGATCAAAAAAAATTGCCCAGGTCCACGTGGTCGATCCTGGACAGAGACTTCTGGCTTGCCGGGAACCAAATCAAACGGCTGGAGTTTCTGGAAAGATCCTGGTGGTAGCAGCTATGAGGTTTCCACTGTCCCTTGGAAGGCGGGAATACAAAATCCACGCTGAACCTGTTACCTCACTGCAGAAGTTGCACCTTAGCACATCTGATCTCTTCGAACACCAGAACCAAAGTGCCCGTGATAACGTACTGAAGTACCTTTCATCTTTCCGGAAGGGGATCTCTCGCCATTGTTCTATCGTCTTGAAAGACCAGAATAGAAAAGGAGCAGAAAATAGTGACTTTCGCAAATTTCCCTTTGAACTGACCAATCCTGTGATACCATTTATGATCTACACTTGCACGATTCTACACTACTCTTACCAAATTCAACAACTTCTTAGGAATTCCAAGTATAAACCTGGCAACCTCGATTTTGGTATTCTTGATGCGAGAAATGGGAGGAGTTTTAGATGGAGTGACAGAGGTGACAGTGATGACAATCTACAAGTGATGGATAGGTGGACTCTGCTTTTGAAAATGGGATGAAGAGCAAAACAATGGAAATAAACTTGTGAAAAAGGCCCAACCGAACTGAAGAGGTATTTCCCACATGAGACAAGACCTTATACCAATTTCCAAAAGGTATCCTGCGAACCATCATCGTAGATTGGACTCCTATTATGTTCTGGTGAGTAGTTTGCCAACTCTGCTTGATAATGTAAATAAAACAAATCCTGTATTTTAGGAAAAGAATTCATCCTCTCATCACCAAATTGGCTAAATCAACCTCGAGATTGACCAAGAATCATTTTGTCATCACTATGTTTCGTATGTACTACTCTTAAACCTTCTAGATGTACCAGAAAGGTTGAACTGAATAAAGTTGTGAAATTTTCAGACGTTTCCTTGATGAACTCTGATATTTACAAAACAATAATTCCAAAAAATATTTTGATTCCATTTTAAGCCTAATATAAAGTGTGAAAAACTTGAGAGCTATACTAATATTGAGAAAAGCTATATTCAAAATATTTTGAAATCCATAAAAATAAAGTGTGAAAAATTTAAATGCTACACTATATACCCTCCAAAGTCGTCTTATATGGTCACTGCGATCATATCTGCTTCAACTGTCGGATGCTAGACTGCAAAGTTACAATGTGAAAATAGTCGAAGTCGATGTTTCTTCTTCTGCAAGCTGTGTTCGTTATACCCACTTGTGAGTCGTCTTATATGGTCAATGCGAACTTGTCTGCTTCAATAGTGTCCATGTGAGATGATAGGAAAGAGAGATATAGTGTGCACAACGATGAAAACTATTTATCTTCATTCGCCTATTGTTCTTGTTTTTTACCCTTCTGAGTCGTCTCATACGGTCACTGCCATTGTATATGCTCCAACTGTATGCATGTCGGATGCTAGACTGCAGAGTTACAGTGTGAACATAGGCGAACTCGAAGTATCTTGTTCTGCAAGCTGTGTGCGATATACCCGCTTAGGACTCGTCTTATACGGTCACTTCTATCGTATCTGCTTCAACTGTATGCATGTCAGATTCTAGACTGCAGAGTTACAGTGTAAACATAGTCAAAGTCAGAGTTCATTGTTCTGCAAGCTGTGTGCGTTATACCCGCTTGAAAGTCGTCTCATATGGGATTTGCAAACTCGTCTGCTTCAATTGTATCCATGTGAGATGATAGGATAGAGAGATAGAGTGTGCACACCGATGAGGTCGATGTATCTTCATCTGCCTATTGTACTTGATATGTACCCACAAAAGTCGTCTTATATGGTCACTGCGATCATATCTGCTTCAACTGTATGCATGTCAGATGCTAGGCTGCAGAGTTACAGTGTGAACATAGTCAAAGTCGACGTTTCTTGTTCATAAGCTGTGTGCGGTATACCCGCTTAGGACTCGTCTTATACGGTCACTTCCATCGTATCTGCTTCAACTGTATGCATGTCAGATTCTAGACTGCAGAGTAACAGTGTAATCATAGTCAAAGTCGAAGTTTCTTGTCCTGCAAGCTGTGTGCGTTATACCCACATAGAACTCGTCTCATATGGTCTTTGAGAACGTATCTGCTCCGACTGTCTGCATGTTAGATGCTAGATAGCAGAGTTACAGTTTTAACAAAGTCGAAGTCGAAGTTTCTTGTTGTGCAAGTTGTGTGCGTTATACCCGCTTGAAAGTCGTCTCATATGGGCATTGCGAACTTGTCTGCTTCAATAGTATCCATGTAAGATGATAGGATAGAGAGATATAGTGTGCAAAACGATGAAGTCGATGTATCTTCGGTCGCCTATTGTACTCGTTGTATACCCTTCAAAGTCGTCTTATACGGTCACTGCAATTGTATCTGCTTCAATTGTATGCATATCAGAAGCTAGACTTACAGTGTTAACATAGTCGATGTCGAAGTTTCTTGTTCTGCAAACTGTATGCGTTATACCTGCTTGAAAGTCGTCTTATATGATCAATACAAACTTGTCTGCTTCAATAGTATCCATGTGAGATGATAGGATGGAGAGATAGAGTATGCACATCGATGAAATCGATGTATCTTCATCTGCCTATTGTACTTGCTATATACCCTCCAAAGTCGTCTTATATGGTCTCTGCGATCATATCTGCTTCGACTGAATGCATGTCACATGCTAGACTGCAGAGTTACAATGTAAACATAGTCAAAGTCGATGTTCCTTGATCTGCAAGCTGTGTGCGTTATACCCGCTTCAAAGTCATCTTATATGGTCAATGCTGTAGTGCTATTCAGCAAAACTCTAACGTTGCACAATAATTAGGTCGATATTTGAAATAAGCGAACAAAGTACAACTGAAGTGCAATGCACTTCCACCTAAGCATAATCGGTTATTATAATCAATTGGGAAATAAACTAGATTCTATCATCAACCGTCTTTGAGTCAACATAAAAACTCACCACCACCAAAATCAACACTACATGGCGATCCTGCCAATTTAAGAATCCTGCCAATTTAAGAATTCTGCTAATCCATGGATCCTGATGACTACTTAAGAATCCTGCTAATTTGAGAAGCAAGTTATTTTCTTCTAAAACGGGATATGTGAGTGCGCGATAGCAAAATTTGATACTTTACTGATTTACTGGATCCTGCCAAATAAGCTACGAATATGGGAAATCAGAACACCAAAGAAGAAAACAACCACGAGGTCCAGGTTAACCAAATCAACAAAACTAACCAAGACGTCGCTAGCGCTCATCTCACTTCATCATTCATCATCGCTGGAACAATGATTTCTATGTTCGTGATCCTGCTCTGCTGTATTGGAGTTTATTTATACACTAAATACTTCAAAAAATCAATTGCTAACAGTGTAATGCGAAATATTAGAGCACAAGTGACAACCAGCAGTGTATAAAAGCACAAGAAAAACTATATTAAGAGTGACCCGCGTCAGTGCAGAGACAAAACAATAAAAAGACATATAGTGCAGTGCCAAAGACACCGATCGAAGGCGCGAGCTGAAAACCAACCACAGAGGAATATTAGGAGATGCAAGAGGACTCCAGGAGCAACCCCCAAGAAAGAGGATTAGTGATGAGTACCCATTTGAATCTCGAATATTTTCGTTTGATTATCGCATTTATGCTATGCACTATGCATATCAGTAATTTTTGTTCATATTTAAAAATTTTAATTTGCATTGTATTGCCGAATTTTGATGCCTAATGATATCTATCCAACAATTATTAGCCACTAAAGCTGAGATAGAGAAAATTCGTGTCAATTTGAAAAAAGGTGGTCCAAATAGAGTATACAAAGAGGAAAGTTTAATACAAAAATGTGCCCAATTATCAGAATTAGAAAACAATTTTAATTCTCAATATAGTTCTCTCTTAGAAACTGCTAGTCTTGCAGATAAATTATTGTTAAGTGATATAAAACTTGAAGCAACATTATTAATTAACGATTCAAACTCTAAACTGCAAAATTTGATCAAAATCGCTGCGAAAACTGACAACTCGACTGACAACAAAACTTATTCAACAATGGAATTTGATTTCAAAGTAGCTTCCCAAATCATACCTGATTTTGCTGGTGACCCTGATAAAGTAACTGACTTTATTGACTCTGCTGAATATTACAATGATTCTTTGAAAGACGATGCAAACAAATCACTACTTCTGAATTTTCTTTCAAAAATAAAGCTTAAGGGAAAAGCCAAAAATGCAATTATTGGCACCCCTACAACATTTAATGAATTAAAAAAATGCCTGATCGATCGTTTCAAGCCAAGGAAAACACTTGCATCAGTACATTTTGAACTGAGTAAAACCAATCAAGGTATAAAATCAGTTTCAGCATACGCTGCTGAAATAGAATGCTTAATTAACGAACTAAATCAGATACATATAGCTTCCCAAGGTAACAATGCACGCCAGACTATCTTGAAATTAACCGATCAAGAAGCACTCAATTTTTTCAAAAATGGTCTTAATAGAGAAATCAGAACTGTTGTCTTATCATCGAGAGTAAATACCTTTAGCGAAGCCGTAGAAATAGCATTAGAAGCTGAAGTTTCAGGAAAATTTTCAGGAGACCCAAATAAGATGTATCACGTCAAAAAAATTCATTTTCAAAATTCACACCATAATAGAAGAGGAAATTATCGTTATAATAATAACTACCAAGATAGGAGCCGAAAATCAAATAACTTTGTACGAAAACACAACGATAGTAGATTTTACCAGAATAATAGGCAATACCAAAATCAATTTCAATCACACAGATCGCTGACTCCTCAGAATAATTTGCGTGGTAAAACCTATTTCCGTGGAACAAATAATCAATATTCACACCCAACTAATGGAGGCCGTACCTCATATAATATTCACACAGCTCAAGCCTCCTCCCAAGCGAATAATTCGGGAAACGATCAGAGCCAACTCTTTCAATGCCAAGAAAGAATGAGAGAGTTGGACATAAATTAATTTTCATAACAACTGATAATACCAATTACGTAGAATTTTACTGCAGAATGACACGTAAAGTCACAACATTCTTAATTGACACCGGAGCCGACATTAGTCTTTGCAAAATAGGTGACATAAAACCTGATCAAATTTACTATCCAGAAAAAAAGTGCGAAATAGGTGGAATAACAAAAAATAAAACCGAAACCCTCGGATTAACAACAACTTTTCTAGACATAAATGGTCGAAATTTACAATTTGATTTTCATCTAGTGACTAACGACTTTCCGATTACAACTGACGGTATAATAGGCCGGGATTTCTTGTCAAAATTCAATTGCAAAATAGATTACAACATTTGGACTCTAACAATTTATTTCGATGACGAAGAACATGTTATGTCAATGAAAGTAAAATTACCTCATCTAAACTTAATAAAAATACCAGCGCGTACAGAAATCATTCATGCTATCAACAGGAAGTTTAGTGAAGATAGTTTAGTTTTAAGTCAAGAGATAAAAGAAGGAATATTCATCAGTAATACTATAGTACCAAAAAACGGTGTTGCACATATAAGATTAGTAAACACAACCTGCAACGATGTCATATTAGAAGACATTAATCCAAATATACAACCGTTATCACATTACCAAGTATGTACAATATCAACTTACAATGACACTCATAGCGAGGATAGGTCAGTTAGATTACTCACGGAATTACAAATTAACAGCATAGATGCCGACGCTTCACAATCAATTTTAGACATATGCAAACATTATAATGATATATTTTATTTAGATGGTGACAAACTCGAGGCCAATAATTTCTACAAGCAAGAGATTAGATTATCTGATAAAGACCCCGTTTATGCAAAAAATTATAGGTTGCCAAATTCACAAAAGGAAGAAATTAACAAACAAGTTTCGAAATTGCTAGAAAACGATATTATTGAACCTTCCGTAAGTTCCTATAACTCACCATTATTGATAGTCAATAAGAAATCTGACAATGAACAGCCGAAATGGAGATTAGTTGTAGATTACCGTCAGCTAAATAAGAAAATTATTACCGATAAATTTCCATTACCACATATCGAAGATATATTGGATCAATTAGGAAGAGCCAAATACTTTTCAACTTTAGATTTAGCTAGTTCTTTTCACCAGATAGAATTAGAGAACGAATCTCGACATCTCACAGCATTTTCGACTAATAGCGGACATTTTCAGTTCAAAAGACTTCCTTTCGGTTTGAATATATCAACTAATAGTTTTTCTCGTATGATTACAATCGCAATGTCAGGATTAGATGCAGATGCTTTTCTATACGTTGATGACATCATTGTTTTCGGATGCAGCATTAAACATCATAATTCCAACTTAATTAAAGTTTTCAACAGATGTAGAAAGCATAATTTGAAACTGAATCCAAAAAAATGCAACTTTTTGCAAAAAGAAGTAACATATCTGGGACATTTAATTTCAGACAAAGGCGTAGGTCCAGATCCAAAAAAACACAATGTCATAAAAAATTACCCAACACCTAAAAACGCTGACGATGTTAGACGGTTCACCGCATTCATGAACTACTATCGT
The DNA here is from genome assembly GCA_918026855.4 of Phaedon cochleariae. Taxonomy (NCBI): domain Eukaryota; kingdom Metazoa; phylum Arthropoda; class Insecta; order Coleoptera; family Chrysomelidae; genus Phaedon; species Phaedon cochleariae. The sequence goes on along the minus strand of OU896721.1, from coordinate 10,704,683 downwards.
AGATTCATACCAGATTTTGCCGATATTGCCCATCCACTATACAGGTTGTTAAAGAAAAATGCCGTATTCAATTGGACATCTGAGTGTGATAAATCTTTTCACACTCTGAAAAATACGCTAATCGATCCAGTCACTTTACAATTTCCTGATTTCTCCAAACCGTTCCTCTTGACAACAGATGCATCGAATTTTGCATTGGGATGTATATTATCACAAGGTGACCCAGGAAACGACCGTCCAGTATCCTACGCGAGTAGAAGTTTAACAAAACACGAATTGAACAAACCCATAATAGAAAAAGAACTATTAGCTATTCATTGGGGCATTACATACTTTCGCCCGTATTTGTATGGACAAAAATTCGTAGTAATAACAGACCATAGACCACTAGTTGGACTGTTTAACCATAAAAATCCATCTTCCAAATTAATGAGAATTCGCTTAGACTTACAAGACTATGACTTTGAAGTACGATACAAACCAGGACGTGAAAACGTAAATGCTGATGCTCTTTCACGTATACATTTAGACTCGGACATGTTGAAAGCCATGATACCGACAGTAGCTATCACTACACGTTCCATGACCAAAAATATAAACGAACCAGACTTGAAAACACGACAAGACACTCAAGGAAACCAGCCTGATCAACTGGGGACTTGGGAAGTTACGTCACTAACCGAAATAAACAAAGTAAAGAAATTGGAATTCCAAATTTATGACGAAAAAGACACTAATAATATTTTGAAACAGAAGAAACTGAAGGCAAAAATTTATTTTGATAGAATCGTGAAAGTTTCGTTGTCAAGCGATAATCTAAAACACAACTTAGGTCTTGTTTTGGAGAAACTTATGAACGAATATTCAAAGCTAGCATTGCCTATAAATGATAATATATTTACATACATGCATGTCACAATATTCAAACAAATTTATAACGATATATATAAGGACTATGTACCAAAACTAAGAATTTTATTGTATAAGCCACCACAAAGAATTCAATCTCTCAATTTGCAGAATGAATTGATAACCGAATATCACAATTCCAAAATTGGAGGTCATACAGGTGTAAAACGTACACTGAATAAATTAAAACAAAAATATGTATGGAAGAACATGTACAAAATGGTAAAAAAACATGTATCAAACTGTGAAGAATGTAATAAAAGTAAAGTTATCAGACATACGGTCGAACCACTAATCATTACTGAAACGCCATCATCTAGTTTTGAATCAGTATCAGTTGACACTGTAGGTCCACTGAAGATGACAGAAAATAATAAGAGATATATCTTAACCATACAATGTTACTTGACGAAATTCATCCAAGCCATACCTTTAGATAGTAAGGACGCTAAAACCGTGTCAAAAGCTCTAACTGAAGAATTTATTTTGAAATTTGGAATTTTCAAGACATTAAAGACAGATTTAGGAACAGAATACATAAATGCATTGCAGAAATCAATTAACAATTTTTTCCAAATAAAACATGCCACTTCAACACCCTATCACCATCAATCTTTAGGCGGTATTGAAAGAACTCACAGAGTTTTAAACGAATATCTAGTATCATATTCTAACAGTTCCGACTGGGACGAATGGCTACCACATTTTGTTTTTGCATACAATATCACACCTCATTGTGATACAAATTACTCTCCATACGAATTAGTGTTTGGAAAAATAGCTAATTTACCCGATAACAATCTTAGTAAAAATTCACCTACATATAATATAGACGATTATTCTAATGAGCTCAAATTCAGATTACACGAAGCTCACAAGAGAGCAAGAGAATTCTTGAATTTAGCTAAGGAAAAACGTAAAATAAATTATGATAAAAATGCAAATCCATCAAATTTCAAAATAAATGATTTAGTTATGTTGAAAAAAGGCGCAAAACTTAAGTTAGAGGCACCTTATAAAGGTCCATTTAGGATTATAAACAGGGATGGAGTTAATTCTACTATTCTCGTTGATGATCATCCTAAATTTGTCAATAATAATAGGTTAATTAAATTTAGAAACGAATTGTAAAATTTCATTTTATTGTAAGGGGGGAGGTGTAGTGCTATTCAGCAAAACTCTAACGTTGCACAATAATTAGGTCGATATTTGAAATAAGCGAACAAAGTACAACTGAAGTGCAATGCACTTCCACCTAAGCATAATCGGTTATTATAATCAATTGGGAAATAAACTAGATTCTATCATCAACCGTCTTTGAGTCAACATAAAAACTCACCACCACCAAAATCAACACTACAATGCGAACTTGTCTGCTTCAATAGTGTCCATGTGAGATGAGAGAAAAGAGAGAAATAATGTGCTCGACGATGAGAACGATGTATCTTCATTTTGCCCATTGTTCTCGTTATAAACTCTCCAGAATCGTCTTATACGGTCACTTCCATCGTATCTGCATCAACTGTATGCATGTCAGATTTAAGACTGCAGAGTAACAGTGTAAACATACACAAAGTCGAAGTTTTTTGCTCTTCAAGCTGTGAGCGTTATACCTGCCTAGAACTCGTCTTATATGGTCATTGATATCGTATCTGCTCCAACTGTACGCATGTTAGATGCTAGACGGCGGAGTTATAGTGTAAACAGAGTCGAAGACGAAGTTTCTTGTTGTGCAAGTTGTGTGTGTTATTCCCGCTTGGGAGTCATCTCATATGGGCCTTGCGAGCTCGTCTGCTTCAATAGTAGCCATGTGAGATGGAAGGATAGAGTGATACTGGTACTGGTGGGGGACGTTTCCACGTCAGCAACTAGTCCCCAATGGGACCTTTTTGCAAACCCCAAGTGTTTTCAATGACTGATGTGGTTCGCTCAAGAGAGCTGGCTAACATCCTTTTCAGGCACCGCCCATCAGCTCTCTTTTCAGAGTTTTTCAGCTGTGTTTTGTAGGCTAGTAATGTACTCACTACCATATGCGCAGTGGCAGGCCTGCTAATATTCATCGTTAACCCCCGAGACCGAGGTCTACTTAAGCAGCTGGCCCGCTCTCACGCTCAGCTGGTAGTTTTTCACACCCACCTACATACACCGTCCTACTTCTTCTCTGATGCTCACAACCACATCATCATATCTTTTTGCGTGTTCTGTGTAGGCTTTGTTACTAACTCCATGCGCCACTTTAGGAGCAGCACTGTTAATTGGAACGCAACAGCGAATCGTGCAGGACTATCCCCAGCCGATGCTCCGAAACTTTACAATATTTAATTCGTAAATAAAATATTGAAAAAAGGTCCTTGCTCGTGCTGGAAATCGAACCCACGACCTTGCGGTCGTGAGACGAACGCTCTTCCTTTGCGCCAATTTCGGCAAGGATAGAGTGATAGAGTGTGCACACCAATGAAGACGATGTATCTTCATCCGCCTATTGTACTTGCTATATACCCTCCAAAGTCGTCTTATATGGTCACTGCGATCATATCTGCTCCAATTGTATGCATGTCAGATGCGAGACTGCAGAGTTACAATGTAAACATATTCGAAATCGATGTTACTTGTTCTGCAAGCTGTGTGCGTAATACCCGCTTGGAAGTCGTCTTTTATGGTCAATGCGAACTTGTCTGCTTCAATAGTATCCATGTCAGATGAAAGGATAGAGAGATAGAGTGTGCACTCCGATGGAGTCGATGTATCTTCATCTGCCTATTCTACGTTTTATATACCCTCCTGAATCGCCTTATATGGTATCTACTTCAACTGTATGCATGTCAGAAGCTAGACTGCAGAGTTTATGTGTAAACATAGTCGTTGTCGGAGTTTCTTGTTCTGCAAAATGTGTGCGTTATACTCGCTTGAATCGTCCCATATGGGCATTGCAAACTCGTTTGCTTCAATAGTATCCGTGTGAGATGATAGGATAGAGATATAGATTGTGCACACCGATGAAGTCGATGTTACTTCATTTGTCTATTGAACTCGTTATATACCCTTCAGAGTCGTCTTATACGGTCACTGCCATCGTATGTGCTTCAACTGTATGCATGTCAAATGCTTGACGGCAGAGTTACAATGTAAACAAAGTCGAAATCGATGTCTCATATGGGCATCGGAAACTCGTCTGCTTCAATAGTATCAATGTCAATATCAATAGGATAGAGATAAAAAGTGTGCACACCGATGAAGTCGATGTTTCTTCATCTGCCTATTGAACTTGATATATACCCTTCAAAGTCGCCTTATACGGTCACTGCAATCATATCTGATTCAACTCTATGCATGTCAGGAGCTGGACTGCAGAGTTTATGTGTAAACATAGTCGTATTCGAAGTTTTTTTGTTCTGCAAGTTGTGTGCGTTATACCCGCTAGGAAGTTGTCTGATATGGTCAATGCAAACTTGTCTGCTTCGATAGTATCAATGTCAGATGATGGGAAAGAGAGATATAGTGTGCAAGAGGAAGAAGTCGATGTATCTCCGTTTGCTTATTGTACTCAATATATATATACTCTTCAAAGTCGTCTTATACGGTCATTGCCATCGCATCTGCTTCAACTGAATGCATGTCAGATTCTAGACTGCACAGTAACAGTGTGAACATAGTCAAAGTCGAAGTTACTTGTTCTGCAAGCCGTGTTCGTTATACTCGCTCAGAAATCGTCTTATATTATCACTGCAATCGTATCTGCTCCAACTGTATGCATGTTAGATGCTAGACTGCAGAGTACCAGTGTAAAAAAGTCGAAGTCGAAGTTTCTTGTTTTGCAAGCTGTGTGCGTTATACCTGCTTAGAACTCCTCTTATATGGTCACTGATATCGTATCTGCTTCGATTGTATGCATGTTAGATGTTAGATGGCAGAGTTACAGTCTAAACAAAGTCGAAGTCGAAGTTTCTTGTTGTGCAAGTTGTGTGCGTTATACCCGCTTGAAAGTCATCTCATATGGGCATTGCAAACTCGTCTGCTTCAATAGTATCAATGTGAGTTGATAGGATAGAGATAAAGTGTGCACACCGATGAAGTCGATGTATCTTCATCTGCCTATTGTACTTGATATATATCCTTCAAAGTCGCCTTATATGGTCACCGCAATCATATCTGCTTCAACTCTATGCATGTCAGAAGCTAGACTGCAGAAATTATGTGTAAACATAGTCGTAGTCGAAGATTTTTGTTCTGCAAGCTGCTTGCGTAATACCTGCTTGGGAGTCGTCTTATATGGTCATTGCGAACTTGTCTGCTTCAATAGTGTCCATGTTAGATGATAGGATAGAGAGATATTGTGTGCACAACGATGAATTCGATGTATCTCAATTCGCCTATTGTACTTGTTATAATCCCTTAAGACTTGTCTCATACGGTCACTGCGATTGTTTCTGCATCGACTGTATGCATGTCAGATGCTAGACTGCAGAGTTACAGTGTGAACATAGTCGAAGTCGAAGTTCCTCGTTCTGCAAGTTGTGTGTGTGATAAAGTGTGCAAGAGGATGAAGTCGATGTATCTTCGTTTGTCTATTGTACTCATTATGTACTCTCCAAAGTTGTCTTATACGGTCACTGCCATCGTATCTGCTTCAACTGTATGCATGTCAGATTCTAGACTGCACAGAAACAGTGTGAACATAGTCAGAGTCGAAGTTCCCTGTTCTGCAAGCCGTGTTCGTTGAACTCTCTCAGAACCCGTCTTATATGATCACTGCAATCGTATCTGCTTCAACTGTATGCATGTTAGATGCTAGACGGCAGAGTTACAGTGTAAACAAAGTCGAAGTCGAAGTTTCTTGTTGTGCAAGTTGTGTGCTTTATATCCGCTTGGAAGTCGTCTCATATTGGCATTGCGAACTCGTCTGCTTCAAGGGTATCCATGTGGGATGATGGGATAGAGAGACATAATGTGCACAACGATGAAGTCGAAATATCCCCATTTGCCTGTTGTACTCGCTATAGATCCTTCAAAATCATCTTATATGGTCACTGCAGGCGTATCTGCTCCAATTGTATGTATGCCAGATGTAATACTGCAGAGTTACAGTGTAAACATAGTCGAAGTCAAGGTTTCTTGCTCTGCAAGCTGCGTGCGTGATACCTGCTTAGGACTCGTCTTATACGGTCACTTCCATCGTATCTGCTTCAACTGTATGCATGTCAGATTCTAGACTGGAAGGGTAACAGTGTAAACATAGTCGAAGTCGAAGTTTCTTGTTTTGCAAGTTGTGTGCGTTATACATGCTTGGAACTCGTCTCATATGGTCACTGATATCGTATCTGCTTCGATTGTATGCATGTTAGATGCAAGATGGCAGAGTTACAGTCTAAACAAAGTCGAAGTCGAAGTTTCTTGTTGTGCAAGTTGTGTGCGTTATACCCGCTCGAAAGTCGTCTTATATGGTCAAAGCAAACTTGTCTGCTTCAATAGTGGCAATGTTAGATGATAGGATAGAGAGATATAGTGTGCAAGAGGACGAAGTCGCTGTATCTTCGTTTGCCTATTGTACTCATTATATACTCTTCAAAGTCGTCTTATACGGTCACTGCAATGGTATCTGCTTCAACTGTATGCATGTCAGATGCTAGACTGCAGAGTTATAGTGAAAACATGGTCGAAGTCGGAGTTTCTTGTTTTGCAAACTGTATGCGTTATAACCGCTAGTAAGTCGTCTTATATGGTCAATGCAAACTTGTCTGCTTCAATAGTGTCAATGTAAGATGATAGGATAGAGAGATATAGTGTGCACAACGATGAAAACGATGTATCTTCATTTGCCTATTGTTCTCGTTATATACCCTTCAGAGTCGTCTCATACAGTCACTGCCATCGTATCTGCTTCAACTGTATGCATGTCAGATTCTAGACAGCAAAGTTACAGTGTAAACATAGTCGAAGTCGGAGTTTCTTGTTCTGCAAGCTGTGTGCGATATACCCGCTTATATGGTCAATGCGAACTTGTCTGCCTCAATAGTGTCCATGTGAGATGATAGGATAGAGAGATGGAGTGTGCACACCGATGAAGTCGATGTTTCTTCATCTGCCTATTGCACCTGCTATATATCATCCGAAGTCGTCTTATATGGTCACTGCGATCATATCTGCTTCAACTGTATTCATGTCAGATGCTAGATTGCAGAGTTACAATGTAAACATATTTGAAATCAATGTTTCTAGTTCTGCAAGCTGTGTAAGTTATACCCGCTCGGAAGTCGTCTTATATGGTCAATGCGAACTTGTCTTCTTCAAAAGTGTCCATGTGAGACGATAGGATAGATAGATATAGTGAGTACGACGATGGAGTCGATGTATCCCCATTTGCCTGTAATACTCGCCATATACCCTCCAGAGTCGTTTTATATGGTCAGTGCGGTTATATCTGCTCCAACTGTATGCATGTCAGAAGCTAGACTGCAGAGGTCAAGTGTAAACATAGTCATAGTCGGAGTTTCTTGTTCTGCAATCTGTGTGCGTTATACCTGCTCAGAAATCGTCTCATATGGGCATTGCAAACTCGTTTCATACAATTGTATCCATGTGAGATGATAGGATAGAGATATAGAGTGTGCACACCGATGAAGTCGATGTTACTACGCGTTATATACCCTTCAGAGTCGTCTCATACGGTCACTGCCATCGTATCTTCTTCAACTGTATGCATGTCAGATGCTTGACGGCAGAGTTACAGTGTGAACATAGTCGAAATCGATGTTTCTTGTTCTGCAAGCTGTGTGCGCTATACCCGCTTGGAAGTCGTCTTTTATGGTCGATACGAACACGTCTGCTTCAATAGTGTCCATGTGAGATGAAAGGATAGAGATAGAGTGTGCACTCCGATGAAGTCGATGTATCTTCATCTGCCTATTCTACGTTTTATATACCATCCTGAGTCGTCTTATATGGTATCTGCTTCAACTATATGCATATCAGATTCTAGACTGCAGAGAAACAGTGTGAACATAGTCAAAGTCGAAGTTTTTTGTTCTGCATGCTGTGTGCGTTATACTTGCCCAGAACTCGTCTTATATGGTCACTGCAATCGTATCCACTCCAACTGTATGCATGTTAGATGCTAGACGGCAGAGTTACAGTTTAAACAAATGCGAAGTCGAAGTTTCTTGTTGTGCAAGTTTTGTTCTTTATTCCCGCTTGGGAGTCGTTTCATATTGGCATTGCGAACTCGTCTGCTTCAATATTATCCATGTGAGATGGAAGGATAGGGAGGAAGAGTGTGCACACCGATGAAGTCGATGTATCTTCATCTGCCTATTGTACTTGCTATATACCCTCCAAAGTCGTTTTATATGGTCACTGCGATCATATCTGCTTCAACTGTATGCATGTCAGATGCGAGACTGCAGAGTTACAATGTGAACATATTCGAAATCGATGTTTCTTGTTCTGCAAGCTGTGTGCGTTGTACCCGCTTGCAAGTGGTCTTTTATGGTCAATGCGAACTTGTCTGTTCCAATAGTGTCCATGTGAGATGATAGGATAGAGAGATAGAATGTGCACTCCGATAAAGTCGATGTATCTTCATCTGCCTATTCTACGATTTATATACCCTTCTGAGTCGTCTTTCATGGTATCTGCTTCAACTGTATGCATGTCGAAAGCTAGACAGCAGAGTTTATGTGTGAACATAGTCGTTGTCGGAGTTTCTTGTACTGCATAATGTTATCCCTGCTTGTGTGTCGTCTTATATGGTCAATGCGAACTTGTCTGCTTCAATAGGGTCCATGTGAGATGATAGGAAAGAGAGATATAGTGTGCACAACGATGAAAACGATGTATCTTCATTTGCCTATTGTTCTCGTTATATACCCTTCAGAGTCGTCTCATACAGTCACTGCCATCGTATCTGCTTCAACTGTTTGCATGTCAGATTCTAGACAGCAAAGTTACAGTGTAAACATAGTCGAAGTCAAAGTTTCTTGTTCTGCATGCTGTGTGCGATATACCCGCTTATATGGTCAATGCGAACTTGTCGGCCTCAAAAGTGTCCATGTGAGATGATAGGATAGAGAGATGGAGTGTGCACACCGGTGTTGTCGATGTTTCTTCATCTGCCTATTGCACCTGCTATATATCCTCCGAAGTCGTCTTATATGGTCACTGCGATCATATCTGCTTCAACTGTATTCATGTCAGATGCTAGATTGCAGAGTTACAATGTAAACATATTTGAAATCAATGTTTCTAGTTCTGCAAGCTGTATAAGTTATACCTGCACGGAAGTCGTCTTATATGGTCAATGCGAACTTGTCTTCTTCAAAAGTGTCCATGTGAGACGATAGGATAGATAGATATAGTGAGTACGACGATGGAGTCGATGTATCCCCATTTGCCTGTAGTACTCGCCATATACCCTCCAGAGTCGTTTTATATGGTCAGTGCGGTTATATCTGCTCCAACTGTATGCATGTCAGAAGCTAGACTGCAGAGGTCAAGTGTAAACATAGTCATAGTCGGAGTTTCTTGTTCTGCAATCTGTGTGCGTTTTACCTGCTCAAAGAATCGTCTTATATGGGCATTGCAAACTCGTTTTATACAATTGTATCCATGTGAGATGATAGGATAGGGATAAAGAGTGTGCACACCGATGAAGTCGATGTTACTACGCGTTATATACCCTTCAGAGTCGTCTCATACGGTCACTGCCATCGTATCTTCTTCAACTGTATGCATGTCAGATGCTTGACGGCAGAGTTACAGTGTGAACATAGTCGAAATCGATGTTTCTTGTTCTGCAAGCTGTGTGCGCTATACCCGCTTGGAAGTCGTCTTTTATGGTCGATGCGAACTTGTCTGCTTCAATAGTGTCCATGTGAGATGAAAGGATAGAGAGATAGAGTGTGCACTCCGATGAGTTCGATGTATCTTTATCTGCCTATTCTACGTTTTATATACCATCCTGAGTCGTCTTATATGGTATCTGCTTCAACTGTATGCATGTCAGAAGCTTGACTGCAGAGTTTATGTGTAAACATAGTCGTTGTCGGAGTTTCTTGTTCTGCATAATGTGTGCGTTATACTCGCTTGAATCGTCCCATATGGGCATTGCAAACTCGTTTGCTTCAAAAGTATCCGTGTGAGATGATAGGATAGAGATATAGATTGTGCACACCGATGAAGTCGATGTTACTTCATTTGTCTATTGAACTCGTTATATACTCTTCAGAGTCGTCTTATACGGTCACTGCCATCGTATGTGCTTCAACTGTATGCATGTCAAATGCTTGACGGCAAAGTTATAATGTGAACATAGTCGAAATCGATGTTTCTTGTTCTGCAAGTTGTGTGCGTTATACCTGCTTGGGAGTCGTCTCATATGGGCATCGAAAACTCGTCTGCTTCAATAGTATCGATGTGAGTGGATAGGATAGAGATGAAGAGTGTGCACACCGATGAAGTCGATGTATCTTCATCTGCCTATCGTACTTGATATATACCCTTCGGAGTCGTCTTATATGGTCACTGCAATCATATCTGCTTCAACTTTATGCATGTCAGAAGCTAGACTGCAGAGTTCATGTGTAAACATAGTCGTAGTCGAAGTTTTCTGTTCTGCAAGCTGCGTGCGTGATACCTGCTTGGGAGTCGTCTTATATGGTCATTGCGATTTTGTCTGCTTCAATAGTGTCCATGTTAGTTGATAGGATACAGAGATATTGTGTGCACAACGATGAAGTCGATGTATCTCCATTTGCCTATTGTACTTGTTATAATCCCTCAAGAGTCGTCTCATACGGTCACTGCATTTATTCCTGCATCGACTTTATGCATGTTAGATGCTAGACTGCAGAGTTACAGTGTGAACATATTCGAAGTCGAAGTTCCTCGTTCTGCAAGTTGTGTGCGTTCTTCCCGCTGAAAAGTCGTCTCTTATAGGCATTGCGAACTCGTCTGCTTCAATAGTATTCATGTGAGATGATAGGATGGAGAGATAGAGTGTGCACTCCGATGAAGTCGATGTATCTTCATCTGCCTATTGTACTTTTTATATACCCTTCTGGTTCGTCTTATATGGTCACTGCGATCATATCTGCTCCAACTGTATGCATGTCAGAAGCAAGACTGCAGAGTTTATGTCTTAGTCGATGTTTCTTGTTCTGCAAGTTGTGTGCGTTATACCCGCTAGGAAGACGTCTTTTATGGTCAATGCAAACTTGTCTGCTCCAATTGTGTCTATGTAAGATGATAGGATAGAGAGATATAGTGTTCAGAACGATGAAGTCGATGTATCTTCGTTTGCCTATTGTACTCTTTATATACCCTTCAAAGTCGTCTCATACGGTCACTGCCATCGTATCTGCTTCAACTGTATGCATATCAGATTCTAGACTGCAGAGAAACAGTGTGAACATAGTCAAAGTCGAAGTACCTTGTTCTGCATGTTGTGTGCGTTATACTTGCTCAGAACCCGTCTCATACGGTCACTGCGATCGTATCTACTCCAACTGTATGCATGTTAGATGCTAGACGGCAGAGTTACAGTGTGAACAAATGCGAAGTCGAAGTTTCTTGTTGTGCAAGTTGTGTGCGTTATTCCCGCCTGAGAGTCGTCTCATTAGGGCATTGCGAACTCGTCTGCTTCAATAGTATCCATGTGAGATGAAAGGATAGAAAGATAGAGTGTGCACACCGATGAGGTCGATGTATCTTCATCTGCCTATTGTACTTGCTATGTACCCACAAAAGTCATCTTATATGGTCACTGTGATCATATCTGCTTCAACTGTATGCATGTCAGATGCGAGACTGCAGAGTTACAATGTAAACAAATTCGGAATCGATGTTTCTTGTTCTGCAAGCTGTGTGCGTTATACCTGCTCGCAAGTCGTCTTTTATGGTCAATGCGAACTTTTCTGTTTCAATAGTGTCCATGTGAGATGATAGGATAGAGAGATAGAGTTTGCACTCCGATGAAGTCGATGTATCTTTATCTGCCTATTCTACGTTTTATATAACCTCCTGAGTCGTCTTATATGGTATCTGCTCCAATTGTATGCATGTCAGAAGCTAGACTGCAGAGTTCATGTGTGAACATAGTCGTTATCGAAGTTTCTTGTTCTGCGAAATGTGTGCGTTATACCCGCTTAAATCGTCCCATATGGGCATTGCAAACTTTTTTGCTTCAGTAGTATCCATGTGAGATGTTAGGATAGAGATATAGAGTGTGCACACCGATGAAGTCGATGTTACTTCATTTGTCTATTGAACTCGTTATATACCCTTCAGAGTCGTCTTATACGGTCACTGCCATCGTATCTGCTTCAAATGTATGCATGTCGACTGCTTGACGGCAGAGTTACAATGTAAACATAGTCGAAATCGATGTTTCTTGTTCTGCGAGTTGTGTGCGTTACCTGCTTGGAGGTCGTCTCATATGGGCATCGGGAACTCGTCTGCTTCAATAGTATCAATGTGAGTTGATAGGATAGAGATGAAAAGTGTGCACACCGATGAAGTCGATGTATCTTCATCTGCCTATTGAACTTGATATATACCCTTCAAAGTCGCCTTATACGGTCACTGCAATCATATCTGATTCAACTCTATGCATGTCAGGAGCTGGACTGCAGAGTTTATGTGTAAACATAGTCGTATTCGAAGTTTTTTTGTTCTGCAAGTTGTGTGCGTTATACCCGCTAGGAAGTTGTCTGATATGGTCAATGCAAACATGTCTGCTTCGATAGTATCAATGTCAGATGATGGGATAGAGAGATATAGTGTGCAAGAGGAGGAAGTCGATGTATCTCCGTTTGCTTATTGTACTCAATATATATATACTCTTCAAAGTGGTCTTATACGGTCACTGCCATCGCATCTGCTTCAACTGAATGCATGTCAGATTCTAGACTGCACAGTAACAGTGTGAACATAGTCAAAGTCGAAGTTACTTGTTCTGCAAGCCGTGTTCGTTATACTCGCTCAGAACTCGTCTCATATGGTCACTGCAATCGTATCTGCTCCAACTGTATGCATGTTGCAGAGTACCAGTGTAAAAAAAGTCGAAGTCGAAGTTTCTTGTTTTGCAAGCTGTGTGCGTTATACCTGCTTAGAACTCCTCTTATATGGTCACTGATATCGTATCTGCTTCGATTGTATGCATGTTAGATGCTAGATGGCAGAGTACCAGTGTAAAAAAAGTCGAAGTCGATGTTTCTTGTTCTGCAAGCTGTGTGCGCTATACCCGCTTGGAAGTCGTCTTTTATGGTCGATGCGAACTTGTCTGCTTCAATAGTGTCCATGTGAGATGAAAGGATAGAGAGATAGAGTGTGCACTCCGATGAGTTCGATGTATCTTTATATGCCTATTCTACGTTTTATATACCATCCTGAGTCGTCTTATATGGTATCTGCTTCAACTGTATGCATGTCAGAAGCTTGACTGCAGAGTTTATGTGAAAACATGGTCGTTGTCGGAGTTTCTTGTTTTGCAAAATGTGTGCGTTATACCCGCTTGGAAGTCGTCTCATATGGGCATCGGGAACTCGTTTGCTTCAATAGTATCAATGTGAGTTGATAGGATAGAGATAAAGAGTGTGCACACCGAAGAAGTCGATGTATCTTCATCTGCCTATTGTACTTGATATATACCCTTCGAAGTCGTCTTATATGGTCACTGCAATCATATCTGCTTCAACTCTATGCATGCCAGAAGCTAGACTGCAGAGTTTATGTGTGAACATAGTCGTGGTCGAAGTTTTCTATTCTGCAAGCTGCGTGCGTAATACTTGCTCGGGAGTCGTCTTATATGGTCATTGCGAACTTGTCTGCTTCAATAGTGTCCATGTTAGATGATAGGATAGAGAGATATTGTGTGCACAACGATAATGTCGATGTATCTGCATTAGCCTAGTGTACTTGTTATAATCCCTTGAGAGTCGTCTCATACGGTCACTGCAATTGTTCCTGCATCGACTGTATGCATGTAAGATGCTAGACTGCAGAGTTACTGTGTGAACATAGTCGAAGTCGAAGTTCCTTGTTCTGCAAGTTGTGTGCGTTCTCCCCGCTGGAAAGTCGTCTCATATAGGCATTGCGAACTCGTCTGCTCCAATAGTATTCATGTGAGATGATAGGATGAAGAGATAGAGTGTGCACTCCGATGAAGTCGATGTATCTTCATCTGCCTACTGTACTGTCTATATACCCTCCAGGTTCGTCCTATATGGTCACTGCGATCATATCTGCTCCATGTCAGGAGCTAGACTGCAGAGGTCAAGTGTGAACATAGTCATAGTCGGATTTTCTTGTTCTGCAATCTGTGTGCGTTATACCTGCTCAGAAATCGTCTCATATGGGCATTGCAAACTCGTTCCATACAATTGTATCCATGTGAGATGATAGGATAGAGATATAGAGTGTGCACACCGATGAAGTCGATGTTACTACGCGTTATATACCCTTCAGAGTCGTCTCATGCGGTCACTGCCATCGTATCTTCTTCAACTGTATGCATGTCAGATACTTGACGGCAGAGTTACAGTGTGAACATAGTCGAAATCGATGTTTCTTGTTCTGCAAGCTGTGTGCGCTATACCCGCTTGGAAGTCGTCTTTTATGGTCGATGCGAACTTGTCTGCTTCAATAGTGTCCATGTGAGATGATAGGATAGATAGATAGAGTGTGCACTCCGGTGAAGTCGATGTATCTTTATCTGCCTATTATACGTTTTATATACCATCCTGAGTCGTCTTATATGGTATCTGCTTCAACTGTATGCATGTCAGAAGCTTGACTGCAGAGTTTATGTGTAAACATGGTCGCTCCAATTGTGTCTATGTAAGATGATAGGATAGAGAGATATAGTGTTCAGAACGATGAAGTCGATGTATCTTCGTTTGCCTATTGTACTCGTTATATACCCTTCAAAGTCGTCTCATACGGTCACTGCCATCGTATCTGCTTCAACTGTATGCATATCAGATCCTAGACTGCAGAGAAACAGTGTGAACATAGTCAAAGTCGAAGTACCTTGTTCTGCATGTTGTGTGCGTTATACTCGCTCAGAACCCATCTCATATGGTCACTGCAATCGTATCTACTCCAACTGTATGCATGTTAGATGCTAGACGGCAGAGTTACAGTGTGAACAAATGCGAAGTCGAAGTTTCTTGTCGTGCAAGTTGTGTGCGTTATTCCCGCCTGGGAGTAGTCTCATTAGGGCATTGCGAACTCGTCTGCTTCAATAGTATCCATGTGAGATGAGAGGATAGAGAGATAGAGTGTGCACACCGATGAGGTCGATGTATCTTCATCTACCTATTGTACTTGCTATGTACCCACAAAAGTCATCTCATATGGTCACTGTGATCATATCTGCTTCAACTGTATGCATGTCAGATGCGAGACTGCAGAGTTACAATGTAAACAAATTCGGAATCGATGTTTCTTGTTCTGCAAGCTGTGTGCGTTATACCTGCTTGCAAGTCGTCTTTTATGGTCAATGCGAACTTTTCTGTTTCAATAGTGTCCATGTGAGATGATAGGATAGAGAGATAGAGTTTGCACTCCGATGAAGTCGATGTATCTTTATCTGCCTATTCTACGTTTTATATAACCTCCTGAGTCGTCTTATATGGTATCTGCTCCAATTGTATGCATGTCAGAAGTTAGACTGCAGAATTCATGTGTGAACATAGTCGTTATCGAAGTTTCTTGTTCTGCGAAATGTGTGCGTTATACCCGCTCAAATCGTCCCGTATGGGCATTGCAAACTTGTTTGCTTCAGTAGTATCCATGTGAGATGTTAGGATAGAGATATAGAGTGTGCACACCGATGAAGTCGATGTTACTTCATTTGTCTATTGAACTCGTTATATACCCTTCAGAGTCGTCTTATACGGTCACTGCCATCGTATCTGCTTCAAATGTATGCATGTCGACTGCTTGACGGCAGAGTTACAATGTAAACATAGTCGAAATCGATGTTTCTTGTTTTGCGAGTTGTGTGCGTTATACCTGCTTGGAGGTCGTCTCATATGGGCATTGCAAACTCGTTCCATACAATTGTATCCATGTGAGATGATAGGATAGAGTTATAGAGTGTGCACACCGATGAAGTCGATGTTACTACGCGTTATATACCCTTCAGAGTCGTCTCATGCGGTCACTGCCATCGTATCTTCTTCAACTGTATGCATGTCAGATACTTGACGGCAGAGTTACAGTGTGAACATAGTCGAAATCGATGTTTCTTCTTCTGCAAGCTGTGTGCGCTATACCCGCTTGAAAGTCGTCTTTTATGGTCGATGCGAACTTGTCTGCTTCAATAGTGTCCATGTGAGATGATAGATAGATAGAGTGTGCACTCCGGTGAAGTCGATGTATCTTTATCTGCCTATTATACGTTTTATATACCATCCTGAGTCGTCTTATATGGTATCTGCTTCAACTGTATGCATGTCAGAAGCTTGACTGCAGAGTTTATGTGTAAACATGGTCGTTGTCGGAGTTTCTTGTTTTGCAAAATGTGTGCGTTATACCCGCTTGGAAGTCGTCTCATATGGGCATCGGAAACTCGTTTGCTTCAATAGTATCAATGTGAGTTGATAGGATAGAGATAAAGAGTGTGCACACCGATGAAGTCGATGTATCTTCTTGATATATACCCTTCGAAGTCGTCTTATATGGTCACTGCGATCATATCTGCTTCAACTCTATGCATGCCAGAAGCTAGACTGCAGAGTTTATGTGTAAACATAGTCGTAGTCGAAGTTTTCTGTTCTGCAAGCTGCGTGCGTAATACTTGCTCGGGAGTCGTCTTATATGGTCATTGCGAACTTGTCTGCTTCAATAGTGTCCATGTTAGATGATAGGATAGAGAGATGTTGTGTGCACAACGATGATGTCGATGTATCTGCATTAGCCTATTGTACTTGTTATTATTCCTTGAGAGTCGTCTCATACGGTCACTGCAATTGTTCCTGCATCGACTGTATGCATGTGAGATGCTAGACTGCAGAGTTACAGTGTGAACATAGTCGAAGTCGAAGTTCTTTGTTCTGCGAGTTGTGTGCGTTCTTCCCGCTGGAAAGTCGTCTCATATAGGCATAGCGAACTCGTCTGCTCCAATAGTATTCATGTGAGATGATAGGATGAAGAGATAGAGTGTGCACTCCGATGAAGTCGATGTATCTTCATCTGCCTACTGTACTTTCTATATACCCTCCAGGTTCGTCCTATATGGTCACTGCGATCATATCTGCTCCAACTGTATGCATGTCAGAAGCTAGACTGCAGAGTTTATGTGTAAACATAGTCTTAGTCGATGTCTCTTGTTCTGCAAGTTGTGTGCGTTATACCCGCTAGGAAGACTATATGGTCAATGCAAACTTGTCAGTTTGAATAGTGCCTATGTAAGATGATAGGATACTGCCATTGTATATGCTCCAACTGTATGCATGTCAGATGCTAGACTGCAGAGTTACTGTGTGAACATAGGCGAATTCGAAGTATCTTGTTCTGCAAGCTGTGTGCGATATACCCGCTTAGGACTCGTCTTATACGGTCACTTCTATCGTATCTGCTTCAACTGTATGCATGTCAGATTCTAGACTGCAGAGTTACAGTGTAAACATAGTCAAAGTCAGAGTTTATTGTTCTGCAAGCTGTGTGCGTTATACCTGCTTGAAAGTCGTCTCATATGGGATTTGCAAACTCGTCTGCTTCAATTGTATCCATGTGAGATGATAGGATAGAGAGATAGAGTGTGCACACCGATGAGGTCGATGTATCTTCATCTGCCTATTGTACTTGATATGTACCCACAAAAGTCGTCTTATATGGTCACTGCGATCAAATCTGCTTCAACTGTATGCATGTCAGATGCTAGGCTGCAGAGTTACAGTGTGAACATAGTCAAAGTCGACGTTTCTTGTTCATAAGCTGTGTGCGGTATACCCGCTTAGGACTCGTCTTATACGGTCATTCCCATCGTATCTGCTTCAACTATATGCATGTCAGATTCTAGACTGCAGAGTAACAGTGTAAACATAGTCAAAGTCGAAGTTTCTTGTCCTGCAAGCTGTGTGCGTTATACCCGCATAGAACTCGTCTCATATGGTCACTGAAAACGTATCTGCTCCGACTGTATGCATGTTAGATGCTAGATAGCAGACTTACAGTTTCAACAAAGTCGAAGTCGAAGTTTCTTGTTGTGCAAGTTGTGTGCGTTATACCCGCTTGAAAGTCGTCTCATATGGGCATTGCGAACTTGTCTGCTTCAATAGTATCCATGTAAGATGATAGGATAGAGAGATATAGTGTGCAAAACGATGAAGTCGATGTATCTTCGGTCGCCTATTGTACTCGTTGTATACCCTTCAAAGTCGTCTTATACGGTCACTGCAATTGTATCTGCTTCAATTGTATGCATATCAGAAGCTAGACTTACAGTGTTAACATAGTCGATGTCGAAGTTTCTTGTTCTGCGAACTGTATGCGTTATACCTGCTTGGAAGTCGTCTTATATGATCAATACAAACTTGTCTGCTTCAATAGTATCCATGTGAGATGATAGGATGGAGAGATAGAGTATGCACATCGATGAAATCGATGTATCTTCATCTGCCTATTGTACTTGCTATATACCCTCCAAAGTCGTCTTATATGGTCTCTGCGATCATATCTGCTTCGACTGAATGCATGTCACATGCTAGACTGCAGAGTTACAATGTAAACATAGTCAAAGTCGATGTTTCTTGATCTGCAAGCTGTGTGCGTTATACCCGCTTCAAAGTCATCTTATATGGTCAATGCGAACTTGTCTGCTCTAATAGTGTCCATGTGAGATGAGAGAAAAGAGAGAAATAATGTGCTCGACGATGAGAACGATGTATCTTCATTTTGCCCATTGTGTGCAATATACCCGCTCGAAATTCGTCTTATATGGTCAATGCGAAATTGTCTGCTCCAATTGTGTCCATGTGAGATGATAGGATAGAGAGATATAGTGAGTACGACGATGAAGTCGATGAATTTCCATTTGCCTGTTGTACTCGCTATATACCCTCCAGAGTCGTCTTATATGGTCACTGCAATCGTATCTGCATCAACTGTATGCATGTCAGATTCAAGACTGCAGAGTTACAATGAAGACATAGTCAAAGTCGAAGTTTCTTGTTCTGCAAACTGTATGCGTTATACCTGCTTGGAAGTCGTCTTATATGGGCAATGCCAACTTGTCTGCTCCAAAAGTGTCAATGTAATATGATAGGATAGAGATATATAGTGTGCAAAACGATGAAGTCGATGTATCTTTGTTTGCTTATTGTACTCGTTATATACCCCCCAAAGTCGTCTTATACGTTCACTGCGATGGTATTTATTCTGCTTCAACTGTATGCATGTCAGATTCGAGACTGCAGAGTTACAGTAAAAACATAGTCAGAGTCGAAGTTTCTTGTTCTGCAAACTGTATGCGTTGAACCTGCTTGAAAGTAGTCCTATATGGTCAATGCGAACTTGTCTGCTTCAATAGTGTCAATGTAAGATGATAGGGAAGAGAGATATAGTGTGCACGGCGATGTAAACGATGTATCTTCATTCGCCTATTGTTCTCGTTATATACCCTTCAGAGTCGTCTTATACGGTCACTGTCTTCGTATCTGCTTCAACTGAATGCATGTCAGATTCTGGACTGCAGAGTTACAGTGTAAACATAGTTAAAGTTGCTTGTTCTGCAAGCTGTTTGCGTTATGCCTGCTTAGAACTCATCTTATATGGTCACTGCTATCGTATCTGCTTCAACTGTTTGCATATTAGATGCTAGACGGCAGAGTCACAGTGTGAACATAGTCGAAGTCGATGTTCTAGTGCTTCAAGCTGTGTGCTTCATACCTGCTTCATTAGTATCTATGAGAGATGATAGGATAGAGAGATAGATTGTGCACACCGATGATGTCGATGTATCTTAATCTGCCTATTGTACTTGCTATATACCCACCAAAGTCGTCTTATATGGTTACTGCGATCATATCTGCTCCAACTGAATGCATGTCAGATGCTAGATTGCAGAGTCACAGTGTGAACATAGTCGAAGTCGATGTTTCTAGTGCTTCAAGCTGTGTGCTTCATACCTGCTTCATAAGTATCTATGAGAGATGATAGGATAGAGAGATAGATTGTGCACACCGATGATGTCGATGTATCTTCATCTGCCTATCGTACTTGATATATACCCTTCGGAGTCGTCTTATATGGTCACTGCAATCATATCTGCTTCAACTTTATGCATGTCAGAAGCTAGACTGCAGAGTTTATGTGTAAACATAGTCGTAGTTTTCTGTTCTGCAAGCTGCGTGCGTGATACCTGCTTGGGAGTCGTCTTATATGGTCATTGCGATTTTGTCTGCTTCAATAGTGTCCATGTTAGTTGATAGGATACAGAGATATTGTGTGCACAACGATGAAGTCGATGTATCTCCATTTGCCTATTGTACTTGTTATAATCCCTCAAGAGTCGTCTCATACGGTCACTGCATTTATTCCTGCATCGACTTTATGCATGTTAGATGCTAGACTGCAGAGTTACAGTGTGAACATATTCGAAGTCGAAGTTCCTCGTTCTGCAAGTTGTGTGCGTTCTACCCGCTGAAAAATCGTCTCTTATAGGCATTGCGAACTCGTCTGCTTCAATAGTATTCATGTGAGATGATAGGATGGAGAGATAGAGTGTGCACTCCGATGAAGTCGATGTATCTTCATCTGCCTATTGTACTTTTTATATACCCTTCAGGTTCGTCTTATATGGTCACTGCGATCATATCTGCTCCAACTGTATGCATGTCAGAAGCTAGACTGCAGAGTTTATGTCTTAGTCGATGTTTCTTGTTCTGCAAGTTGTGTGCGTTATACCCGCTAGGAAGACGTCTTATATGGTCAATGCAAACTTGTCTGCTCCAATTGTGTCTATGTAAGATGATAGGATAGAGAGATATAGTGTTCAGAACGATGAAGTCGATGTATCTTCGTTTGCCTATTGTACTCGTTATATACCCTTCAAAGTCGTCTCATACGGTCACTGCCATCGTATCTGCTTCAACTGTATGCATATCAGATTCTAGACTGCAGAGAAACAGTGTGAACATAGTCAAAGTCGAAGTACCTTGTTCTGCATGTTGTGTGCGTTATACTCGCTCAGAACCCATCTCATATGGTCACTGCAATCGTATCTACTCCAACTGTATGCATGTTAGATGCTAGACGGCAGAGTTACAGTGTGAACAAATGCGAAGTCGAAGTTTCTTGTTGTGCAAGTTGTGTGCGTTATTCCCGCCTGGGAGTAGTCTCATTAGGGCATTGCGAACTCGTCTGCTTCAATAGTATCCATGTGAGATGAGAGGATAGAGAGATAGAGTGTGCACACCGATGAGGTCGATGTATCTTCATCTACCTATTGTACTTGCTATGTACCCACAAAAGTCATCTCATATGGTCACTGTGATCATATCTGCTTCAACTGTATGCATGTCAGATGCGAGACTGCAGAGTTACAATGTAAACAAATTCGGAATCGATGTTTCTTGTTCTGCAAGCTGTGTGCGTTATACTTGCTTGCAAGTCGTCTTTTATGGTCAATGCGAACTTTTCTGTTTCAATAGTGTCCATGTGAGATGATAGGATAGAGAGATAGAGTTTGCACTCCGATGAAGTCGATGTATCTTTATCTGCCTATTCTACGTTTTATATAACCTCCTGAGTCGTCTTATATGGTATCTGCTCCAATTGTATGCATGTCAGAAGTTAGACTGCAGAATTCATGTGTGAACATAGTCGTTATCGAAGTTTCTTGTTCTGCGAAATGTGTGCGTTATACCCGCTCAAATCGTCCCATATGGGCATTGCAAACTTGTTTGCTTCAGTAGTATCCATGTGAGATGTTAGGATAGAGATATAGAGTGTGCACACCGATGAAGTCGATGTTACTTCATTTGTCTATTGAACTCGTTATATACCCTTCAGAGTCGTCTTATACGGTCACTGATATCGTATCTGCTTCAAATGTATGCATGTCGATTGCTTGACGGCAGAGTTACAATGTAAACATAGTCGAAATCGATGTTTCTTGTTCTGCGAGTTGTGTGCGTTATACCTGCTTGGAGGTCGTCTCATATGGGCATTGCAAACTCGTTCCATACAATTGTATCCATGTGAGATGATAGGATAGAGTTATAGAGTGTGCACACCGATGAAGTCGATGTTACTACGCGTTATATACCCTTCAGAGTCGTCTCATGCGGTCACTGCCATCGTATCTTCTTCAACTGTATGCATGTCAGATACTTGACGGCAGAGTTACACTGTGAACATAGTCGAAATCGATGTTTCTTCTTCTGCAAGCTGTGTGCGCTATACCCGCTTGGAAGTCGTCTTTTATGGTCGATGCGAACTTGTCTGCTTCAATAGTGTCCATGTGAGATGATAGATAGATAGAGTGTGCACTCCGGTGAAGTCGATGTATCTTTATCTGCCTATTATACGTTTTATATACCATCCTGAGTCGTCTTATATGGTATCTGCTTCAACTGTATGCATGTCAGAAGCTTGACTGCAGAGTTTATGTGTAAACATGGTCGTTGTCGGAGTTTCCTGTTTTGCAAAATGTGTGCGTTATACCCGCTTGGAAGTCGTCTCATATGGGCATCGGAAACTCGTTTGCTTCGATAGTATCAATGTGAGTTGATAGGATAGAGATAAAGAGTGTGCACACCGATGAAGTCGATGTATCTTCTTGATATATACCCTTCGAAGTCGTCTTATATGGTCACTGCAATCATATCTGCTTCAACTCTATGCATGCCAGAAGGTAGACTGCAGAGTTTATGTGTAAACATAGTCGTAGTCGAAGTTTTCTGTTCTGCAAGCTGCGTGCGTAATACTTGCTCGGGAGTCGTCTTATATGGTCATTGCGAACTTGTCTGCTACAATAGTGTCCATGTTAGATGATAGGATAGAGAGATGTTGTGTGCACAACGATGATGTCGATGTATCTGCATTAGCCTATTGTACTTGTTATTATTCCTCGAGAGTCGTCTCATACGGTCACTGCAATTGTTCCTGCATCGACTGTATGCATGTAAGATGCTAGACTGCAGAGTTACAGTGTGAACATAGTCGAAGTCGAAGTTCTTTGTTCTGCGAGTTGTGTGCGTTCTCCCTGCTGGAAAGTCGTCTCATATAGGCATAGCGAACTCGTCTGCTCCGATAGTATTCATGTGAGATGATAGGATGAAGAGATAGAGTGTGCACTCCGATGAAGTCGATGTATCTTCATCTGCCTACTGTACTTTCTATATACCCTCCAGGTTCGTCCTATATGGTCACTGCGATCATATCTGCTCCAACTGTATGCATGTCAGAAGCTAGACTGCAGAGTTTATGTGTAAACATAGTCTTAGTCGATGTCTCTTGTTCTGCAAGTTGTGTGCGTTATACCCGCTAGGAAGACTATATGGTCAATGCAAACTTGTCAGTTTCAATAGTGCCTATGTAAGATGATAGGATACTGCCATTGTATATGCTCCAACTGTAT
The DNA here is from genome assembly GCA_918026855.4 of Phaedon cochleariae. Lineage (NCBI taxonomy): Eukaryota > Metazoa > Arthropoda > Insecta > Coleoptera > Chrysomelidae > Phaedon > Phaedon cochleariae. The sequence goes on along the minus strand of OU896721.1, from coordinate 10,681,192 downwards.
GCATGTCAGATGCTAGACTGCAGAGTTACTGTGTGAACATAGGCGAACGCGAAGTATCTTGTTCTGCAAGCTGTGTGCGATATACCCGCTTAGGACTCGTCTTATACGGTCACTTCTATCGTATCTGCTTCAACTGTATGCATGTCAGATTCTAGACTGCAGAGTTACAGTGTAAACATAGTCAAAGTCAGAGTTTATTGTTCTACAAGCTGTGTGCGTTATACCCGCTTGAAAGTCGTCTCATATGGGATTTGCAAACTCGTCTGCTTCAATTGTATCCATGTGAGATGATAGGATAGAGAGATAGAGTGTGCACACCGATGAGGTCGATGTATCTTCATCTGCCTATTGTACTTGATATGTACCCACAAAAGTCGTCTTATATGGTCACTGCGATCATATCTGCTTCAACTGTATGCATGTCAGATGCTAGGCTGCAGAGTACAGTGTGAACATAGTCAAAGTCGACGTTTCTTGTTCATAAGCTGTGTGCGGTATACCCGCTTAGGACTCGTCTTATACGGTCACTTCCATCGTATCTGCTTCAACTGTATACATGTCAGATTCTAGACTGCAGAGTAACAGTGTAAACATAGTCAAAGTCGAAGTTTCTTGTCCTGCAAGCTGTGTGCGTTATACCCGCATAAAACTCGTCTCATATGGTCACTGAAAACGTATCTGCTCCGACTGTATGCATGTTAGATGCTAGATAGCAGAGTTACAGTTTTAACAAAGTCGAAGTCGAAGTTTCTTGTTGTGCAAGTTGTGTGCGTTATACCTGCTTGAAAGTCGTCTCATATGGGCATTGCGAACTTGTCTGCTTCAATAGTATCCATGTAAGATGATAGGATAGAGAGATATAGTGTGCAAAACGATGAAGTCGATGAATCTTCGGTCGCCTATTGTACTCGTTGTATACCCTCCAAAGTCGTCTTATACGGTCACTGCAATTGTATCTGCTTCAATTGTATGCATATCAGAAGCTAGACTTACAGTGTTAACATAGTCGATGTCGAAGTTTCTTGTTCTGCAAACTGTATGCGTTATACCTGCTTGAAAGTCGTCTTATATGATCAATACAAACTTGTCTGCTTCAATAGTATCCATGTGAGATGATAGGATGGAGAGATAGAGTATGCACATCGATGAAATCGATGTATCTTCATCTGCCTATTGTACTTGCTATATACCCTCCAAAGTCGTCTTATATGGTCTCTGCGATCATATCTGCTTCGACTGAATGCATGTCACATGCTAGACTGCAGAGTTACAATGTAAACATAGTCAAAGTCGATGTTTCTTGATCTGCAAGCTGTGTGCGTTATACCCGCTTCAAAGTCATCTTATATGGTCAATGCGAACTTGTCTGCTTCAATAGTGTCCATGTGAGAAGTTCTCGTTATAAACTCTCCAGAGTCGTCTTATACGGTCACCTTTATCGTATCTGCATCAACTGTATGCATGTCAGATTCTAGACTGCAGAGTAACAGTGTAAACATACACAAAGTCGAAGTTTTTTGCTCTTCAAGCTGTGAGCGTTATACCTGCCTAGAACTCGTCTTATATGGTCATTGATATCGTATCTGCTCCAACTGTACGCATGTTAGATGCTAGACGGCAGAGTTATAGTGTAAACAGAGTCGAAGACGAAGTTTCTTGTTGTGCAGGTTGTGTGTGTTATTTCCGCTTGGGAGTCATCTTATATGGGCCTTGCGAGCTCGTCTGCTTCAATAGTAGCCATGTGAGATGGAAGGATAGAGTGATACTGGTACTGGTGGGGGACGTTTCCACGTCAGCAACTAGTCCCCAATGGGACCTTTTTGCAAACCCCAAGTGTTTTCAATGACTGATGTGGTTCGCTCAAGAGAGCTGGCTAACATCCTTTTTAGGCACCGCCCATCAGCTCTCTTTTCAGAGTTTTTCAGCTGTGTTTTGTAGGCTAGTAATGTACTCACTACCATATGCGCAGTGGCAGGCCTGCTAATATTCATCGTTAACCCCCGAGACCGAGGTCTACTTAAGCAGCTGGCCCGCTCTCACGCTCAGCTTGTAGTTTTCCACACCCACCTACATACACCGTCCTACTTCTTCTCTGATGCTCACAACCACATCATCATATCTATTTGCGTGTTCTGTGTAGGCTTTGTTACTAACTCCATGCGCCACTTTAGGAGCAGCACTGTTAATTGGAACGCAACAGCGAATCGTGCAGGACTATCCCCAGCCGATGCTCCGGAACTTTACAATATTTAATTCGTAAATAAAATATTGAAAAAAGTTCCTTGCTCGTGCTGGAAATCGAACTCACGACCTTGCGGTCGTGAGACGAACGCTCTTCCTTTGCGCCAATCCCGGCAAGGATAGAGTGATAGAGTGTGCACACCAATGAAGACGATGTATTGTACTTGCTATATACCCTCCGAAGTCGTCTTATATGGTCACTGCGATCATATCTGCTCCAATTGTATGCATGTCAGATGCGAGACTGCAGAGTTACAATGTAAACATATTCGAAATAGATGTTACTTGTTCTGCGAGCTGTGTGCGTAATACCCGCTTGGAAGTCGTCTTTTATGGTCAATGCGAACTTGTCTGCTTCAATAGTATCCATGTCAGATGAAAGGATAGAGAGATAGAGTGTGCACTCCGATGGAGTCGATGTATCTTCATCTGCCTATTCTACGTTTTATATACCCTCCTGAATCGCCTTATATGGTATCTACTTCAACTGTATGCATGTCAGAAGCTAGACTGCAGAGTTTATGTGTAAACATAGTCGTTGTCGGAGTTTCTTATTCTGCAAAATGTGTGCGTTATACTCGCTTGAATCGTCCCATATGGGCATTGCAAACTCGTTTGCTTCAATAGTATCCGTGTGAGATGATAGGATAGAGATATAGATTGTGCACACCGATGAAGTCGATGTTACTTCATTTGTCTATTGAACTCGTTATATACCCTTCAGAGTCGTCTTATACGGTCACTGCCATCGTATGTGCTTCAACTGTTTGCATGTCAAATGCTTGACGGCAGAGTTATAATGTGAACATAGTCGAAATCGATGTTTCTTGTTCTGCAAGTTGTGTGCGTTATACCTGTTTGGGAGTCGTCTCATATGGGCATCGAAAACTCGTCTGCTTCAATAGTATCGATGTGAGTGGATAGGATAGAGATGAAGAGTGTGCACACCGATGAAGTCGATGTATCTTCATCTGCCTATCGTACTTGATATATACCTTTCGGAGTCGTCTTATATGGTCACTGCAATCATATCTGCTTCAACTTTATGCATGTCAGAAGCTAGACTGCAGAGTTTATGTGTAAACATAGTCGTAGTCGAAGTTTTCTGTTCTGCAAGCTGCGTGCGTGATACCTGCTTGGGAGTCGTCTTATATGGTCATTGCGAACTTGTCTGCTTCAATAGTGTCCATGTTAGTTGATAGGATACAGAGATATTGTGTGCACAACGATGAAGTCGATGTATATCCATTTGCCTATTGTACTTGTTATAATCCCTCAAGAGTCGTCTCATACGGTCACTGCATTTATTCCTGCATCGACTTTATGCATGTTAGATGCTAGACTGCAGAGTTACAGTGTGAACATATTCGAAGTCGAAGTTCCTCGTTCTGCAAGTTGTGTGCGTTCTTCCCGCTGAAAAGTCGTCTCTTATAGGCATTGCGAACTCGTCTGCTTCAATAGTATTCATGTGAGATGATAGGATGGAGAGATAGAGTGTGCACTCCGATGAAGTCGATGTATCTTCATCTGCCAATTGTACTTTTTATATACCCTTCTGGTTCGTCTTATATGGTCACTGCGATCATATCTGCTCCAACTGTATGCATGTCAGAAGCTAGACTGCAGAGTTTATGTCTTAGTCGATGTTTCTTGTTCTGCAAGTTGTGTGCGTTATACCCGCTAGGAAGACGTCTTATATGGTCAATGCAAACTTGTCTGCTCCAATTGTGTCTATGTAAGATGATAGGATAGAGAGATATAGTGTTCAGAACGATGAAGTCGATGTATCTTCATTTGCCTATTGTACTCGTTATATACCCTTCAAAGTCGTCTCATACGGTCACTGCCATCGTTTCTGCTTCAACTGTATGCATATCAGATTCTAGACTGCAGAGAAACAGTGTGAACATAGTCAAAGTCGAAGTACCTTGTTCTGCATGTTGTGTGCGTTATACTTGCTCAGAACCCATCTCATATGGTCACTGCAATCGTATCTACTTCAAATGTATGCATGTTAGATGCTAGACGGCAGAATTACAGTGTGAACAAATGCGAAGTCGAAGTTTCTTGTTGTGCAAGTTGTGTGCGTTATTCCCGCCTGGGAGTCGTCTCATTAGGGCATTGCGAACTCGTCTGCTTCAATAGTATCCATGTGAGATGAAAGGATAGAAAGATAGAGTGTGCACACCGATGAGGTCGATGTATCTTCATCTGCCTATTGTACTTGCTATGTACCCACAAAAGTCATCTTATATAATCACTGTGATCATATCTGCTTCAACTGTATGCATGTCAGATGCGAGACTGCAGAGTTACAATGTGAACAAATTCGGAATCGATGTTTCTTGTTCTGCAAGCTGTGTGCGTTATACCTGCTTGCAAGTCGTCTTTTATGGTCAATGCGAACTTTTCTGTTTCAATAGTGTCCATGTGAGATGATAGGATAGAGAGATAGAGTTTGCACTCCGATGAAGTCGATGTATCTTTATCTGCCTATTCTACGTTTTATATAACCTCCTGAGTCGTCTTATATGGTATCTGCTCCAATTGTATGCATGTCAGAATCTAGACTGCAGAGTTCATGTGTGAACATAGTCGTTATCGAAGTTTCTTGTTCTGCGAAATGTGTGCGTTATACCCGCTTAAATCGTCCCATATGGGCATTGCAAACTTGTTTGCTTCAGTAGTATCCATGTGAGATGTTAGGATAGAGATATAGAGTGTGCACACCGATGAAGTCGATGTTACTTCATTTGTCTATTGAACTCGTTATATACCCTTCAGAGTCGTCTTATACGGTCACTGCCATCGTATCTGCTTCAAATGTATGCATGTCGACTGCTTGACGGCAGAGTTACAATGTAAACATAGTCGAAATCGATGTTTCTTGTTCTGCGAGTTGTGTGCGTTATACCTGCTTGGAGGTCGTCTCATATGGGCATCGGGAACTCGTCTGCTTCAATAGTATCAATGTGAGTTGATAGGATAGAGATAAAAAGTGTGCACACCGATGAAGTCGATGTATCTTCATCTGCCTATTGAACTTGATATATACCCTTCAAAGTCGCCTTATACGGTCACTGCAATCATATCTGATTCAACTTTATGCATGTCAGGAGCTGGACTGCAGAGTTTATGTGTAAAAATTGTCGTATTCGGAGTTTTTTTGTTTTGCAAGTTGTGTGCGTTATACCCGCTAGGAAGTTGTCTGATATGGTCAATGCAAACATGTCTGCTTCGATAGTATCAATGTCAGATGATGGGATAGAGAGATATAGTGTGCAAGAGGAGGAAGTCGATGTATCTCCGTTTGCTTATTGTACTCAATATATATATACTCTTCAAAGTCGTCTTATACGGTCACTGCCATCGCATCTGCTTCAACTGAATGCATGTCAGATTCTAGACTGCACAGTAACAGTGTGAACATAGTCAAAGTCGAAGTTACTTGTTCTGCAAGCCGTGTTCGTTATACTCGCTCAGAACTCGTCTTATATGGTCACTGCAATCGTATCTGCTCCAACTGTATGCATGTTGCAGAGTACCAGTGTAAAAAAAGTCGAAGTCGAAGTTTCTTGTTTTGCAAGCTGTGTGCGTTATACCTGCTTAGAACTCCTCTTATATGGTCACTGATATCGTATCTGCTTCGATTGTATGCATGTTAGATGCTAGATGGCAGAGCACCAGTGTAAAAAAAGTCGAAGTCGATGTTTCTTGTTCTGCAAGCTGTGTGCGCTATACCCGCTTGGAAGTCGTCTTTCATGGTCGATGCAAACTTGTCTGCTTCAATAGTGTCCATGTGAGATGAAAGGATAGAGAGATAGAGTGTGCACTCCGATGAGTTCGATGTATCTTTATATGCCTATTCTACGTTTTATATACCATCCTGAGTCGTCTTATATGGTATCTGCTTCAACTATATGCATGTCAGAAGCTTGACTGCAGAGTTTATGTGAAGACATGGTCGTTGTCGGAGTTTCTTGTTCTGCAAAATGTGTGCGTTATACCCGCTTGGAAGTCGTCTCATATGGGCATCGGGAACTCGTTTGCTTCAATAGTATCAATGTGAGTTGATAGGATAGAGATAAAGAGTGTGCACACCGAAGAAGTCGATGTATCTTCATCTGCCTATTGTACTTGATATATACCCTTCGAAGTCGTCTTATATGGTCACTGCAATCATATCTGCTTCAACTCTATGCATGCCAGAAGCTAGACTGCAAAGTTTATGTGTGAACATAGTCGTGGTCGAAGTTTTCTGTTCTGCAAGCTGCGTGCGTAATACTTGCTCGGAAGTCGTCTTATATGGTCATTGCGAACTTGTCTGCTTCAATAGTGTCCATGTTAGATGATAGGATAGAGAGATATTGTGTGCACAACGATGATGTCGATGTATCTGCATTAGCCTAGTGTACTTGTTATAATCCCTTGAGAGTCGTCTCATACGGTCACTGCAATTGTTAGGCATAGCGAACTCGTCTGCTCCAATAGTATTCATGTGAGATGATAGGATGAAGAGATAGAGTGTGCACTCCGATGAAGTCGATGTATCTTCATCTGCCTACTGTACTTTCTATATACCCTCCAGGTTCGTCCTACATGGTCACTGCGATCATATCTGCTCCAACTGTATGCATGTCAGAAGCTAGACTGCAGAGTTTATGTGTAAACATAGTCTTAGTCGATGTCTCTTGTTCTGCAAGTTGTGTGCGTTATACCCGCTAGGAAGACTATATGGTCAATGCAAACTTGTCAGTTTCGATAGTGCCTATGTAAGATAATAGGATAGAGAGATATAGTGTTCAAAACGATGAAGTCGATGTACCTTCGTTTGCCTATTGTACTCGTTATATACCCTTCAAAGTCGTCTCATACGGTCAATGCCATCGTATCTGCTTCAACTGTATGCATATCAGATTCTAGACTGCAGAGAAACAGTGTGAACATAGTCAAAGTTGAAGTTTTTTGTTCTGCATGCTGTGTGCGTCATACTTGCTCAAAACTCGTCTCATATGGTCACTGCAATCGTATCCACTCCAACTGTATGCATGTTGGATGCTAGACGGCAGAGTTACAGTGTAAACAAATGCGAAGTCGAAGTTTCTTGTTGTGCAAGTTGTGTGCGTTATTCCCGCTTGAGAGTCGTCTTATATTGGCATTGCGAACTCGTCTGTTTCAATATTATCCATGTGAGATGGAAGGATAGGGAGAAAGAGTGTGCACACCGATGAAGTCGATGTATCTTCATCTGCCTATTGTACTTGCTATATACCCTCCAAAGTCGTTTCATATGGTCACTGCGATCATATCTGCTTCAACTGTATGCATGTCAGATGCGAGACTGCAGAGTTACAATGTGAACATATTCTAAATCGATGTTTCTTGTTCTGCAAGCTGTTTGCGTTATACCCGCTTGCAAGTCGTCTTTTATGGTCAATGCGAACTTGTCTGTTTCAATAGAGTCTATGTGAGATGATAGGATAGAGAGATAGAGTGTGCACTCCGATGAAGTCGATGTATCTTTATCTGCCTATACTACGTTTTATATACCCTCCTGAGTCGTCTTATATGGTATCTGCTCCAACTGTATGCATGTCGAAAGCTAGACTGCAGAGTTTATGTGTGAACATGGTCATTGTCGGAGTTTCTTGTTCTGCAGAATGTGTGCGTTATACCCGCTTGAATAGTCCTACATGGGCATTGCGAACTCGATTGCCTCAATAGAATCTATGTGAGATGATAGGATAGAGATATAGAGTGTGCACACCGATGAAGTCGATGTTACTTCATTTGTCTATTGAACTCGTTATATAACCTTCAGAGCCTTCTCATACGGTCACTGCCATCGTATCTGCTTCAACTGTATGCATGTCAAATGCTTGACGGCAGAGTAACAATGTAAACATAGTCGAAATCGATGTTTCTTGTTCTGCAAGTTGTGTGCGTTATACCTGCTTGGAAGTCGTCTCATTAACGCATCGGGAACTCGTCTGCTTCAATAGTATTTATGTGAGTTGATAGGATAGAGATAAAGAGTGTGCACACCGATGAAGTCGATGTATCTTCATCTGCCTATTGAACTTGATATATTCCTCCAAAGTCGCCTTATACGGTCACTGCAATCATATCTGCTTCAACTCTATGCATGTCAGATGCTAGACTGCAGAGTTTATGTGTAAACATAGTCGTAGTCGAAGTTCTTTGTTTTGCAAGTTGTGTGCGTTATACCTGCTAAGAAGTTGTCTGATATGGTCAATGCAAACTTGTCTGCTTCAATAGTGTCAATGTCAGATGATGGGATAGAGAGACGCAAGAGGATGAAGTCGATATATCTTCGTTTGCCTATTGTACCCATTATATACTCTTCAGAGTCGTCTCATACGGTCACTGCCATCGTATCTGCTGCAACTGTATGCATGTCAGATTCTAGACTGCACAGTAACAGTGTAAAAATAGTCAAAGTCGAATTTTTTTGTTCTGCAAGCCGTGTTCGTTATACTTGCTCAGAACTCGTCTTATATGGTCACTGCAATCGTATATGCTCCAACTGTATGCATGTCAGATGCTAGACGGCAGAGTTACGATGTAAACAAAGTCGAAGTCGAAGTTTCTTGTTGTGCAAATTGTGTGCATTATATCCGCTTGGAAGTCGTCTCATATTGGCATTGCAAACTCGTCTGCTTCAATAGTATCCATGTGGGATGATAGGATAGAGATACATAATGTGCACAACGATGAGGTCGAAATATCCCCATTTGCCTGTTGTACTCGCTTTATACCCTTCAAAGTCGTCTTATATGGTCACTGCGGTCGTATCCGCTTCAATTGTATGTATGCCAGATGTAATACTGCAGAGTCACAGTGTAAACATAGTCGAAGTCAAGGTTTCTTGCTCTGCAAGCTGCGTGCGTAATACCTGCTTAGGACTCGTCTTATACGGTCACTTCCATCGTATCTGCTTCAACTGTATGCATGTCAGATTCTAGACTGCAGAGTAACAGTGTAAACGAAGTCGAAGTCGAAGTTTCTTGTTTTGCAAGCTGTGTGCGTTATACCCGCTTAGAACTCGTCTGGTCACTGATATCGTATCTGCTTCGATTGTTGGCAGAGTTACAATCTAAACTAAGTCGAAGTCGAAGTTTCTTGTTGTGCGTTATACCCGCTTGAAAGTCGTCTCATATGGGCATTGCAAACTCGTCTGCTTCAATAGTAATCATGTGAGATGAGAGGATAGAGAGATATAGTGTGCAAAACGATGAGGTCGATGTATCTTCGTTCGCCTATTGTACTCGTACGTGTACTAGACTGCAGAGTTTATGTGTAAACATAGTCATAGTCGAAGTTTTCTGTTCTGCAAGCTGCGTGCGTGATACCTGCTTGGGAGTCGTCTTATATGGTCATTGCGAACTTGTCTGCTTCAATAGTGTCCATGTTAGTTGATAGGATACAGAGATATTGTGTGCACAACGATGAAGTCGATGTATCTCCATTTGCCTATTGTACTTGTTTTAATCCCTCAAGAGTCGTCTCATACGGTCACTGCATTTATTCCTGCATCGACTTTATGCATGTTAGATGCTAGACTGCAGAGTTACAGTGTGAACATATTCGAAGTCGAAGTTCCTCGTTCTGCAAGTTGTGTGCGTTCTACCCGCTGAAAAGTCGTCTCTTATAGGCATTGCGAACTCGTCTGCTTCAATAGTATTCATGTGAGATGATAGGATGGAGAGATAGAGTGTGCACTCCGATGATGTCGATGTATCTTCATCTGCCTATTGTACTTTTTATATACCCTTCAGGTTCGTCTTATATGGTCACTGCGATCATATCTGCTCCAACTGTATGCATGTCAGAAGCTAGACTGCAGAGTTTATGTCTTAGTCGATGTTTCTTGTTCTGCAAGTTGTGTGCGTTATACCCGCTAGGAAGACGTCTTATATGGTCAATGCAGACTTGTCTGCTCCAATTGTGTCTATGTAAGATGATAGGATAGAGAGATATAGTGTTCAGAACGATGAAGTCGATGTATCTTCGTTTGCCTATTGTACTCGTTACATACCCTTCAAAGTCGTCTCATACGGTCACTGCCATCGTATCTGCTTCAACTGTATGCATATCAGATTCTAGACTGCAGAGAAACAGTGTGAACATAGTCAAAGTCGAAGTACCTTGTTCTGCATGTTGTGTGCGTTATACTCAATCAGAACCCATCTCATATGGTCACTGCAATCGTATCTACTCCAACTGTATGCATGTTAGATGCTAGACGGCAGAGTTACAGTGTGAACAAATGCGAAGTCGAAGTTTCTTGTTGTGCAAGTTGTGTGCGTTATTCCCGCCTGGGAGTAGTATCATTAGGGCATTGCGAACTCGTCTGCTTCAATAGTATCCATGTGAGATGAGAGGATAGAGAGATAGAGTGTGCACACCGATGAGGTCGATGTATCTTCATCTACCTATTGTACTTGCTATGTACCCACAAAAGTCATCTCATATGGTCACTGTGATCATATCTGCTTCAACTGTATGCATGTTCTATGCGAGACTGCAGAGTTACAATGTAAACAAATTCGGAATCGATGTTTCTTGTTCTGCAAGCTGTGTGCGTTATACCTGCTTGCAAGTCGTCTTTTATGGTCAATGCGAACTTTTCTGTTTCAATAGTGTCCATGTGAGATGATAGGATAGAGAGATAGAGTTTGCACTCCGATGAAGTCGATGTATCTTTATCTGCCTATTCTACGTTTTATATAACCTCCTGAGTCGTCTTATATGGTATCTGCTCCAATTGTATGCATGTCAGAAGCTAGACTGCAGAATTCATGTGTGAACATAGTCGTTATCGAAGTTTCTTGTTTTGCGAAATGTGTGCGTTATACCCGCTTAAATCGTCCCATATGGGCATTGCAAACTTGTTTGCTTCAGTAGTATCCATGTGAGATGTTAGGATAGAGATATAGAGTGTGCACAATGATGAAGTCGATGTTACTTCATTTGTCTATTGAACTCGTTATATACCCTTCAGAGTCGTCTTATACGGTCACTGCCATCGTATCTGCTTCAAATGTATGCATGTCGACTGCTTGACGGCAGAGTTACAATGTAAACATAGTCGAAATCGATGTTTCTTGTTCTGCGAGTTGTGTGCGTTATACCTGCTTGGAGGTCGTCTCATATGGGCATTGCAAACTCGTTCCATACAATTGTATCCATGTGAGATGATAGGATAGAGATATAGAGTGTGCACACCGATGAAGTCGATGTTACTACGCGTTATATACCCTTCAGAGTCGTCTCATGCGGTCACTGCCATCGTATCTTCTTCAACTGTATGCATGTCAGATACTTGACGGCAGAGTTACGTTGTGAACATAGTCGAAATCGATGTTTCTTCTTCTGCATGCTGTGTGTGCTATACCCGCTTGGAAGTCGTCTTTTATGGTCGATGCGAACTTGGCTGCTTCAATAGTGTCCATGTGAGATGATAGATAGATAGAGTGTGCACTCCGGTGAAGTCGATGTATCTTTATCTGCCTATTATACGTTTTATATACCATCCTGAGTCGTCTTATATGGTATCTGCTTCAACTGTATGCATGTCAGAAGCTTGACTGCAGAGTTTATGTGTAAACATGGTCGTTGTCGGAGTTTCTTGTTTTGCAAAATGTGTGCGTTATACCCGCTTGGAAGTCGTCTCATATGGGCATCGGAAACTCGTTTGCTTCAATAGTATCAATGTGAGTTGATAGGATAGAGATAAAGAGTGTGCACACCGATGAAGTCGATGTATCTTCTTGATATATACCCTCCGAAGTCGTCTTATATGGTCACTGCAATCATATCTGCTTCAACTCTATGCATGCCAGAAGCTAGACTGCAGAGTTTATGTGTAAACATAGTCGTAGTCGAAGTTTTCTGTTCTGCAAGCTGCGTGCGTAATACTTGCTCAGGAGTCGTCTTATATGGTCATTGCGAACTTGTCTGCTTCAATAATGTCCATGTTAGATGATAGGATAGAGAGATGTTGTGTGCACAACGATGATGTCGATGTATCTGCATTAGCCTATTGTACTCGTTATTATTCCTTGAGAGTCGTCTCATACGGTCACTGCAATTGTTCCTGCATCGACTGTATGCATGTAAGATGCTAGACTGCAGAGTTACAGTGTGAACATAGTCGAAGTCGAAGTTCTTTGTTCTGCGAGTTGTGTGCGTTCTCCCCGCTGGAAAGTCGTCTCATTTAGGCATAGCGAACTCGTCTGCTCCAATAGTATTCATGTGAGATGATAGGATGAAGAGATAGAGTGTGCACTCCGATGAAGTCGATGTATCTTCATCTGCCTACTGTACTGTCTATATACCCTCCAGGTTCGTCCTATATGGTCACTGCGATCATATCTGCTCCAACTGTATGCATGTCAGAAGCTAGACTGCAGAGTTTATGTGTAAACATAGTCTTAGTCGATGTCTCTTGTTCTGCAAGTTGTGTGCGTTATACCCGCTAGGAAGACTATATGGTCAATGCAAACTTGTCAGTTTCAATAGTGCCTATGTAAGATGATAGGATAGAGAGATATAGTGTTCAAAACGATGGAGTCGATGTACCTTCGTTTGCCTATTGTACTCGTTATATACCCTTCAAAGTCGTCTCATACGGTCAATGCCATCGTATCTGCTTCAACTGTATGCATATCAGATTCTAGACTGCAGAGAAACAGTGTGAACATAGTCAAAGTCGAAGTTTTTTGTTCTGCATGCTGTGTGCGTCATACTTGCTCAAAACTCGTCTCATATGGTCACTGCAATCGTATCCACTCCAACTGTATGCATGTTGGATGCTAGACGGCAGAGTTACAGTGTAAACAAATGCGAAGTCGAAGTTTCTTGTTGTGCAAGTTGTGTGCGTTATTCCCGCTTGGGAGTCGTCTTATATTGGCATTGCGAACTCGTCTGTTTCAATATTATTCATGTGAGATGGAAGGATAGGGAGAAAGAGTGTGCACACCGATGAAGTCGATGTATCTTCATCTGCCTATTGTACTTGCTATATACCCTCCAAAGTCGTTTCATATGGTCACTGCGATCATATCTGCTTCAACTGTATGCATGTCAGATGCGAGACTGCAGAGTTACAATGTGAACATATTCTAAATCGATGTTTCTTGTTCTGCAAGCTGTTTGCGTTATACCCGCTTGCAAGTCGTCTTTTATGGTCAATGCGAACTTGTCTGTTTCAATAGAGTCCATGTGAGATGATAGGATAGAGAGATAGAGTGTGCACTCCGATGAAGTCGATGTATCTTTATCTGCCTATACTACGTTTTATATACCCTCCTGAGTCGTCTTATATGGTATCTGCTTCAACTGTATGCATGTCGAAAGCTAGACTGCAGAGTTTATGTGTGAACATAGTCATTGTCGGAGTTTCTTGTTCTGCAGAATGTGTGCGTTATACCCGCCTGAATCGTCCTACATGGGCATTGCGAACTCGATTGCTTCAATAGAATCCATGTGAGATGATAGGATAGAGATATAGAGTGTGCACACCGATGAAGTCGATGTTACTTCATTTGTCTATTGAACTCGTTATATAACCTTCAGAGCCTTCTCATACGGTCACTGCCATCGTATCTGCTTCAACTGTATGCATGTCAAATGCTTGACGGCAGAGTTACAATGTAAACATAGTCGAAATCGATGTTTCTTGTTCTGCAAGTTGTGTGCGTTATACCTGCTTGGAAGTCGTCTCATTAACGCATCGGGAACTCGTCTGCTTCAATAGTATCTATGTGAGTTGATAGGATAGAGATAAAGAGTGTGCACACCGATGAAGTCGATGTATCTTCATCTGCCTATTGAACTTGATATATTCCTCCAAAGTCGCCTTATACGGTCACTGCAATCATATCTGCTTCAACTCTATGCATGTCAGATGCTAGACTGCAGAGTTTATGTGTAAACATAGTCGTAGTCGAAGTTCTTTGTTTTGCAAGTTGTGTGCGTTATACCTGCTAAGAAGTTGTCTGATATGGTCAATGCAAACTTGTCTGCTTCAATAGTGTCAATGTCAGATGATGGGATAGAGAGACGCAAGAGGATGAAGTCGATATATCTTCGTTTGCCTATTGTACCCATTATATACTCTTCAGAGTCGTCTCATACGGTCACTGCCATCGTATCTGCTGCAACTGTATGCATGTCAGATTCTAGACTGCACAGTAACAGTGTAAAAATAGTCGAAGTCGAATTTTTTTGTTCTGCAAGCCGTGTTCGTTATACTTGCTCAGAACTCGTCTTATATGGTCACTGCAATCGTATATGCTCCAACTGTATGCATGTCAGATGCTAGACGGCAGAGTTACGATGTAAACAAAGTCGAAGTCGAAGTTTCTTGTTGTGCAAATTGTGTGCATTATATCCGCTTGGAAGTCGTCTCATATTGGCATTGCAAACTCGTCTGCTTCAATAGTATCCATGTGGGATGATAGGATAGAGATACATAATGTGCACAACGATGAGGTCGAAATATCCCCATTTGCCTGTTGTACTCGCTTTATACCCTTCAAAGTCGTCTTATATGGTCACTGCGGTCGTATCCGCTTCAATTGTATGTATGCCAGATGTAATACTGCAGAGTCACAGTGTAAACATAGTCGAAGTCAAGGTTTCTTGCTCTGCAAGCTGCGTGCGTAATACCTGCTTAGGACTCGTCTTATACGGTCACTTCCATCGTATCTGCTTCAACTGTATGCATGTCAGATTCTAGACTGCAGAGTAACAGTGTAAACGAAGTCGAAGTCGAAGTTTCTTGTTTTGCAAGCTGTGTGCGTTATACCCGCTTAGAACTCGTCTGGTCACTGATATCGTATCTGCTTCGATTGTTGGCAGAGTTACAGTCTAATTTAAGTCGAAGTCGAAGTTTCTTGTTGTGCGTTATACCCGCTTGAAAGTCGTCTCATATGGGCATTGCAAACTCGTCTGCTTCAATAGTAATCATGTGAGATGATAGGATAGAGAGATATAGTGTGCAAAACGATGAGGTCGATGTATCTTCGTTCGCCTATTGTACTCGTACGTGTACTAGACTGCAGAGTTTATGTGTAAACATAGTCATAGTCGAAGTTTTCTGTTCTGCAAGCTGCGTGCGTGATACCTGCTTGGGAGTCGTCTTATATGGTCATTGCGAACTTGTCTGCTTCAATAGTGTCCATGTTAGTTGATAGGATACAGAGATATTGTGTGCACAACGATGAAGTCGATGTATCTCCATTTGCCTATTGTACTTGTTTTAATCCCTCAAGAGTCGTCTCATACGGTCACTGCATTTATTCCTGCATCGACTTTATGCATGTTAGATGCTAGACTGCAGAGTTACAGTGTGAACATATTCGAAGTCGAAGTTCCTCGTTCTGCAAGTTGTGTGCGTTCTACCCGCTGAAAAGTCGTCTCTTATAGGCATTGCGAACTCGTCTGCTTCAATAGTATTCATGTGAGATGATAGGATGGAGAGATAGAGTGTGCACTCCGATGATGTCGATGTATCTTCATCTGCCTATTGTACTTTTTATATACCCTTCAGGTTCGTCTTATATGGTCACTGCGATCATATCTGCTCCAACTGTATGCATGTCAGAAGCTAGACTGCAGAGTTTATGTCTTAGTCGATGTTTCTTGTTCTGCAAGTTGTGTGCATTATACCCGCTAGGAAGACGTCTTATATGGTCAATGCAGACTTGTCTGCTCCAATTGTGTCTATGTAAGATGATAGGATAGAGAGATATAGTGTTCAGAACGATGAAGTCGATGTATCTTCGTTTGCCTATTGTACTCGTTACATACCCTTCAAAGTCGTCTCATACGGTCACTGCCATCGTATCTGCTTCAACTGTATGCATATCAGATTCTAGACTGCAGAGAAACAGTGTGAACATAGTCAAAGTCGAAGTACCTTGTTCTGCATGTTGTGTGCGTTATACTCAATCAGAACCCATCTCATATGGTCACTGCAATCGTATCTACTCCAACTGTATGCATGTTAGATGCTAGACGGCAGAGTTACAGTGTGAACAAATGCGAAGTCGAAGTTTCTTGTTGTGCAAGTTGTGTGCGTTATTCCCGCCTGGGAGTAGTCTCATTAGGGCATTGCGAACTCGTCTGCTTCAATAGTATCCATGTGAGATGAGAGGATAGAGAGATAGAGTGTGCACACCGATGAGGTCGATGTATCTTCATCTACCTATTGTACTTGCTATGTACCCACAAAAGTCATCTCATATGGTCACTGAGATCATATCTGCTTCAACTGTATGCATGTTCTATGCGAGACTGCAGAGTTACAATGTAACCAAATTCGGAATCGATGTTTCTTGTTCTGCAAGCTGTGTGCGTTATACCTGCTTGCAAGTCGTCTTTTATGGTCAATGCGAACTTTTCTGTTTCAATAGTGTCCATGTGAGATGATAGGATAGAGAGATAGAGTTTGCACTCCGATGAAGTCGATGTATCTTTATCTGCCTATTCTACGTTTTATATAACCTCCTGAGTCGTCTTATATGGTATCTGCTCCAATTGTATGCATGTCAGAAGCTAGACTGCAGAATTCATGTGTGAACATAGTCGTTATCGAAGTTTCTTGTTTTGCGAAATGTGTGCGTTATACCCGCTTAAATCGTCCCATATGGGCATTGCAAACTTGTTTGCTTCAGTAGTATCCATGTGAGATGTTAGGATAGAGATATAGAGTGTGCACAATGATGAAGTCGATGTTACTTCATTTGTCTATTGAACTCGTTATATACCCTTCAGAGTCGTCTTATACGGTCACTGCCATCGTATCTGCTTCAAATGTATGCATGTCGACTGCTTGACGGCAGAGTTACAATGTAAACATAGTCGAAATCGATGTTTCTTGTTCTGCGAGTTGTGTGCGTTATACCTGCTTGGAGTTCGTCTCATATGGGCATTGCAAACTCGTTCCATACAATTGTATCCATGTGAGATGATAGGATAGAGATATAGAGTGTGCACACCGATGAAGTCGATGTTACTACGCGTTATATACCCTTCAGAGTCGTCTCATGCGGTCACTGCCATCGTATCTTCTTCAACTGTATGCATGTCAGATACTTGACGGCAGAGTTACGTTGTGAACATAGTCGAAATCGATGTTTCTTCTTCTGCATGCTGTGTGCGCTATACCCGCTTGGAAGTCGTCTTTTATGGTCGATGCGAACTTGGCTGCTTCAATAGTGTCCATGTGAGATGATAGATAGATAGAGTGTGCACTCCGGTGAAGTCGATGTATCTTTATCTGCCTATTATACGTTTTATATACCATCCTGAGTCGTCTTATATGGTATCTGCTTCAACTGTATGCATGTCAGAAGCTTGACTGCAGAGTTTATGTGTAAACATGGTCGTTGTCGGAGTTTCTTGTTTTGCAAAATGTGTGCGTTATACCCGCTTGGAAGTCGTCTCATATGGGCATCGGAAACTCGTTTGCTTCAATAGTATCAATGTGAGTTGATAGGATAGAGATAAAGAGTGTGCACACCGATGAAGTCGATGTATCTTCTTGATATATACCCTCCGAAGTCGTCTTATATGGTCACTGCAATCATATCTGCTTCAACTCTATGCATGCCAGAAGCTAGACTGCAGAGTTTATGTGTAAACATAGTCGTAGTCGAAGTTTTCTGTTCTGCAAGCTGCGTGCGTAATACTTGCTCGGGAGTCGTCTTATATGGTCATTGCGAACTTGTCTGCTTCAATAATGTCCATGTTAGATGATAGGATAGAGAGATGTTGTGTGCACAACGATGATGTCGATGTATCTGCATTAGCCTATTGTACTCGTTATTATTCCTTGAGAGTCGTCTCATACGGTCACTGCAATTGTTCCTGCATCGACTGTATGCATGTAAGATGCTAGACTGCAGAGTTACAGTGTGAACATAGTCGAAGTCGAAGTTCTTTGTTCTGCGAGTTGTGTGCGTTCTCCCCGCTGGAAAGTCGTCTCATTTAGGCATAGCGAACTCGTCTGCTCCAATAGTATTCATGTGAGATGATAGGATGAAGAGATAGAGTGTGCACTCCGATGAAGTCGATGTATCTTCATCTGCCTACTGTACTTTCTATATACCCTCCAGGTTCGTCCTATATGGTCACTGCGATCATATCTGCTCCAACTGTATGCATGTCAGAAGCTAGACTGCAGAGTTTATGTGTAAACATAGTCTTAGTCGATGTCTCTTGTTCTGCAAGTTGTGTGCGTTATACCCGCTAGGAAGACTATATGGTCAATGCAAACTTGTCAGTTTCAATAGTGCCTATGTAAGATGATAGGATAGAGAGATATAGTGTTCAAAACGATGGAGTCGATGTACCTTCGTTTGCCTATTGTACTCGTTATATACCCTTCAAAGTCGTCTCATACGGTCAATGCCATCGTATCTGCTTCAACTGTATGCATATCAGATTCTAGACTGCAGAGAAACAGTGTGAACATAGTCAAAGTCGAAGTTTTTTGTTCTGCATGCTGTGTGCGTCATACTTGCTCAAAACTCGTCTCATATGGTCACTGCAATCGTATCCACTCCAACTGTATGCATGTTGGATGCTAGACGGCAGAGTTACAGTGTAAACAAATGCGAAGTCGAAGTTTCTTGTTGTGCAAGTTGTGTGCGTTATTCCCGCTTGGGAGTCGTCTTATATTGGCATTGCGAACTCGTCTGTTTCAATATTATTCATGTGAGATGGAAGGATAGGGAGAAAGAGTGTGCACACCGATGAAGTCGATGTATCTTCATCTGCCTATTGTACTTGCAATATACCCTCCAAAGTCGTTTCATATGGTCACTGCGATCATATCTGCTTCAACTGTATGCATGTCAGATGCGAGACTGCAGAGTTACAATGTGAACATATTCTAAATCGATGTTTCTTGTTCTGCAAGCTGTTTGCGTTATACCCGCTTGCAAGTCGTCTTTTATGGTCAATGCGAACTTGTCTGTTTCAATAGAGTCCATGTGAGATGATAGGATAGAGAGATAGAGTGTGCACTCCGATGAAGTCGATGTATCTTTATCTGCCTATACTACGTTTTATATACCCTCCTGAGTCGTCTTATATGGTATCTGCTTCAACTGTATGCATGTCGAAAGCTAGACTGCAGAGTTTATTTGTGAACATAGTCATTGTCGGAGTTTTTTGTTCTGCAGAATGTGTGCGTTATACCCGCCTGAATCGTCCTACATGGGCATTGCGAACTCGATTGCTTCAATAGAATCCATGTGAGATGATAGGATAGAGATATAGAGTGTGCACACCGATGAAGTCGATGTTACTTCATTTGTCTATTGAACTCGTTATATAACCTTTAGAGTCTTCTCATACGGTCACTGCCATCGTATCTGCTTCAACTGTATGCATGTCAAATGCTTGAGGGCAGAGTTACAATGTAAACATAGTCGAAATCGATGTTTCTTGTTTGTTGTGTGCGTTATACCTGCTTGGAAGTCGTCTCATTAAAGCATCGGGAACTCGTCTGCTTCAATAGTATCTATGTGAGTTGATAGGATAGAGATAAAGAGTGTGCACACCGATGAAGTCGATGTATCTTCATCTGCCTATTGAACTTGATATATCCCTCCAAAGTCGCCTTATACGGTCACTGCAATCATATCTGCTTCAACTCTATGCATGTCAGATGCTAGACTGCAGAGTTTATGTGTAAACATAGTCGTAGTCGAAGTTCTTTGTTCTGCAAGTTGTGTGCGTTATACCCGCTAAGAAGTTGTCTGATATGGTCAATGCAAACTTGTCTGCTTCAATAGTGTCAATGTCAGATGATGGGATAGAGCGACGCAAGAGGATGAAGTCGATATATCTTCGTTTGCCTATTGTACCCATTATATACTCTTCAGAGTCGTCTCATACGGTCACTGCCATCGTATCTGCTGCAACTGTATGCATGTCAGATTCTAGACTGCACAGTAACAGTGTAAACATAGTCAAAGTCGAATTTTTTTGTTCTGCAAGCCGTGTTCGTTATACTTGCTCAGAACTCGTCTCATATGGTCACTGCAATCGTATATGCTCCAACTGTATGCATGTCAGATGCTAGACGGCAGAGTTACGATGTAAACAAAGTCGAAGTCGAAAATTCTTGTTGTGCAAATTGTGTGCATTATATCCGCTTGGAAGTCGTCTCATATCGGCATTGCAAACTCGTCTGCTTCAATAGTATCCATGTGGGATGATAGGATAGAAATACATAATGTGCACAACGATGAGGTCGAAATATCCCCATTTGCCTGTTGTACTCGCTTTATACCCTTCGTCTTATATGGTCACTGCGGTCGTATCCGCTTCAATTGTATGTATGCCAGATGTAATACTGCAGAGTCACAGTGTAAACATAGTCGAAGTCAAGGTTTCTTGCTCTGCAAGCTGCGTGCGTAATACCTGCTTAGGACTCGTCTTATACGGTCACTTCCATCGTATCTGCTTCAACTGTATGCATGTCAGATTCTAGACTGCAGAGTAACAGTGTAAACGAAGTCGAAGTCGAAGTTTCTTGTTTTGCAAGCTGTGTGCGTTATACCCGCTTAGAACTCGTCTGGTCACTGATATCGTATCTGCTTCGATTGTTGGCAGAGTTACAGTCTAAACAAAGTCGAAGTCGAAGTTTCTTGTTGTGCGTTATACCCGCTTGAAAGTCGTCTCATATGGGCATTGCAAACTTGTCTGCTTCAATAGTAATCATGTGAGATGATAGGATAGAGAGATATAGTGTGCAAAACGATGTGGTCGATGTATCTTCGTTCGCCTATTGTACTCGTACGTGTACTAGACTGCAGAGTTTATGTGTGAACATAGTCGTAGTCGGAGTGTCTTGTTCTGCAAGTTGTGTGCATTATACCCGCTAGAAAGTTGTCATATATGGTCAATGCAAACTTGTCTGCTTCAATAGTGTCAATGTTAGATGATAGGATAGAGAGATATAGTGTGCAAGAGGACGAAGTCGCTGTATCTTCGTTTGCCTATTGTACATATACTCTTCGAAGTCGTCTCATACGGTCACTGCAATGGAATCTGCTTCAACTGTATGCATGTCAGATGCTAGACTGCAGAGTTACAGTGTAAACATAGTCGAAATCGAAGATTCTTGTTCTGCAAACTGTATGCGTTATACCCGCTTGGAAGTCATCTCATATGGTCAATGTGAACTTGTCTGCTACAATACTGTCAATGTAAGATGATAGAATAGAGGGATATAGTGTGCGAAACGATGATGTCGATGTATCTTCGTTCGCCTATTGTACTCGTTATATACCTTTCAGAGCCGTCTTATACGGTCACTGCAATGGTATCTGCTTCAACTGTATGCATGTCAGATGCGAGACTGCAGAGTTACAGTGTGAACATAGTCGAAGTCGAAGTTTCTTGTTGTGCAAGTTGTGTGCGTTATACCCGTTTAAAAGTCGTCTCATATGGGCATCAGAAACTCGTCTGCTTCAATAGTTTCGATGTGAACTGATAGGATAGAGATGAAGAGTGTGCACACCGATGAAATCGATGTATCTTCATTTGCCTATTGTTCTCGATATATACCCTCCAAAGTCGTCATATATGGTCCCTGCAATCATATTTGCTCCAAGTCTATGCATGTCAGATGCTGGACTGCAGAGTTTATGTGTAAAAATAGTCGTAGTCGAAGTTTCTTGTTCTGCAAGTTGTGTGCGTTATAGCCGCTAGGAAATTGTCTTACATCGTCAATGCAAACTTGTCTGCTTCAACAGTGTCAATGTTAGATGATGGGATAGAGAGATATAGTGTGCAAGAGGATGGAGTCGAGGTATCTCCGTTTGCTTATTGTTCTCATTTCATACTCTTCAAAGTCGTCTTATATCGTCACTGCCATCGTATCTGCTTCAACTGTATGCATGTCAAATTCCAGACTGCACAGTAACAGTGTAAACATAGTCAGAGTCGGAGTTTCTTGTTCTGCAAGCCGTGTTCGTTATACTTGCTTAGAACTCGTCTCATATGGTCACTGCAATCGTATCTGCTTCAACTTTATGCATGTTAAATGCTAGACGGCAGAGTTACAGTGTAAACATAGTCGAAGTCGAAGTATCTTGTTGTGCAAGTTGTGTGCTGCATACCCGCTTGGAAGTCGTCTCATGTGGGCATCGGGAACTCGTCTGCTTCAATAGTATCGATGTGAGTTGATAGGATAGAGATAAAGAGTGTGCACACCGATGGAGACGATGTATCTTCATCTGCCTATTGTACTTGATATATACCCTTCGAAGTCGTCTTATATGGTCACTGCAATCATATCTGCTTCAACTCAATGCATGTCAGAAGCTAGACTGCAGAGTTCATGTGTAAACATAGTCGTAGTCGAAGTTTTCTGTTCTGCAAGCTGCGTGCGTAATACCTGCTTGTTAGTCGTCTTATATGGTCATTGCGGACTTGTCTGCTTCAATAGTGTACATGTTAGATGATAGGATAGAGAGATATTGAGTGCACAACGATGAAGTCGATGTATCTTCATAAGCCTATTCTACTCGATATATACCCTCCAAAGTCGTCATATATGGTCACTTCCATCATATCTGCTTCAACTCTATGCATTTCAGAAGCTGGACTGCAGAATTTATGTACGAACATAGTCGTAGTCGAAGTTTCTTGTTCTTCAAGTTGTGTGCGTTATAGCCCCTAGGAAGTTGTCTTTCATCGTCTCATACGGTCACTGCCATCGTATCTGCTCCAACTGTATGCCTGTCAGATTGTAGACTGCAAAGTTACAGTGTAAACATAGTCAAAGTCGAAGTTTCTTGTTCTGCAAGCCGTGTTCGTTATACTTACTCAAAACTCGTCTTAAATGGTCACTGCAATCGTATCTGCTCCAACTGTATGCATGTTAGATACTAGACGGCAGAGTTACAGTGTAAACAAAGTCGAAGTCGAAGTTTCTTGTTGTGCAAGTTGTGTGCGTTATACCTGCTTGGAAGTCGTCTCATATGGGCATTGCGAACTCGTCTGCTTCAATTCTATCCATGTGAGATGATAGGATAGAGAGATAGAGTGTGCACATCGATGAAGTCGATGGAAGATACATCTGCCAATTGAACTTGCTATTCAACCCCCAAAGACGTCTTATATGGTCACTGCGATCATATCTGCTTCAACTGTATGCATGTCAGATGCCAGACTGCAGAGTTACAATGTAAACATTGTCGAAGTCGATGTTTCTTGTTCTGCAAGCTGTGTGCAATATACCCGCTCGAAATTCGTCTTATATGGTCAATGCGAAATTGTCTGATTCAATTGTGTCCATGTGAGATGATAGGATAGAGAGATATAGTGAGTACGACGATGAAGTCGATGAATTTCCATTTGCCTGTTGTACTCGCTATATACCCTCCAGAGTCGTCCTATATGGTCACTGCAATCGTATCTGCATCAACTGTATGCATGTCAGATTCAAGACTGCAGAGTTACAATAAAGACATAGTCAAAGTCGAAGTTTCTTGTTCTGCAAACTGTATGCGTTATAATTGCTTGGAAGTCGTCTTATATGGGCAATGCCAACTTGTCTGCTCCAAAAGTGTCAATGTAATATGATAGGATAGAGATATATAGTGTGCAAAACGATGAAGTCGATGTATCTTTGTTTGCTTATTGTACTCGTTATATACCCCCAAAGTCGTCTTATACGTTCACTGCGATGGTATTTATTCTGCTTCAACTGTATGCATGTCAGATTCGAGACTGCAGAGTTACAGTAAAAACATAGTCAGAGTCGAAGTTTCTTGTTCTGCAAACTGTATGCGTTAAACCTGCTTGAAAGTCGTCCTATATGGTCAATGCGAACTTGTCTGCTTCAATAGTGTCAATGTGAGATGATAGGGAAGAGAGATATAGTGTGCACGGCGATGTAAACGATGTATCTTCATTCGCCTATTGTTCTCGTTATATACCCTTCAGAGTCGTTTTATACGGTCACTGTCTTCGTATCTGCTTCAACTGAATGCATGTCAGATTCTGGACTGCAGAGTTACATGTAAACATAGTTAAAGTTGCTTGTTCTGCAAGCTGTTTGCGTTATGCCCGCTTAGAACTCATCTTATATGGTCACTGATATCGTATCTGCTTCAACTGTTTGCATATTAGATGCTAGACGGCAGAGTCACAGTGTGAACATAGTCGAAGTCGATAATTCTAGTGCTTCAAGCTGTGTGCTTCATACCTGCTTCATAAGTATCTATGAGAGATGATAGGATAGAGAGATAGATTGTGCACACCGATGAAGTCGATGTATCTTAATCTGCCTATTGTACTTGCTATATACCCACCAAAGTCGTCTTATATGGTTACTGCGATCATATCTGCTCCAACTGAATGCATGTCAGATGCTAGATTGCAGAGTCACAATGTAAACATAGTCGGAGTGGATGTTTCTTGTTCTCCAAGCTATGTGCGTTATAACCGCTTGAAAGTCGTCTTATTAGGTCAATGCGAACTCGTGTGCTTCAATAGTGTCCATGTGAGATGATAGAGAAGGGAGATATAGTGTGCACGACGATGAAAATGATGTATACTCATTTGCCTATTGTTCTCGTTATATACCCTCGTCTCATACGGTCACTGCCATCGTATCTGCTTCAACTGTATGCATGTCAGATTCTAGACAGCAGAGTTACAGTGTAAACATAGTCGGAGTTGGAGTTTCTTGTTCTGCAAGCCGTGTGCGATATTCCCGCTTGGAAGTCGTCTGATATGGTCAATGCGAACTTGTCTGCTTCAATAGTGTCCATGTGAGATGATAGAAAAGAGAGAAATAATGTGCTCGACGATGAGAACGATGTATCTTCATTTGCCTATCGTTCTGGTTAAAAACACTACAGAGTCGTCTTACACGGTCACTTCCAACGTATCTGCTTCAACTGAATGCATGTCAGATGCTAGACTGCAGAGTTACAATGTAAACATAGTCAAAGTAGGAGTTACTTGTTCTGCAAGCTGTGTGCGTTATACCCTTTTAGAACTCGTCTTATATGGTCACTGATATCGTATCTGCTCCAACTTTATGCATGTTAGATGCTAAACGGCAGAGTTACAGTGTAAACGAATGCGAAGTCGAAGTTTCTTGTTGTGGAAGTTGTGTGCGTTATATCCGCTTGGGAGTCGTCTCATATGGACATTGCAAACTCGTCTGCTTCAATAGTATCCATGTGAGATGAAGAAAAGAGGGATAGAGTGTGCACACCGATGAAGTGGATGTATCTTCATCTGTATGCATGTTTGAAGCTAGACGGCAGAGTTACAGTGTGAACAGAGTTGAACTCGAAGTTGTTTGTTGTACAAGTTGTGTGCGTTATACTTGCTGGAAAGTCGTCTCATATGGGCATTGCGAACTCGTCTGCTTCGATAGTATCCATGTGAGATGATAGGATAGAGAGATAGAGTGTGCACACCGATGGAGTCGATGTATTTTTATCTGCCTGTTGTACTTGCTATGTACCCGCAAAAGTCGTCTTTATTGGTCACTGCGATCATATCTGCTTCAACCGTATGCATGTCAGATGCTAGACTGCAGAGTTACAATGTAAACATATTCGAAGTCGGTGTTTCTCGTTCTGCAAGCTGTGTGCGTTTTACCCGCTTGGAAGTCGTCTTATATGGTCATTGCGAACTCGTTTGCTTCAATAGTGTCCATGTGAGGAGTTAGGATAGAGATATATAGTGTGCACAACGATGAAGTCGATGTTATCTCATTTGCTTATTGAATTCGTAATATACCCTTCAAAGTCGTCTTATACGGTCACTGCAATAGTATCTTCCTCAACTGTAGGCATGTCAGATGCTAGACTGCAGACTTACAGTGTAAACATAGTCGAAGTTTCATGTTCTGCGAACTGTGTGTGATATACCCGCTTAGGACTCGTCTTATACGGTCACTTCTATTCAGATTCTAGACTGCAAAGTAACAGTGTAAACATAGTCAAAGTAAGAGTTTCTTGTTCTGCAAGCTGTGTGCGTTATACCTGCTTGTAAGTCGTCTCATATGGGCATTGCAAACTCGTCTGCTTCAATTGTATCCATGTGAGATGATAGGATAGAGAAATAGAGTCTGCACACCGATGAGGTCGATGTATCTTCATCTGCCTATTGTACTTGCTACGTACCCACAAAAGTCGCCTTATATGGTCACTGCGATCATATCTGCTTCAACTGTATGCATGTCAGATGCTAGACTGCAGATTTACAGTGTAAACAAAGTAAAAGTCGACGTTTCTTGTTCATAAGCTGTGTGCGTTATACCCGCTCAGAACTCGTCTTATATGGTCACTAATAACGTATCTGCTCCGACTGTATGCATGTTAGATGCTAGATGGCAGAGTTACAGTGTCAACAAAGTCGAAGTCGAAGTTTCTTGTTGTGCAAGTTGTGTGCGTTATACCCGCTTGAAAGTCGTCTCATATGAGCATTGCGAACTTGTCTGCTCCAATAGTATCCATGTGGGATGATAGGATAGAGAGATATAGTGTGCAAAACGATGGAGTCGATGTTTCATCGGTCGCCTATTGTACTCGTTGTATACCCTTCAAAGTCGTCTCATACGGTCACTGCAATGGTATCTGCTTCAACTGTTTGCATGTCAGAAGCTAGACTTACAGTGTAAACATAGTCGAAGTCGAAGTTTCTTGTTCAGCAAACTGTATGCGTTATACCTGCTTGAAAGTCGTCTTATATGGTCAATGCAAACATGTCTGCTTCAATGTTATCTATGTGAGATGATAGGATGGGGAGATAGAGTATGCACATCGATGAAATCGATGTATCTTCATCTGCCTATTGTACTTGCTATATACCCTCCAAAGTCGTCTTATATGGTCTCTGCGATCATATCTGCTTCAACTGAATGCATGTCACATGCTAGACTGCAGAGTTACGATGAAAACATAGTCGAAGTCGATGTTTCTTGTTCTGCAAGCTGTGTGCGTTATACCCGCTTCTTATATGGTCAATGCGAACTTGTCTGTTTCGATAGTGTCCATGTGAGATGATAGGAAAGAGAGATATAGTGTGCACACCGATGAAAACGATGTAACTTCATTTGCCTATTGTTCTCGTTATATACCCTTCAGAGTCGTCTCATATGGTCACTGCCATCGTATCTGCTCCAACTGTATGCATGTCAGATTCTAGACAGCAGAGTTACAGTGTAAACATAGTCGAGGTCGGGGTTTCTTGTTCAGCAAGTTGTGTGCGATATACCCGCTTATATGGGCAATGCGAACTTGTCTGCTTCGATAGTGTCCATGTGAGATGATTGGTTGATGAGATGAAGTGTGCACACCGATGGAGTCGATGTTTTTTAATCTGCCTATTGCACTTTTTATATATCCTCCAAAGTCGTCTTATATGGTCACTACGATCATATCTGCTTCAACTGTATTCATGTCAGATGCTAGACTGCTGAGTTACAATGTAAACATAGTTGAAATCGATGTTTCTTGTTCTGCAAGCTGTGTGCGTTATACCCGCTTGGAAATCGTCTCATATGGTCAATGCGAACTTGTCTTCTTCAATAGTGTCCATGTGAGACGAAAGGATAGAGAGATATAGTGAGTACGACGATGAAGTCGATGTATCCCCATTTGCCTGTTGTACTCGTCATATACCCTCCGGAGTCGTCTTATATGGTCACAGCGGTCATATCTGCTTCAACTGTATGCATGTCAGGAGCTAGACTGCATAGTTCAAGTGTAAACATAGTCATATTCGGAGTTTCTTGTTCTGCAATTTGTGTGCGTTATACCTGCTCAGGAATCGTCTTATATGGGCATTGCAAACTCGTTTCATTCAATTGTATCCATGTGAGATGATAGGATAGAGATATAGAGTGTGCACACCGATGAAGTCGATGTTACTACCCGTTATATACCCTTCAGAGTCGTCTTATACGGTCACTGCCATCGTATCTGCTTCAACTGTATGCATGTCAGATGCTTGACGGCAGAGTTACAGTGTGAACATAGTCGAAGTCGAAGTTTCGTGTTGTGCAAGTTGTGTGCGTTATACTCGCTCGAAAGTCGTCTCATATGGACATCGGAAACTCGTCTGCTTCTATAGTACCAATGTGAACTGATAGGATAGAGATGAAGAGTGTGCACACCGATGAAGTCGACGTATCTCCATTTGCCTATTGTACTCGATATATACCCTCCAAAGTCGTCTAATATGGTCACTGCAATCATATCTGCTTCAAATCTATGAATGTCAGGAGCTAGACAGCAGAGTTTATGTGTGAACATAGTCGTAGTCGAAGTTTCTTGTTCTGCAAGTTGTGTGCATTATAGCCGCTAGGAAGTTGTCTTATATCGTCGATGCAAACTTGTCTGCCTCAATAGTGTCAATGTTAGATGATAGGATAGAGAGATATAGAGTGCAGAAGGATGAAGTCGATGTATCTTCGTTTGCCTATTGTACTCATTATATACTCTTCAAAGTCGTCTTATACGGTCACTAACATGGTATCTGCTCCAACTGTATGCATGTCAGATTCAAGACTGCATATTTACAGTGTTAACAAAGTCAAAGTCGAAGTTTCTTGTTCTGCAAGCCGTGTTCGTTATAGTTGCTCAGAACTAATCTTATATGGTCACTGCAATCGTATTTGCTCCAACTGTATGCATGTGAGATACTAGACGGCAGAGTTACAGTGTGAAAGAAGTCGAAGTCGAAGTTTCTTGTTGTGCAAGTTGTGTGCATTATACCCGCTTGGAAGTCGTCTCATATGAGCATAACCAACTCGTCTGCTCCAATAGTATTCATGTGAGATGATAGGATGGAGAGATATAGTGTGCACACCGATGAAGTCGATGTATCTTCATCTGCCCATTGAACTTGTTATTTAACCCCCAGAGACGTCTTATATGGTCACTGCGATCATATTTGCTTCAACTGTATGCATGTCAGATGCTAGACTGCAGAGTTACAATGTGAACATTGTCGAAGTCGATGTTTCTTGTTCTGCAAGCTGTATGCGTATACCTGCTCGAAATTCGTTTTATATGGTCAATGCGAACTTGTCTGCTCCATTTGTGTCCATGTGAGATGATAGGATAGAGAGATATAGTGAGTACGACGATGGAGTCGATGAATTCCCATTCGCCTGTTGTACTCGCTATATACCCTCCAGAGTCGTCTTATATGGTCACTGCAATCGTATCTGCATCAACTGTATGCATGTCAGATTCAAGACTGCAGAGTTACAGTGAAAACAAAGTCAAAGTCGAAGTTTCTTGTTCTGCAAACTGTTTGCGTTATACCTGCTTGAAAGTCGTCTTATATGGTCAATGCCAACTTGTCTGCTTCAAAAGTGTCAATGTAAGATGATAAGATAGAGATATATAGTGTGCAAAACGATGAAGTCGGTGTATCTTCGTTTGCTTATCGTACTCGTTATATACCCTTCAAAGTCGTCTTATACGGTCACTGCGATGATATTTATTTTGCTTCTACTGTGAGCATGTCAGATTCAAGACTGCAGAGTTACAGTAAAAACATAGTCATAGTCGAAGTTTCTTGTTCTGCAAACTGTATGCGTTGAACCCACTTGGAAATCGTCTTATATGGTCAATGCAAACTTGTCTGCTCCAATAGTGTCAATGTAAGATGATAGGAAAGAGAGATATAGTGTGCACGGCGATAAAAACGATGTATCTTTATTTGCCTATTGTTCTCGTTATATACCCTTCAGAGTCGTCTCATACAGTCACTGTCATCGTATCTGCTACAACTGAATGCATGTCAGATTCCAGACTGCAGAGTTACAGTGTGAACATAGTCAAAGTTTCTTGTTCTGCAAGCTGTTCGCGTTATACCCTCTTAGAACTCGTCTTATATGGTCACTGATATCGTATCTGCTGCAACTGTATGCATATTAGATGCTAGACGGCAGAGTTACAGTGTGAACGAAGTCGAAGTCGGAGTCTCCTGTTGTGCAAAATGTTTGCGTTATACCCGCTTTGAAGTCGTCACATATGAGCATTGCGAACTCGTCTGCTTCAATAGTATCCATGTGAGATGATAGGATAGAGAGAGAGATTGTGCACACCGATTAAATCGATGTATCTTCATCTGCCTATTGTACTTGCTATATACCCTCCGAAAACGTTTCATATGGTCACTGCGATCATATCTGCTGCAACTGAATGCATGTCAGATGCTAGATTGCAGAGTTACAATGTAAACATAGTCGGAGTGGATGTTTCTTGTTCTTCAAGCTGTGTGCGTTATAACCGCTTGGAAGTCGTCTCATTTGGTTAATGCGAACTTGTCTGCTTCGATAGTGTTCATGTGAGATGATAGGAGAGGGTGATATAGTGTGCACGACGATGAAAACGATGTATCATCATCTGCCTATTGTTCTCGTTATATACCCTTCAGAATCGTCTAATACAGTCACTGCCATCGTATCTGCTTCAACTGTATGCATGTCAAATTCTAGACAGCAGAGTTACAGTGGAAACATAGTCGGAGTTGGAGTTTCTTGTTCTGCAAGCTGTGTGCGATATACCCGCTTGGAAGTCACCTTATATGGTCAATGCGAACTTGTCTGCTTCAATAGTGTCCATGTGAGATGATAAAAAAGAGAGAAATAATGTGCTCGACGATGAGAACGATGTATCTTCATTTGCCTATTGTTCTTGTTAAAAACCCTACAGAGTCGTCTTATACGGTTACTTCCAACGTATCTGCTTCAACTCAATGCATGTCAGATGCTAGACTGCAGAGTTACAATGTGAACATAGTCAAAGTCAGAGTTTCTTGTTCTGCAAGCTGTGTGCGTTATACCCGCTTAGAACTCGTCTTATATGGTCACTGATATCGTATCTGCCTCAACTGTATGCATGTTTGATGCCAGACGGCAGAGTTACAGTGTGAACAGAGTCGAACTCGAAGTTTCTTGCTGTGCAAGTTGTGTGCGTTATACTTGCTAGAAAGTCGTCTCATATGGGCATTGCGAACTCCTCTGTTTCAATAGTATCCATGTGAGATGATAGGATAGAGAGATATAGTGTGCACACCGATGAAGTCGATGTATTTTCATCTGCCTGTTGTACTTGCTATGTACCCACAAAAGTCGTCTAATATGGTCACTGAGATCATATATGCTTCAACTATATGCATGTCAGATGCTAGACTGCAGAGTAACAGTGTAAACATAGTCAGAGTCGAAGTTTCTTGTTCTGCAAGCTGTGTGCATTATACCCGCTTAGAACTCATCTTATATGGTCACTGATAACGTATCTGCTCCGACTGTATGCATGTTAGATGCTAGATGGCAGAGTTACTGTGTAAACAAATTCGAAGTCGAAGTTTCTTGCTGCGCAAGTTGTGTGCGTTATACCTGCTTGAATGTCGTCTCATATGGGCATTGCGAACTCGTCTGCTTCAATGGTATCCATGTGAGATGATAGGATAGAGAGATATAGTGTGCAAAACGATGAAGTCGATGAATCTTCGGTCGCCTATTGTACTCGTTATATACCCTTCAAAGTCGTCTTATACGGTCACTGCAATGGTATCTGCTTCAACTGTATGCATGTCAGAAGCTAGACTGCTGAGTTACAGTGTAAACATAGTCGAAGTCGAAGTTTTTTGTTCTGCAAACTGTATGCGTTATACTTGCTTAGAACTCGTCTTATATGGTCACTGCAATCGTATCTGCTTCAACTGTATAAATTGTAACAAGAATTTTTGCCATTTTGATATTCAACACTCTGTATTGTTATTGCTACCTTCCTTTGCTTAATCCAAATAAGACCATTTTCCACACTGAATGATAACAGGGTATTTCCTTATACTGGTGGAAAATATGTTTTGTTTTTGGTTGTCTTCTGATCGTTTATTTTCTCCATTCATTCAATTAAAGTAAATTTCGCAGTCATGTCAAAATTATTGAAAACATTGTTGGCCTAGAATTCAAACAGTAAACAGTATGTTGATGGATGTCAACTGTGTGAAATCTTGGTATGTTCCAAGATGACGTCCTGACGGAGTAATAACAATCCACTAGTGCATCGTTTTCGTTTGGGTTATTCATTCCAGTCCGTCCAGTACAATTAGCTTGCTCCGTGCAGTTTGGTACGTTTCTGTCGTCAGAATAGGTCCTAGAGGGCTGGCAACAGTGTTTTATTCCCGAATGTTTGATCTGGCAACCTAGATGTGATTGTCAATTTTTCTGTCTCATGTCATTGCGCAGATTCGTATTTGAATCACAACTGTTTCATCATAATAATTATCAAGAACGCTCTGCACAGGATATGTGAAAATATTTCCTGTTACGCCTTCTTTCTTTGGGCTTCCGTGAGTACTGCTCCACGATGTCGAAATCAATCGGCATTTTTTGATTTTCCAACCTTTGGGGAGTGATCATCTCCACCTTTTTTCTGTGGGCCATTTCTTCGGGAAGGTAAGACATCTTTGAGTGAATTCAAGGGGTAATTTCACTACAGGTTTTGGGAATTTATTCTACAGATTCATTGGTCTTCATCATCCAGGCAGCCATTGCAGGTGGCTGAAGGAAGAGCCGCCCGTTTCGCATATTTGGCCCGTTTCGCCTATTTCACCAGTCTCGCCTGTTTCATCGTTTTGGTTCCAGAGGATTTTGGTGGGGTTGTCCCTCTTTATCCACCCTGGTGGGTTTTCGAGAGACGTGCCACGAGGGGCACACCTTGGCAGCTACTGTGGACACCAACTGGGAACCGAAAAGAAACGGGAATTGTCTCACGTGGCCTCCTATCATCATGCCCTGCTGTTTGGGTTCACTCCAGGATGTTAAAATCCACATCTTTAACAAATAATGGTAGAAGATAACTTCTGAGGCCAGTAGTTTTGTCAAGGATTCTCATTCGAAGATTCCAGGATGTTCCGAGTGAAGGTCAGATCCAACCATTGAGTCAAATTCATTTTTTCGTGATCACTTGGTTAACTATAGTTACATATTTTTCACTCAGGTTGATTAGAATTACATATTCTTCACTCAATTGACTTTTTTGCATCATAATATATCATTGAGATTTCTTCGTACATGTAGACTGTAGAGTAATAATATTAGGTGGATATTCACAAGTTATGAGTTATTACTAGTCCTCAGACACAGTGTGAACTCAGACTATATTAGCCAATATAAGAAGAGGGTATCCGTTTGAATAAGTGGAGGTATGTCCATGAGATTATCTGGTATGTGAATTGATTTGCTAGCATTTTATGAAGGTAGCACATAGGTTGTGCTTTATGAATGTTTATAACTTACCTGGTAGCAGTGGTCATATTTATACCTTTGTCAATTTGAAGGGATCTTTACCAGAATCAAAAGTGGCCTCAAAGTACACCTACCTTGTTCTTATTTATATTTTTTTCAGCAGTTCAAATACCTCACTATATCTCCTAATATTTATGAAATTTGCATAACTACATTCTCCCAGTTCAAATTAATCAAACTGGGTGGCGCCTACCGGAACATATTTTTTTCAGAAGTCTAAAATATTGAAGTCAACCCACTCTCTTGCCACCAGACATGAGAGCTACCGTGCCTGTAACCATTCGAGTTTCACTTTTTTTATTAGTAAATAAATTTCACTAAAAGGTGGTTACAGCATGTTAGTTGCTAGACGGCAGAGTTACAGTGTAAAAAAAGTCAAGGTCGAAGTTTCTTGTTGTGCAAAATGTGTGCGTTATACCCGCTTGGAAGTCGTCTCATATGGGCATTGCGAACTCGTATGCTCCAATAGTATCCATGTGAGATGATAGGATAAAGAGATAGAGTGTGCACAACGATGAAGTCGATGTATCTTCATTTGCCTATTGATCTCGTTATATACCCTTCAGAGTCATCTCATACGATCATTGCAATCGTATCTGCTCCAACTGTATGCATGTCAGATGCTGAACTGCAGAGTTACAGTGTAAACATAGTCGAAGTCGAAGTGTCTTGTTCTGCGAACTGTATGCGTTATACCCGCTTGGAAGTCGTCTTATATGGTCAATGCGAACTTGTCTGCTTCTATAGTGTCCATGTGAGATGATAGGAAAGAGAGATATAGTGTGCACGACGATGAAAACGATGTATTTTTATTTGCCTATTGTTCTCGTTCTATACCCTTCAGAATCGTCTTATACGGTCACTGCCATCGTATCTGCTTCAACTGTATGCATGTCAGATTCTAGACAGCAGAGTTACAGTGTAAACATAGTCGAAGTTGGAGTTTCTTGTTCTGCAAGCTGTGTGCGATATACCCCTTTGAAAGTCGTTTTATATGGTCAATGCGAACTTGTCTGCTTCAATACTGTCCATGTGAGATGATAGAAAAGAGAGAAATAATGTGCCCGACGATGAGAACGATGTATCTTCATTTGCCTATTGTTCTCGTTATAAACCCTTCAGAGTCGTCTCATACGGTCACTTCCATCGTATCTGCTTCAACTGTATGCATGTCAGATTCTAGACTGCAGAGTTACAGTTCTTTGTTTCCTGTTCTGCAAGTGGTGTGCGTTATACTTGCTTAGAACTCGTCTCATATGGTCACTGCAATCGTATCTGCTCCAACTTTATGCATGTTAGATGCTAAACGGCAGAGTTACAGTGTAAACGAATGCGAAGTCGAAGTTTCTTGTTGTGGAAGTTGTGTGCGTTATATCCGCTTGGGAGTCGTCTCATATGGACATTGCAAACTCGTCTGCTTCGATAGTATCCATGTGAGATGAAGAAAAGAGGGATAGAGTGTGCACACCGATGAAGTGGATGTATCTTCATCTGCCTATTGTACTTGCTATATACCCTCCAAAGTCGTCTTATATGGTCACTGCGAACATATCTGCTTCAACTGTATGCATGCCAGATATAATACTGCAGAGTTACAGTGTGAACATAGTCGAAGTCGAGGTTTTTAGTTCTGCAAGCTGCGTGCGTGATACCTGCTTGGGAGTCGTCTTATATGGTCATTGCGCACTTGTCTGCTCCAATAGTGTCCATGTGAGATGGAAGGATGGAGAGATAGAGTGTGCACAAGGATGAAGTCGATGTATCTTCATCTGCCTATTGTACTTGCCATAAACCCTCTAAAGTCGTCTTATATGGTCACTGCGATCATATCTGCTTCATTTGTATGCATGTCAGATGCAAGACTGCAGGGTAACAATGCAAACATAGTCGAAATCGATGTTTCTTGTTCTGCAAGCTGTGTGCGATATTTCCGTTTAAAAGTGGTCTTATATGGTCAATGCGAACTTGTCTCCTTCAATACTATCCATGTGAGATGATAGAAAAGAGAGATATAGTGTGTACTACGATGAAGTCGATGTATCCCCATTTGCCTGTTGTACTTGCTATATACCCTCCAGAGTCGTCTCATATGGTCACTGCAATCGTATCTGCATCAACTGTATGCATGTCAGATTCGAAACTGCAGAGTTACAGTGTAAACATAGTCAAAGTCGAAGTTTCTTGTTCTGCGAACTGTATGCGTTATACCCGCTCGAAAGTCGTCTTATATGGTCAATGCGAACTTGTCTGCTTCGATAATGTCAATGTGATATGATAGGATAGAGAGATATAGTGTGCAAAACGATGAAGTCGATGTATCTCCGTTTGCTTATTGTACTCGTTATATACCCTTCAAAGTCGTCTTATACGTTCACTGCAATGGTATCTGCTTCAACTGTACGCATGTCAGATGCTAGACTGCAGAGATACAGTGTGAACATAGGCGAAGTCAAAGTTTCTTGTTCTGCGAACTATGTGCCATATACCCGCATAGAACTCGTCTAATATGGTTACTGCAATCGTATCTTCTCCAACTGTATGCATGTTGGATGCTAGACGGCAGAGTTACAGTGTAAACAAAGTCGCAGTCGAAGTTTCTTGTTGTGCAAGTTGTGTGCATTATATCCGCTCGGAAGTCGTCTCATATTGGCATTGTGAACTCGTCTGCTCCAATAGTATTCATGTGGGATGATAGGATAGAGAGATAGAGTGTGCACACCGATGAAGTTGATGTATCTTCATCTGCCTATTGAACTTGCTATATACCCTCCAAAGTCGTCTCATATGGTCACTGCGATTATATCTGCTTCAACTGTATGCATGCCAGATGTAATAC
Organism: Phaedon cochleariae; assembly: GCA_918026855.4. Classification (NCBI taxonomy): domain Eukaryota; kingdom Metazoa; phylum Arthropoda; class Insecta; order Coleoptera; family Chrysomelidae; genus Phaedon; species Phaedon cochleariae. The sequence continues at coordinate 10,644,764 of OU896721.1, read as the reverse complement.
TGCAGAGTCACAGTGTGAACATAGTCGAAGTCGAGGTTTCTAATTCTGCAAGTTGCGTGCGTGATACCTGCTTGGAAGTCGTCATATATGGTCATTGCGAACTTGTCTGCTTCGATAGTATCAATGTGAGTTGATAGGATAGAGATAAAGAGTGTGCACACCGATGAAGTCGATGTATCTTTGTTTGGTATTTGCCTATCTCTAATCGATAATATCAAAACAAACTGTATATGTATTTATTTCCAACAAAAAAGTCACTGGGCGACCCTGTGCCGATGCGAAGCTACCGGTGTGCTCGACCAAGTGAGTACCGGGACAATTTTTATTCAGTACTACTTTTACCTCATATAGGTCAAATTCGCTGATTGACCGATTATTTCGTGAATCCAAATTCACCGCTATCATTCCACGGGAAAGTGCATCTACTTATGTAATTGTGACGGTTCCCTACTTCCAAAAGCCCATTCGCTGGCATCCAAGGGCCCTGAGAACATCCAGTCCCGGATTATCGTGCCGCTCTTCACACTTACTTCTACTCCGGGTAAGTCGTTTGGTGACTGCAAAGTTGAACATCTCCTTCATTTTATATAGTTCATTTTTCAAACCTATTATGAGCTTAATATTAGTCATGGTCCTTCGTGCCAAATTAGGCAACCTCTTTATATAATTCATCATTCATTTCTCAGAACATAATCAGGTTATTGAGTGGATATTTCGCATTGGTATCAACTTTAGTAGCCACAGCGGTAAAAACCTAGGTGCTAGCATAGATAAGTAAGAGGACGAGTTTTTTGCGGTCGATCCTCGAGCTGAATATTATAAAAACAATTCAACTGCTTAGGGTCACTGAACTTCGTGATTGTTCGAAATCAACAGTGATTTATTTTGCTTGCTATATAGGTAGGCACGCTAATTTTTGAATTATTTATTTCCCAATTTTGTTCGCAATATGGCTGATAAATTCCGTCGGGCACAGGCCGCCAGGGCTAGTTGTTTGAAAGAGATTAAGCTCTTGAGTGAATTAGCAACTGTCGCACAAACCGATGAAACGCAAAAAACCGTATTCAAAATTCGCTCGGTTGATGCAGATTGTTTACGTACTGAGTTTTTAGAGCATCACTTTAATATTTTGAATATAATGTCTACTGACGCCAATGTTGATCTTTCGCTCGAAGATGAATTCAAAGAAGCATTTCATAATGATTATTATCACTCTAAAGCTGTTTTTGCAGATCTTTCCGAGAATCTTCTAAATCAATCTGTGCAAAGCAATAATTCTCAACCCAATATGTCACATGTCAAATTGCCCAGAATTGAATTGTCAAAATTCAGTGGTGACTTTAGAGGTTTTCCAACATTTAGGGATATGTTCGATGCTTTGGTGCATACGAATGATTCGTTAAAGGACATCGAAAAATTCAACTACCTGATTTCTTCGCTAAGAGGACCTTCTTTGGCCCTAGTACAATGTACGCCAATGATAGCTGGTAACTATCAAACCGCATATGAGAGTTTAATCAACCGCTATTCAAATAAACGAGCTCAAGCGAACGCTTACTGGTTTGAGATAGACAATCATCCTAGATTAACTTCCGACAATCCGCAGACATTACGCAAATTACTTGACACTTTTTCAGAAAATTCAGCCGGACTAAAAAACTTGAAATTTCCAACGCATGAATGGAATTTTATCTTAGTCAATATGCTTCTCAAAAAATAAGATTCCGGAAGTGCAAAATCATTCGAAAAGAATTATGGATCTACCGAAATCCCTTTCTATGCACAGCTTTATGATTTTCTAAATCAGCACTGTACTGCGTTAGAGTCAATGCATTTCACCAATGTTCAGAAAATCAGAAAAATGCCTAACCCTAATTCGCAATCTTCCGTCGGCAAGTCTAGTCAAAATTCACCAAATTCAAATTATTATTCATTATTCCGAATTTTTTGGGATTTTCTCTCCTCGTTTCTATAAAATAAAAATATGAATATTATTTCAATATACGTGTAGTAAGGACAAATCAGATGATTTGCCCCAAAATGTCACTGCGTTTAAAGAATTTTCCTATCAGAGAGCCTAAAAGAAAAATTCACCAGCTTGTCAGTGACAATTTGTATTGAAAAAATTTTTGGAGAAGGGAAATAAAGGTATATAAAAAAATATCAAATTCTCACTTATCTTTTGACGTTTCGGGACCGGTTCTGCTCCCGTTTTCAACATAAAAAGAGATTATTTCAATAGCGAAGTCGTAAAATGTCTTGAAGCTTTTCAAGACATTTTACGACTTCGCTATTGAAATAATCTCTTTTTATTTTGAAAACGGGAGCAGAACCGGTCCCGAAACGTCAAAAGATAAGTGAAAATTTGATATTTTTTTATATACCTTTATTTCCCTTCTCCAAAAATTTTTTCAATACAAATTGTCACTGACAAGCTGGTGAATTTTTCTTTTAGGCTCTCTGATAGGAAAATTCTTTAAACGCAGTGACATTTTGGGGCAAATCATCTGATTTGTCCTCACTACACGTATATTGAAATAATATTCATATTTTTATTTTATAGAAACGAGGAGAGAAAATCCCAAAAAATTCGGAATAATGAATGTACCACCTCCTCGATTAACCTACAGACAGTATTTATCAAATTATTATACTCGTAACTTTTCGCAATCACGAATTACTACAGACTCTGATAGTCTTTCTGCTTCCTCATTTTTTACCCGCAGCGACAATAAAAGTTCGCAACACAAATGTGTACTTTGTAACGAGAATCATTTGTTATTTCACTGCCCCTTGTTTCTAAGCAAGTCTCAGAAAAATCGTTTTCAATTCTGTAAGTCTCCACATCTCTGCTTCGATTGTTTGAGCAATATCCATGATATAAAAACTTGTGGATCATCCTCAAACTGCCTCAAATGCGGTAAACGTCCTCATACGACTTTGCACCGAAACGGAAACAGATAGAGCCTCGACTAGTAGAAATCCTGGTCACACACCAATCCCGCGTAATTTTCCTGAACCTCCAACATTTCCTCCAGAACAATCGATCGCCGCAGATGATAAGTTCTGTTAACACCTGTTCTGCTTTTTTGAACACTAGGTCAACAGTTTTACTTTCTACTGCCCTAGTGGAACTTAGAGATAATAAAGGCATATATCACAAATTTCGTGCACTATTAGATTCAGGCTCAGAAACCTCCATCATATCTCAGAAATGTCATAATCGCTTGAGATTTACTACTTTTTCTTCTCCCATAACTATTCAGGGATCAGGAAATCGCGAGAGCTTGGTAAATACTGGCGGGGTCACCCTGTATATCAAACCCGTCGGCAAACCAACTCCAGTTATTCTTTTAGACGCCCTTATTATAGCTAATATTTGTAATCGCTTGCTATCCACATCTTTCAATATTGATTCGTGGACTCATTTATCTTCTTTAAATTTGGCTGACCCCCGATTCAATTATTCCGAGGAGATAGACATTTTACTCGGAGCTGATATATTTTCTCAGATACTCTTAGATGGTCGCATTTATGGTAGAACTGGTGAACCAGACGCATTGGAAACCATTTTTGGATACGTATTATTGGGACGAATACAAACCACTAATCATCCAAGAATCAATTATTTTTTTTGTAACGACGAAAACGCCGTTTCTTTAGAAAGCACGATGAAATCATTTTTTGAAATAGAGAATATTCCGGAAGTGAACACAATATGTATCGATGATCAGAAATGTGAACAAATTTTTCGTGAAAATTTTCACCGCACTGATAGCGGACGGTTTATAGTGCCTTTACCCTTTCGTGATCAGTCTTGTCCAGTATTTCCGGGAATTAGAGCATTACCAATGAAACGATTTCTTGCCGTGGAACGTCGCCTCTTAAAAAATCCAAGTTTGTATTACGATTACTGTAAAATCATGCAGGAATATTTAGAGTTGGGACATATGGATTTAATCTCCAGCGCTTATATTCCCCCTACAAGTTATTACATACCTCACCATTGTGTCTTGAAGCCCGATAGTCTCAGTACAAAATTGAGGGTTGTTTTCAACGCAAAGCTTCCCGGCGAATTTTCTCTCAATGATTGTTTATATCTAGGTCCCAAACTTCAAAATGATTTGTTAACTATTCTCTTGAATTTTAGGTTACATAAAATTTGTTTTACGGCAGACATTCGGCAAATGTATCGCCAAATTCTTGTTTGCCCTCATCAATGTGACTACCAACGCATTATTTTCAGATTCTCACCTAACGATCGCCTTCAGGATTATAGATTATTGACAGTAAGTTTCGGAATTTCCAGTAGTCCATATCTCGTCATACGTACTCTTCTTCAACTCGCTGCTGAAGAAGAATCTGCATTTCCACGCGCATGCGCGATTATGAGAAATGATACCTATATCGATGACATCTGCTCAGGAAGCTCTTCTCTTATTGAAGCCTAAAGGTGGATTCGAACTCAGAAAGTGGTCCAGCAATGAACCCACTTTGTTGAGTATTTTTCCTTCCTCGCATCTTTCACTTGACCCTTTATCATTTGAACAAGACTCAGATGTTTCCTTAAGAATTTTAGGGTTACATTGGAACCCCATCGATGATTGTTTTTTTTTCAAAGTTAATGTCCTAGAGCGCCCGTGTACAAAACGAAATATTTTATCGGAGATCTCCCGCGACTTTGATCCAGTTGGATTTCTCACACCTATTACATTTTACACGAAACATCTTCTACAAAAACTATGGCTTCTTGGATTAGATTGGGATGAAACCCCCAAGAACGAATTCTTTCGAGCGTGGTCTAAATATAAGTCCGATTTGAAGTCGCTTTCTTGTATCCTCATCTCTCGTCGAATTGTTTGTGATAATTATGATTTTATAGAACTCCACGGCTTTGCTGATGCCTCCGAAAAAGGCTACGGAGTCGTTATATATTTTCGCATTTGTCAGTCAGGTTGCTATTCAACTTTTTTCGTTTGCGGAAAGTCCACAGTCGCCCCTACCAAGCCGATCACTATCCCTCGGCTGAAATTATGTGCTGCCGTGCTTCTCAGTTAATTGATGACTTGGGTGATTCACGTATACGAGGGAGAGTTAAATTTTAGTCGTGTTTACGCATATTCCGATTCAAAGATAGTTTTAGCTTGGATAAATGGTGAACCCTCTCAGCGGACTACATTTGTAGCAAATAGAGTCGCCTTTATTCACGATAGAATTTCCAAAAATTTGTGGTTTCACGTAAAATCTGAACTCAATCCCGCAGATTCAGCCTCACGGGGTATTTTTCCTTCTGAAATAATAGAAAACAAGCTTTGGATTCACGGCCCGCCTTTTTCATTTTCGTCCAACTAAATTTCGGATATTTCCTTTCCTCTTCAGGATTGTATCACGCATGAGGAAGAACGCCGAAAAGTATTTATAAATATTACTGAAACGAATTTGATCGACGAATTAGTGAACCAATTTTCTTGTCTCATGAAAATTCAACGCATTTTAACGTATGTTTTGCGCTTCATTGACAATTGTCGGAACAAAAAACGCTCGGGTACCCTCAGTTTTAACGAACTCGATTATGCTCTCAAATTAATAATCAAACGCACACAGATCCTCTCATTTACTGATGAATTCGAAGCGAGAACTTTTTTTAAGCCACTCAGAAAACTCAGCGCCTTTATAGATTCTGATGTTATTGGGACATTTTATACAGTTTATTTTTCAAACCTATTATGAGCTAAATATTAGTCAATCTTCATCTGCCTATTATTTAACTTGCTATATATCCTCAAGAGTCGTCTTATATGGTCACTGCGATTATATCTGCTTCAACTGTATGCATGCCAGATGTAATACTGCAGAGTCACAGTGTGAAAATAGTCGAAGTCGAGGTTTCTAGTTCTGCAAGCTGCGTGCGTGATACCTACTTGGGAGTCGTCTTATATGGTCATTGCGAACTTGTCTGCTTCAATAGGGTCCATGTTAGATGATAGGATAGAGAGATATTGTGTGCACAACGATGAAGTCGATGTATCTCCATTTGCCTATTGTAGTCGTTATAATCCCTTCATAGTCGTCTCCTACGGTCACTGCGATCGTTCCTGCATCGACTAAATGCATGTTAGATGTTAGACTGCAGAGTTACAATAGTGTCCATGTTATATGATAGGATAGAGAGATATTGTTTGCACAACGATGAAGTCGATGTATCTCCATTTGCCTATTGTAGTCGTTATAATCCCTTCATAGTCGTCTCCTACGGTCACTGCGATCGTTCCTGCATCGACTAAATGCATGTTAGATGTAAGACTGCAGAGTTACAATGTGAACCTAGTCGAAGTCGAAGTTTCTTGTTCTGCAAGTTGTGTGCGTTTCAATCGCTGAGAAGTCGTCTCATATAGGCATTGCGAACTCGTCTGCTTCAATAGTATTTATGTGAGATGATTGGATGGAGATAAAGAGTGTGCACTCTGATGAAGTCGATGTATCTTCATCTGCCTGTTGTACTTTCTATATACCCTCCAGATTCGTCTTATATGGTCACTGCGATCATATCTGCTCCAACTGTATGCATGTCAGATGCTAGACTGCAGAGTTACAATGTGAACATAGTCGAAGTCGGTGTTTCTTGTTCTGCAAGCTGTGTGCGTTATATCTCCAGTAGGTGTTCAAAGCGGTGACCACGATCAAACCCTCTGTGATCGCAGAATTCCCTATATGGATTGTACTATTCTATATCGATTGCAGTATGCCCCATTGATTGCAGTATGCCTCGTGTGGAATCCTGATCTTCCTGTATGTACCTATACACCCTGTTCAGTTGGAATCCAGACCTTCGTGCCCTTTTGATCGCATTATCCTCCATGGGATACCTGTTGGGATATTCTCCCTGTATATGGAGAATCTCCGCACTTAGCGAAAACGACTTTCATCATTGTGTTTGCTTAGTTGAGAGGTTGCGTTAATTACTTGGTAAATAATGAAATTGTACAATATCAACATTACCTGTATGTGTAATCTTTGCCTGTATTAATTGAATAACTTCGAAAGCTGGACGAAAAAAAAAATAAAGATATGTTTATTGCTCCATTCGGACGGTGGTATAATCATTGTACATCAGAAAAATTTGAACTCTCAGGGTTAAATAAATGATCAGTATAATTATCTAATGAAATTATCTATGCATATTGTTTGCAGTAGTGCAGTATTTGCTATAGTGCATCTATAAAATGGCAATATCCAATTTGTCCTAGAATATTCCTAACTATCAACACATCAAAGATGGGTGAGTATTTTTGTGACTGTTTTATCATCCAAAATGAATATGTTGTGAATTTTGATGGAATCCAATTTTTTTTATAAGGTTTTCCTGTTCTGAAAGTTTTTTTTTTCATCTTCCAGAACCTATACCAGCTGATGTAATAAGGAGCAGGTTGCCAGAAGCTTTAGTTGTGAGTATCTTTTATTTTTCTCACAATACCTACCTATAATTAGATATAACTATTCTCTTGGTAAGGATAATTGGAACATTCATTCTTCCTTAGGATCATATTATAGTTCTAATCATAAGCGGAGAGGATCCAGGGATCCAGTTTACTGAGGAGCTGAGGAATTATGGCAGTTACCATCTCAAATATTTGCATGACTGCCCGTTCGTCGTGGTCTGGGCTGTTTTGATTAATTAGGTAATCCTTCATATATTTTTGCTTGAAAATATTTTGTCAATCAAGTTCTATATTCAATTTCTTTAGTCGCAGTGAAACTTTTTCTTATACCTTTGGAATGCCACTTTATTTCTTCAGTTTATTGAAATAATTATGATTTTATTCTCTTGTTTCAGATAGATGTAGGTACCTACCCAACTTCACGAATAAATATTAATCAGCACATGGTGAGATCTTTTCTGAATCACTTTATTTTTACCCATTATCCATTATTGGAAAATTAATGCAGGATCTGAATTAGTTCTGACTTGAATATTAGGGACGGTGATTGGTGGATTCAAACTCGCAAACGCAAATATTGCTTGTTGAACAAAGTATCACATTTGATTCTATCTGAAATTGACTAATCACCGTTCCTAGTACTTAAGTTAGGACTAAGTTGAGTCATGTATAAATTCACCATTAATCATACTCGTAGACACTACCTCAAGTAAATTTGAGATACGTCCGAGTGAGAAGTTAATTATTTCATCTTCGACAACTCATGAAAGTGCTTCGTGGTCTTCTTGAAATTGTGTCACCAAAATTGTGTGTTTTTGTATCCAAAGATTGAGTGAAGTGCTTTCGAGGAATACTTATTGTTTTGCAGCCCTGAATTGTTGGATGTAGGGTAAGTTTATTCTTTTTAACCTGCTTATGCTTGTATGAAAAGACTAGGATTTTTGAGTGGACAAAAAAAAATAACAGCGAAACTGATTTTTTGGTTGCATATTCAGAAAATTGTATGAGTAGGTAAACATCTAATGATAGGAGATGTTTCCAAAAGGTCTGTAAGAAGGTAACTATATTTTTATCAGAACTTTGAGTTTCAAGATTTTAAGTATAGCTTCATTACTTTCATAAATATCACTGAACAAAGTTAGGGACTTCGAAACCCTTGCATCACTGCTTTATATCATAGTACAACTACCTCTTAAGAAGATATCAATTGTTTCCATTGGAAAAATAGCATGTTTCATTCGGATCGACAATGGACCTCTGATTGATTTGCAATATTGCTTGTCAAACAGAAGCACATTTGGTCCGAATAAAACAAAGTAATATTGTCTCTCCAAGCTAGATAATTTGGAATGATCTGAATAGAAATATTCAATTTTGTAGTTTCGAGGTATAATTCATAGAAATAGCCGTGGAAATAAAACAAAAACTGAAAAAGTGAATGAATACTTACAATTTCTAAATTACACTTAGGGAAATTGGAGATTGGCGTGGAAATAAAACAAAACGGAATTCAGAAAAAAAAAATTCATTCGTTAACATCTATTATTGATCGAACATGTGTTTTTATTCTGATTATAGTTTTCAGAATGTACCATAGGAAAATACAATGCTACCAGTACATATGAAGTGGATTACAATAGTTGCAATTTCCAATGTACACTTTGGGAAAGATTTTTCTTGATTTTTCAATGTTCTCCAATCAGAATCGCCAACACTCTGATCTTGAAAGATGATTCTCAACTTATAGGTACTTGAAGTTTCTGAAAAATCAACCATCATAGCTAGAAGATGTCCATTGTTGATTACAGTTGATGTCATTTTCGTCCAAGATGCAGGCCAGCTATCATTTTTCACTCCATCATTATCGAAACAGATGAAAATGTCTTTTGACCTGTAGGGGGGATGAATATATAGAATATTTTGTGTTATAGCATAAAAAATTAAGAAAGTTGAACTTAACATTGCCATGGTTGATAATGAACTGCACTTTTGAAAGCTCTTTCCTCATTTTTTATGGGTGAAATAATTGAACTAAGTAATTTCTACACATTTTTCAATACTGATTGAATAATAATAATAATTAATACCTATTTATAGTTGAAATACCTTTGCAATCTCTTCTTGGTTCTTTTTCTACTGATATTCAGATATTTGAACTGTCTTATCATTTCGAAAGTCTCAATATTTCTTTTTAGTTTTTCTAAATTAGCAATATGTTGATCTATTAGGTTAGCAAACATTTCTCATTCGATATTTTTATTCAACTGAAAAATTACCTACTGTGGTAAAAGATTATATATCCAATTATATAACTCTCTGGAATTACGAAGGCTGCACATAAATGGTTCATTTTTTTCATGGTTCATACAAAGAGGAATGTCAGCTTTGAACTTCACAGTTTGCAATAGATCATCAAAATTTTCGATATTAACTATTTTGGGTCGAACCTCAGACCCTAATAACGCGTTGATTAATTCAATTTTTTGGTGACCTCTTACATACACTAGGTCAATATTTTTGAGATGATTCAGTAGAATATTAGTCAATTCTTCATAATCGATAGATCCTGAACTGTAATTAAGTCCATGATAATTACGTTCTACCCATCGTATATGCTTCCTATCTGATTCTTGAAGACCGTTAAAGGGTACAGTAGGCTTGAAGAAATAGTGGTTTGTTTGAGAACCATTAGTGATCGACAATTCTTTGGCATAAAAACCTGTGGATAACCGGTAACCTTGAATATCTATACACAACAACTTCATGTTTTGGCATTGAAAGAACAACTGATAGCTGAACAATGCGGTTTCGTTATAGAATGATATTTCTCAAGTAAATAACGACATCTTGTGTTTCATATTCGTTTAACAATTTTTGTGAGCGGATTATAACTAAACAATCGATCATGAATAATCAAACAGTAAGCAGTGGTGTTGTCAGCTACTGGTTTAGATGTTTCGAATTCAATTCTCAACACAACAGATCCTGTCTGCATTGATTCTTTTTGATTGGAACAATCTATATGAGCCATCGGAATTAATTTAGTGAATTCTTTAGGTGTGAAAATAGGTTCTTTGCTAGTTTCATAAAATGATGGTCTAAAATTCGTGAACATTGAGTACAATTGAGAGGTTTTGTTGTCGGTGAAACTAAAATATAAGTCATTATAGGGATAACGTTCACTATTCAAAAATGCCCTGATATTCGTTAACTCACAGCTATCAAATTTTGACATGTCTGAGTTTATTTTATCTTTCTTATCTGTTTGGAATACGATAATGACGTGGCGGGTCGACTCGAGAAGGGTAGATGTTTTCAGATGCCAAGAAAAATCACTGGTGGCTGGTAATTTGGGAAATTCAATGAGTTCTCTGCTTCTGAATGCCATTAGTATATCTTCATTTTTTTCAACCATTTTGGTATACATGAGTTGCTGAGGGATATTAACGATGACGTGGGGAACTTTCCAAAAAAATGTTTATCTATGTGCACTTTTGGAATTTCTTTGACATCTGAACTGTATACTGAATTTATATCATCATTCGTGCGAATTAAAATCAACTCCTGTTTCATGTTCAGAATAACTCTTCTATAATCTTCAAAGAACCCCATCAGAAACGATAGGGGGATGCATACGCTGAAATTCCCTTTATTGTCAACTAACACTTCTTCATCTTTAGCAGTAAAATCCAGTTTTGGAAACCAACCAGCGTTTTGCAAGTCGATGCTCTCATTCGTGTAGTATGATAAATATCCTCTGATTGTTGATAACAAAACAAAGCGGATGAAACAGGAATATCGTCACATCTGCCCCCGTTCTTCTGGTGGAGGGCCAGGAAGAGTTACGGCCGAACGACCAGGAGAAATATATTTCTTTAAATGGGAGATATGGAAGATACCACGCTCCACCTCAGACCCCACTTTTGCTAATACATACGTTCGGTCACTCAGAGCCTTTTTGATCCTGTATGGGCCCTCATATATAAGAAAAAACTTTTTAGTCTCGTGCAGCATAGCTAAGGAGATAGGGTTAGCTCGTAACAAGACCAAATCTCCCGCCACGAATGGTACAATAGACCGAGAGGATCGACTAAGGGACCGACGAGCCGCCCGGCACCCGAGTTGTTCGCGAGCTAAGGAAAGTTTCACATGATTGTCGCTCCATGAGGCGGACGCTGGAAACTCAAAATGTTGCCGTAAAGGAGAATGAGGAGAAGTGCCCAACTGTAACTCCACCGGTGCGAACCCTGTAGACTCGTGGGTGATATTGTTGAGCAGGTAAGTAATTTTGGACACTTCCCACGCCCATCGAGTATGCTTCGTATGGCAGAACGTACGAAACAGACGACCCAGTTCCCGCATGACCCGTTCTGATGGGTTTCCTTCGGGATGCCTGATGGAGCTGTATACTATCGTGACATTTGCGGACCGCAGTGAATCTCTCCACACGGAAGACGTGAACTGTGTGTCACGATCACTGAGGACCCGGCGTGGTGTACCAAAACGCTTCATGTAATCGGCTGTGAAATGCTTCACTACCGCCTGAGCCGTCGCCTTTTTGGGCGTATATAGGGCTACAAATTTCGTGAAGACGTCCAACACCACGAATATGAACGTTACGCCTCCGCGAGATGGCGGGAGCGGCCCATATAAATCCACCGCCACCAAATCCCTTGGACCCTCAGGGATTATCGGATTAATAGGAGGCCTGGCTAGAACAGAGGCCTCACTTTTCTGACAGAGATCACACTCTTTCAGTGTACGCTCAACCAATTTGTGGAGACCACGATACCAAATGTCGGCCATCAAAGCACACCACGTCTTATAAACCCCGAAATGTCCGAAGTCCTGATGGTAGTGTTCAATCACTTCTTTGATCAGGGATTTAGGGACGCACAGAAAACACCGGTCCTCGCGGCAGAAATATAAAGACCCATTATGTAGAACGAATTTTTCGGAGGACAAACCTTGCTCTAGTTTTGTGAACTCTATGGATAGCACAGGGTCATTTTGTTGTTCTAACGGCAGATGCTGCATAAAGCTCGGACACTGCCTATCACCTTTGGAGATAGCAAGAACTTGGAAACATTTGCTACTGGGGCAGGGCAACCGCTCAGGTGGGTTCCGTGAAAGAGCATCGGCCATTATATTCTGCGAACCGGCAATGTAATCCAGGTCGAACGAAAATTCTTGTAGTGCAAGGACCCAACGAGTGATCCGGGCTGACAACAATCGGCATAATTTCAGATAGGAGAGTGAACGGTGATCACTAAGAATACGGAAGTTTCGCCCCAACAAGTAAATTCTCCATTTCTGTAGAGCGAACATCACAGCCAGTAACTCCCGCTCGGGTACCGAATACCTACGCTCACGATCAAGAAGTAACCGACTGGCATAGGCAACAATGTATTTTTCCTTACCGTTTTGTTGGTATAATACCGCACCCAAACCGAAGTCGCTACAATCCGTCTGAACCACGAAGGCCAAATCGGGCCAAGGGTGATACAAGAGCAACTCCTTACACAAAACTTGTTTCAAGGACCTGAACGAGGTATCTTGTGGCACTCCCCAGTGCCATGGCGTACGTTTCCGAAGGAGCGAAACCAAAGGCTCCGAAACCTTTGCGAATTCAGACGAGAAACAGTGATCATAGTTGCATAGCCCAAGGAAACTTTGCAACTCTTTGACGTTTTTAGGTTTGGGAAAATCTTGAATGGCTTGGACGCGGCTGGAGTCGGCCTGCCACCCATCTGAGCTGAGCATATACCCCAAAAATTTTGCTTCCTTGCGAAAAAAACTCACACTTTTCCAACCGCAGGGTGAACCCCGCATTAGACAGTTTTCCCAACACGACATCCATATGACGCAAGTGTTCCTCGAAAGAACCTGAGGCAATCAGTAGGTCATGTATGTACACATGAACGAAACTTTGTAAGAACGGTCCCAATACTTGGTCCATACACCGAGTAAAGCTCGAAACAGCTGTTTTCAACCCAAAAGGCAAAACCCTGAACTGGTAACACCGTGTACCGTAACGGAAAGCCGTATACTTTCCATCATTATCTCTTGGCATCTGAACAAACTCGAATAGTCTCATCTTTTTTTATGGTTGTTACCAAAGGGCTACAAAACGGACTAGTGGACCTCTCAATCACCCCCCACTCTTCCATTTTGTTCAACTCTGTTTGTACGGCGGGTCGATGTGCGAAAGGGACCGGATATGGCCGGACCGAAAAAGGAGTGGGATCAGACAGAACTATGGAATGTTCGTACCCAGAAATTCTCCCCGGCACTTCCGAAAAAATATTTTTATATCGTCACAGTACGTTTAATGAAAGGCACAACAGTAGGGTTTTTTTATGAAAAAATTCAACAAAACACTCACGATGCCATAGTTTTATACTTAGAAAATGATATCAACGATGAAATAACCCTGAACGACTTCGATCTAAATCACATAACAGATTTTCATTTCAAGCGTAAATTAGAGACTCTTTCATTAGAATATTCTCATGTGTTTTCGAAATCCATGAGGCGAATGGGACTAACGGACTTGACCCAACATGAAATTGAAATCTTAAAAAACACTAAACCCATCGAAAGCCACCCTTATAGAGTGTCGCAAAAAGAAAGGGAGATAATAAATGATCAAATTGAAGAAATGTTAGAAAATAATATGATAAGACCTTGTCATTCTTCCTGGGCCAGTCCGATTGTTTTGGTAAAAAAGAAAGATGGTACCACTATATTTTGTGTAGATTATCATAAACTGAATAACGTCACGAAAAAATCAACATATCCTATTCCGAACATCGACGATATTCTGACATATTTAGGCGGCGCAAAATATTTTAGTAGTTTGGATATGTTTAGTGAATACCATCAGGTGAAAATTGGGGAGCAGTCGAAACAATATACTGCCTTTGTTGCACAAGGCCATGGGTCGTTTGAGTTTAATGTCCTTTGTTCCGGTCTTTGCAATGCCCCCGGGATGTTCCAAGAACTAGCAGATAGAGTTTTTCATGGAATGAAGTGGAAAGATGTCCTCATATATCTTGATCACATCATTGTCTTTTCCAAAACCTTGAAGGAACACTTAGAAAAATCAAAAAGAGTATTCGAAAGGCTAGAAAACGCAGAGTTGACGTTAAAACCGAGTAAATGTCGGTTTGCGAAAACCGAAGTTATGATTTTGGGACATAAAGTCAGTGAACAGGGAATTTTTCCGGATGAAGAGAAATTAGTTGCGATAAAAAAAATTCCACAACCTGAATCCGTGAAAAACCCTCAAAGTTTCTTAGGGCTCTGTAACTATTATAGAAAATTTATAAGAAATTTCTCTATATTGGCTAGACCAACATTTTGACCCTAACATCGGTTGCGAACTATGGGTTGATGCTTCAAGGGTTGGAATTGGAGCTGTTCTACTGCAAGCCGGAAAAGACGGGGGAAATTACCCAATAGCTTACGTCAGTCGAAGCTTATCGAATGCTGAAAAGAATTATTCTATTACTGAATTAGAAGGGCTAGCCGCAATTGGGGCTTTAGGATATTCACGGCACTTGATTCAAGGTAGACCAGTCAAAATCGTATCTGACCATCATGCATTATGTTATATCCGGTCTCTGAAAGATACAACAGGCAGGTTGGCAAGATGGTCTATAAAACTCTCTGAGTAAGACTATACAATTGTACACAAGAGCGGTATAGCACACAAATATGTTGATTGTCTTTCGCGTAATCCAGCAACCGAACCAAATGAAGAGAGAGATAACCAATTCATCAATGACATTCCAACATTTTTATTGACGCCGTCGGATATTCAACAAGAACAATCGAAAGATAGGGACATAGTCGAATTGATAAAGACATTGAAAAATCCGAATGATAAACATATTTCAATCGCACTAAATAGGAGGGCGAAGAATTTCAGACTCATTGATGGTGTACTGTATAAAGCAAACCCAACGACTGATGGCCTAGATAACTTGTTAGTTGTACCAAGGTCGTTAATTCACAAAATTTCATTTTCCCACCATTCTGAACCCTGAGCAGGACACTTGGGAATAACCAAAACTTGGCATAAAATTAAAAATAGGTATTATTGGTCTGGTTTACAAAAAGACATAGAACGGTATGTTGAAGGGTGTAAGGATTGCCAAGTTCGAAAAGGTCAGAAAAATAGGAAACCTATCGGGCTATTACAACCTATACCAGTAGGAACTCCTTTCGAGAAAGTAGGTATCGACATTTCAGGGCCCTTCAGGCGAAGCCGCAACGGCAAGACAGTTATGATTGTTGCAACAGATTACGCTACAAGGTGGGCTGAGACGGCAGCCCTACCAAGTGGTAAAGCTGGTCTGGTAGCTAAATTCGTTCTAGAAAAAATAATAAAGATTCATGGGGCACCTAGATATTCACTAAGCGATCAGGGCCAAGTTTTCAAGTCAGAAATGGTAACTGAATTACTGAAACTCATGGGAACGACAAGTCACTTTACAACAAGTTACCACCCATCTACGAATGGTTTGACCGAGAGGCTCAATAAAACTTTAGTCGACATGTTAGCTATCTATACCAATACTTCCCAAACCGATTGGGATGAGTATTTGCCACTGGTAACGTTTGCACAAAACACCGCCATACAAGACACCATTCGGTACTCCCCATTTATGTTGGTGTATGGAAGAGAGCCTATACTTCCATCCGAGGCTAATTTGATCCAGCCTTCAAACTCTCCTGATGTATTGGAAATCAGAGAAAAAGCACTAGCAGTTCGGAATGCAGCAATTGAAAATATCAAAAAGCGGCAGGGTAAGGACAAACAATATTTTGATCAAAAGCACAGACACGTCGAATACAACATAGGAGATCAAGTAAAAATTTTTACACCTGGGAGAAAAGTCGGCAGGAAAATTGGCGAGGTAGATTGAAATACGGAAAGGCCCATCAGCGAATGCAAAGAAAGAGGTGGTGAATGTGAGTCGCATTTTACCCTATAATGACCCGTGGACTCCAGAGCCGATACCTGACCTTGATTTACTGTACATATTTATATTTTTTCTACATTCATGCAAAAAACAGATTTTCATTGAACTATATTCAGTGGAGAAAAAAGTTCTTTATTGCACTTAGTGCAATGAAGTTTTCATTGCACTCATCTGTCATTCTACTTGAACGTGCTGTCATCATGACAAACATTTTCTATAATGCAACTGTGGTTATAGAAACGTCAGTCAAAAATTAATTCTGACAATTAACAGAATTGTACCTAGTGCCGCACCTCAATAAATCATTTTTTGCTTTTTGCATGAACGTAGAAGAAATGTTGTATGCAACTCGTGCAAAAATTGTTTATTGCACTCGACGTGTTGTCCAACTCGGCATAACGGCCTCGTCGGACAATTTCACGTCGAATGCAATAAACATTCACTTTTTGCACTTGTTGCATAAATAACTATTATGTCCCCATATTTTTTTTACATATGCTCGAGTTTTAGTATGTAGATTTATATTGAGTCGAACCAACAAATTCCATTGAAATAGATAATTATAATGGATTTTCGATACGCATAATGTAGAATTATAAGTAATAATAGTAGTTTTGATATATCAACAGGTTCCTACCTCTCTACCTGATAGGCTTGATCAGGAGTGAAAAATTGGAAATCACGGCAGGGGCGTTTTGGAGACCCCTTCCATTTACAATCAGTTATGAGGCAACAATACCTCTTTTATATCAATCAAAATGGCACGAACAAATTTTGAAAGAAAAAAGACAGTTTTCTGGAAAATGCACTAATGATCCGAATAATAGACCCGAATGTTTTTTGTTACATAATTTAGATTTATCAGAATCTTCTTTTGAAAAGGAATTTGAACTTTTAGGAGAAAGTTGGAGTACTAATTTCCTGAGAATATATGTTAATGAACCGAGTAGAAGTAGGAGTAGAAGATCACTTGATTTCCTGGGTGAGGGTCCATCTTGTGGGGTTGCTACCCTTCAAAAATTGGATAGATTAGTCACGAACGAAAATAAATTGAGATTTCAAATTGACAAACTTACTGACGGACTATCGAAAAAACTGACAAAAATTTCAGATGATTCAAAAAAGTTATCAGAATATGAAAAATCCATAGGTGAAGCTTTCAATGAAACAGAATTTAGAATTCATAATTCAGAGTCTTTTGTAAGAGACATGAAGAATAAAATTCTCAGTAGTGAACGGAATCAGGAAAGTATAATGGTTGAAATTTATAGAATCACAGACGATGAAGAGGGGGTTGATCAAGATGATTAATAATGTTTCGTTTGCATATCAATGAGAATCTGGATCGTTGATAATAGTCTAAAATAGTTGAACAAGAAGAATAGAAAAGTAAAAGGGTTGAGGGAAGAGCCGGAAACGTGGTATTTTGATGATCATTTAGGTTTCCAAAAAGAATTTACAAATTAGGTGTTCCTTGCGGTCTACTCCTAATGGATGCCATATAGTCAAAGGGCCCTGACTGCACCCATTAGAACTACACCAAAAGATGACAACTAAGTACTAAAAAGTACTAAGTTGGGTAGAAATACGCTAGTTCATAAATGTATCCTTTTGGTACTCATATGATGAAATCAAAAAAAATATATAAATAAATAAATAAAAAAAAATCTATATGAATGATTTATGTTGAGAATCGTCCAAGTTATTTGTCAATTGCAAATAACTCGTTATTTTCCTCATTAATTCAGATTAATGAGAAATTACTGAAATTAGGGAAATTGTCAAAGGATGAAGTGAGAAAAGAAGAAATGTTCAAATGCTCATACTAGGTAGCAGAATAATGAATTTATGATTTTTGTTGTTGTTATATGCTGCCAAGTTACTGAATGTGATGATTATATCTGTTTTGAAGACATCGAACGAAGACCAAGCTGATTGTAGAGGATATTTTTTTTATTTTTTTCTGAGAACCTGTACTAATCTTCAATAGAATGAAATCATTGTAGTATTTCAAGCAAGGGTAGATAGGGTTAGTTGAAGGAATAAAAAGAGGTGTAATTGATCAATTACCATATAGAAATATTTATGTAAGTTGTTAATCACATCAAACAAGAAAAACTTCGATTGAAAAGTTAAAAAAAAAATTTTCCTAAGAACTTACTTGGTGTATATTTCCTGTTACATGTTCAACAAGAGATGAGCCATCACAACGGATTCTGGGACACATACACTCACGAAGAAGAGAGCCTAAGGAAATGAAGCCAATGCCTCCTATGCTCTTATCTCCATGCCACGCCCAGGGGTCTCATACTGCGAATGGAAGATCTAAGAAGTGACCATGCAAGGACAATACAGAAAACCTCTGTTTGCTGGGACGGAAACCCACCTAGTCGTTTCTACTTTGGGAAGTATAATCGTATGAATATGGCATCTGCGTGAAGTTTAATAACCTGGTTGAAGAGTCTGCGAAGAGGACGGAAAAAGGGACAGTGATACCTTCATACCTTACGAAAATCCTGTAGGGTGAACTGTCACGGCCCGATGCCCACCAGGAGTCAGACCACCTTCACAACCTACGGGACACCAAGCGTCAAGTCGCAGCAATGTAGAAGTTACCAGCAGACCAAGTAATCGATATTGATCATGTGGAGATCATGTTCCTCAGCAAGGCACTCCACTGCAGTTCCCAGAACTCCCATCGATGATGAACCAGCGAGGCAGAGAGTCGGAGGATTATTGAATTGTATTATATTATAATATTCCTTGTGACTGTTGTAAGTAGACAGGACTGGACTTAGTTTTTTAAGCCCCTCGACTTATCTTGTGAGTGGACAGGGCTGGACTCAGTTTTTGAAGCCCCTAGACCTATCTTGTGAGTGGACAGGGCTGGAATTATTTTTTTTGAGCCCCTTGACTTGTGTGTTGTGGTGGACTCAAATGAAAGAATAAGTATTTTTTTTTCATATTATTAATTTTTTTTATTATTCATTGATAGACCTTGGTTCTCATCCATTGATTTTTTTTTCTTTTTTTCTTCATCTGCTCTCAATTTTGAGGTAACCTCAAAGCTGAGGGGCCAGCTTTTCCATGGTGAAGGAAAATATGTCAAGATATAATGATCATTCGTATTTTATTCAGTTATTCTAAATAGAAATTTTTTGTCTTTTCCTAGTAAATATATTTTTCATAGCTGATTTTGCATTTCCGGAAGACAGTCCAGTCGATCGTAGTTGCCAGGAAATCAGGAATCCAATTTCAATCAGTATTATTTTGATTTGCAATCTTTTCACCAGGTCGCTGGCACCTATGATCGGGTAAATTATCGCTGACGGAGTATTTCTCGAAACAAGGAATATCGAGTTTGATGAAAAAAGCCGGCAATACGATTAAAGATCGCGGGTAGTGCGATCACGCGTTTCATTCTTGAAGTAAGTTTTAGTTTTTCGACACACCGCGCCCCTTGAGTTCCACCTCCATGGAGAAGCACGCTCTTTGGTGGGTACATGATTTCTATGTTATATTTATGTTTCATTTTTATATAACCTCACATACTATGTGTTCTGGTTATTTTGTCTCGTTGACGCTAGACATCTCTTGTTTTTTATTTTACACTCATTTTTGTAGTCTCTCCATTTACACCCCTATGTGAGCGTATGATTGAATAAAAATTCATGAATTCGTTGAGTTGAATCTGGCCCCATTCTTCTGCTGCCAAGCGAGTAACCCCTCACTGGTCATAGGTTTGAATGTCTAGGAAAGGATTAGGAGTACTTACAATTCTACCCCTAGAGATTTAAACGTGACAATATACCCTTCAAAGTCGTTTTATAGGGTCACTGCGAAGGTATCTGCTTCAACTGTATGCATGTCAGATGCTAGACTGCAGAGTTACAGTGTGAACATAGTCGAAGTCGAAGTTTCTTGTTCTGCAAGCTGTGTGCGATATACCCGCTTGGAAGTCATCTAATTTGATCAATGCGAACTTGTCTGCTTCATTAGTGTCCATGTGAGATGATAGGATAGAGAGAAATAGTGTGTACTACGATGAAGTCGATGTATCCCCATTTGCCGGTTGAACTCGCTATATACCCTCCAGAGTCGTCTTTTATGGTCACTGCAATCGTATCTGCTTCAACTGTATGCATGTCAGATTCTAGACAGCAGAGTTACAATGTTAACATAGTCGAAGTTGGAGTTTCTTGTTCTGCAAGCTGTATGCGATATACCCGCTTGGGAGTCGTCTTATATGGTCAATGCGAACTTGTCTGCTTCAATAGTGTCTATGTGAGATGATAGGAAGGAGAGATATAGTGTGCACGGCGATGAAAACGATGTTTCTTCATTTTCCTATTGTTCTTGTTATATATCCTTCAAAGTCGTCTTATACGGTCACTGCAATGGTATTTGCTACAACTGTATGCATGTCAGATGCTAGACTGCAGAGTTACAGTGTAAACATAGTCGAAGTCGAAGTTTCTTGTTCTGCTTCAACTGTATGCATGTTAGATGCAAGACGGAAGAGTTACAGTGTAAACAAAGTTGAAGTCAAGGTTTCTTGTTGTGCAAGTTTTGTGCGTTATATCCGCTTGAAAGTCGTCTCATATCATCGCGAACCCCGTCTGCTACGATAGTATCCATGTGAGATGATAGGATAGAGAGATTGAGTGTGCACACCGATGAAGTCGATGTATCTTCATTTGCCTATTGAACTTGTTATGTACCCTTCAAAGGCATCTTATACGGTCAATGCAAACGTATCTGTTCCAACTGTATGCATGTCAGATGCTAGGCTGCAGAGTTCCAGTGAAAACATGGTCGAAGTCGGAGTTTCTTGTTCTGCAAACTGTATGCGTAATACCCGCTAGTAAGTCGTCTTATATGGTCAATGCAAACTTGTCTGCTTCAATAGTGTTAATGTAAGATGATAGGATAGAGATATATAGTGTGCAAAACGATGAAGTCGATGTATCTTCGTTCGCCTATTGAACTCGTTATATACCCTCCGAAGTCGTCTTATACGGTCACTGCAATGGTATCTGCTTCAACTGTATGCATGTCAGATGCTAGACTGCAGAGTTACAGTGTAAACATAGTCGAAGTCGCAGTTTCTTGTTCTGCAAGCTGTGTTCGATGTACCTGCTTAGAACTCGACTTATATGGTCACTGCAATCGTATCTGCTCCAACTGTATGCATGTTAGATGCTAGACGGTAGAGTTACAATGTGAACAATGTCGAAGTTCCTTGTTGTGCGAGTTGTGTGCGTTATATCTGCTTGGAAGTTGTCTCATATGGGCATTGCAAACTCGTCTGCTTCAATAGTATCTATGTGAGATGATAGGATGAAGAGTGTGCACACCGATGAAGTCGATGTATCTTTATCATTCTATTGCACTTGCTTTATACCCTCCAAAGTCGTCTTTTATGGTCACTGCGATCATATCTGCTTCAACTGTATGCATGTCAGAAGCTAGACTGCAGAGTTGATGTGTAAACATAGTCGTATTCGGAGTTTATTGTCCTGCAAGTTGTGTGCGTTATATCCGCTTAGAAGTCATCTCATATGGGCATTGCTAACTCGTTTGCTTCGATAGTATCCATGTGAGATGATAGGATAGAGATAGAGTGTTCACACCGATGAAGTCGATGTGACTTCATTTGCCAATTCAACCCATTATATACTCTCCAGAGTCGTCTTATACGGTCACTGCTATCGTATTTGCTTCAACTGTATGCATGTCAGATGCTAGACTGCAGAGTTACAGTGTAAACATAGTCGAAGTCGGAACTTCTTTTTCTGCAAACTGTATGCGTTATACTTGCTTGGAAGTCGTCTTATTTGGTCAATGCAAATTTGTCTGGTTCAATAGTGTCAATGTAAGATGATGGGATTGAGAGATTAGTGTGCAGAACGATGAAGTCGATGTATCTTTGTTTGCCTATTTTATTCGTATTATACCCTTCAAAGTCGTTTTATAGGATCATTGCAATGGTATCTGCTCCAACTGTATGCATGTCAGAAGCTAGACTGCAGAGTTACAGTGTGAACATAGTCGAAGTCGAAGTTTCTTGTTCTGCAAGCTGTGTTTGATATACCCGCTTGGAAGTCTTCTTATTTGGTGAATACGAACTTGTCTGCTTCAATAGTGTCCATGTGAGATGATAGGATAGAGAGATATAGTGTGTACTACGATGAAGTCGATGTATCCCCATTTGCCTGTTGTGCTCGCTATATACCCTCCAGAGTCCCTTTCACGGTCACTGCAATCGTATCTGCATCAACTGTATGCATGTCAGATTCAAGACTGCATACAGTGCAAACATAGTCAAAGTCGAAGTTTCTTGTTCTGCAAATTGTGTGCGTTATTTCAGCTTGAAAATCGTCTCATATGAGCATTGCGAACTCATCTGCTTCAATAGTATCCATTTGAGATGATAGGATAGAGAGATAGAGTGTGCACACCGATGAAGTCGATGTATCTTCATCTGCCTATTGTACTTGCTATATACTCTCCAAAGTAGTCTTATACGGTCCCTGTCATCGTATCTGCTTCAATTGTATGCATGTCAGATTCTAGACAGCAGAGTTACAGTTTAAACATAGTCGAAGTAGGAGTTTCTTGTTCTGCAAGCTGTATGCGATATACCCGCTTGGAAGTCGTTTTATATGGTCAATGCGAACTTGTCTGCTTCAATAGTATCCATGTGAGATGATAGGAAAGAGAGATATAGTGTGCACGATGATGAAAACGATGTATCTTCATATGCCTGTTGTTCCCGTTATATACCCTCCAGAGTCGTCTTTTACGGTCACTTTCATCATATCTGCTCCAACTGTATGCATGTTAGATGATAGACGGCAGAGTAACAGTGTGAACAAAGTCGATGTCGAAGTTTCTTGTTGTGCGAGTTGTGTGCGTTATATCCGCTCGGAAGTTGTCTCATATGAGCATTGCAAACTTGTCTGCTTCAATAGTATCCATGTGAGATGATAGGATAGAGAGTGTGCAGACCGATGAAGTCGATGAATCTTTATCTGTCTATTGCACTTGCTATATACCCTCCAAAGTCGTCTTTTATGGTCACCGCGATCATATCTGCTTCAAATGTATGCAAGTCAGAAGCAAGACTGCAGAGTTTATGTGTAAACATAGTCGTAGTCGGAGTTTATTGTTCTGCAAGTTGTGTGCGTTATATCCGCTTAGAAGTCGTCTCACATGGGCATTGCGAACTCGTTTGCTTCGATAGTATCCATGTGAGATGATAGGATAGAGATGGAGTGTGCACACCGATGAAGTAGATTTAACTTCATTTGCCTATTCAGCTTATTATATTCTCTCCAGAGTCGTCTTATAAGGTCACTGCTATCGTATTCGCTTCAACTGTATGCATGTCAGATGCTATACTGCAGAGTTACAATGTAAACATAGTCGAAGTCGATGTTTCTTGTTCTGCAAGCTGTGTGCGTTAAACCTGCCTGAAAGTCGTCTAATATGGTCAATGCGAACTTGTCCGCTTCGATAGTATCCATGTGAGATGATAGGAAAGTGAGATATAGTGTGCACGACGATGAAAATGATGTATCTTCATTTGCCCATTGTTCTCGTTATATACCCGTTATTTACCCTTCATTATACGGTCACTGCCATCGTATCTGCTTCAACTGTATGTATGTCAGATTTTAGACAGCAGAGTTACATTGTGAACATAGTCGAAGTCGGAGTTCCTTGATCTGCAAGCTGTGTGCGTTATACGCGCCTGAAAGTCGTCTCATATGGGCATTGCGAACTCGTCTGCTTCAATAGTTTTCATGTGAGATGATAGGATAGAGAGATATAGTGTGCACTACGATGAAGTCGATGTATCTTCATTTGCCTATCGAACTTGTTATATACCCTTCAAAGTCATCTTATACGGTCATTGCAATCGTATCTGCTTCAACTGTATGCATGTCAGATGCTAGACTGCAGAGTTACTGTGAAAACATAGTCGAAGTCGGAGTTTCTTGTTCTGCAAACTGTATGCGTTATACCCGCTTAGAAGTCGTCTTATATGGTCAATGCAAACTTGTCTGTTTCGAAAGTGTCAATGTAAGATGATAGGATAGAGAGATATAGTGTGCAGAACGATGAAGTCGATGTATCTTCGTCTGCCTATTTTACTCGTAATATACCCTCGAAAGTCGTTTTATAGGGTCACTGCAATGATATCTGCTCCAACTGTATGCATGTCAGATGCTAGACTGCAGAGTTACAGTGTGAACATAGTCGAAGTCGAAGTTTCTTGTTCTGCAAGCTGTGTGCGATATACCCGCTTGAAAGTCATTTTATATGGTCAATGCGATATTGTCTGCTTCAATAGTGTCCATGTGAGATGATAGGATAGGGAGATATAGTGTGTACTACGATGAGGTCGATGTATCTCCATTTGCCTGTTGTACTCGCTATATACCCTCCAGAGTATTTTTCATGGTCACTGCAATCGTATCTGCATCAACTGTATGCATGTCAGATTCGAGACTGCAGAGTTACAGTGTGAACATAGTCAGAGTTGAAGTTTCCTGTTCTGCAAATTGTGTGCGTTATATTAGCTTGAAAGTCGTCTCATATAGGCATTGCGAACTCGTCTGCTTCAATAGTATCCATGTGGGATGATAGGATAGAGAGATAGAGTGTGCACACCGATGAAGACGATGTATCTTCATCTGCATATTTTGCTTGCTATATACCCTCCAAAGTCGTCTTATATGGTTACTGCGATTATATCTGCATCAAATTTATGCATGTCAGTTGCTAGACTGCAGAGTTACAATGTAAACATAGTCGAAGTCGATGTTTCTTGTTCTGCAAGCTGTGTGCGTTAAACCTGCTTGGAAGTCGTCTAATATCGTCAATGCGAACTTGTCTGCTTCGATAGTGTCCATGTGAGATGATAGGAAAGTGAGATATAGTGTGCACGACGATGAAAATAATGTATCTTCATTTGCCTATTGTTCTCGTTATATACCCGTTATTTACCCTTCATTATACGGTCACTGCTATCGTATCTGCTTCAACTGTATGTATGTCAGATTCTAGATAGTAGAGTTACTGTGTGAACATAGTTGAAGTCGGAGTTCCTTGATCTGCAAGCTGTGTGCGTTATACCCGCTTGAAAGTCGTCTCATATGGGCATTGCGAACTCGTCTGCTCCAATTGTTCCCATGTGAGATGATAGGATAGAGAGATATAGTGTGCACTACGATGAAGTCGATGTATCTTCATTTGCCTATTAAACTCGTTATATACCTTTCAAAGTCATCTTATACGGTCATTGCAATCGTATCTGCCTCAACGGTATGCATGTCAGATGCTAGACTGCAGATTTACTGTGAAAACATAGTCGAAGTCGGAGTTTCTTGTTCTGCAAACTGTATGCGTTATACCCGCTTAGAAGTCGTCTTATATGATCAATGCAAACTTGTCTGATTCAAAAGTGTCAATGTGAGATGATAGGATAGAGAGATATAGTGTGCAAAACGATGAAGTCAATGTATCTCCGTTCGCCTATTGTACTCGTTATATACCCCTGAATTTCACGAAAAAAAAAAAAAAAAAAAAAAAAAAAAAAAAAAAAAAAAAAAAAACTGGAAGGATTAAAGTCACCAGTACTCAACGGGGTAGAAATTCCGTTCGCTCTAGAGGCAAAATACTTAGGAGTCATCTTTGACCATAAGTTAACATGGAATCAACACCTACAAAAAATTGTTCAGAAAAGTACAGTAGCCTTCAATCTGTGCAGACGAATGTGCAGAAAAAATTGGAGACTGCAACCAAAAATGACCACATGGCTCTATGCCAGCGTCATCAGGCCTATGATAGCATATGGGTCAGTAGTTTGGTGGCCAAAGACACAACAGGCTGGAGTGATTCGAAGGCTCAGTGCTATTCAAAGGCAAGCTTGCCTGGGTGCCACTGGTGCAATGAAAACCACTCCAACAGCCGCTTCAGAGGTCCTCTTGAACCTACCACCACTACAAATATATCGTCGCTGTTAAATCAAACCGGCATATCTGCAAAAAAGGGATTTTTGAGTTATTGGTATCAAAAAAATCATTTTTTTCACCTCTTTGAGTGAGTCAAACCGGCATATGTATAGTATCCTTGTGATCAGTCAGGTACCGTTGTGCCGGTATGAATTTTGGCGGAATTCAGTATATTTATAAGCAGTTAACAGGTGTATTGCCAATGCGTCAGTCCAGCATCAGATGTCGTGGTGAATACTTCTGCAGCTTGTAAGTAAAACCGATTTATCTCCCAATACTACTCTCTCTAATCTGCACAGGCGTAGCCTCAGGTGTGGCTTATTGGCAGATACTCCAGACGCTTTTGCAAATTATAGCTATATTATAAACTTTGAAGTAATATACCGACATATCTGCATATTTTTCTGTTCCCAGAAAATTTTCTACTTATTTGCCACCGATGCAGCTACAAGCAAAACCGAACTCAATTTTATGCACAAAAAATATAGCTCTTAGATGGAAGATCAAGTAGATATACAGAAATAATCGAGTAGAAAAACTTTGAAGCGCTCTGGTGAGAAATAGTAGTTCTGCAGATACGCCGGTTTGATTTCATAGCGACGATATATTCAAGGCGAAGCCAGAGCAGTCGTGAGTAGATTGTCAAGGGGTCAAGCACCCATAAGCAACGCGCACGGTAAAGAATATAGAAAGCTATATGAAGAGTTGGAAAGCGACCCCATCATGGGAATGCCAACGGATGGCATAATTCCAAAATATAGCTTTGAAAAAACTTTTAAAATAAGTATAACGGACAGAGAGGCATGGAAGGAAGGACCTCCTATCAATGCAGACATTGCTGTCTATACGGACGGCTCCAAAACTGAGTTTGGATCAGGAGCTGGTATTTATGGGGCCAAGCCAAAGCCAACCATGAACATTTCTGAAAAAACGGAGAAAATTGAAGAGAACTGGGATAATGATGACTATTCCACTTATGTACCATGTGTAGAAGATAATAATAATAATATAATAAAAATAATCTTTATTTGAATAGGAAATCCTAATTAACAAATATAAATAAAAATAGTAATACATACAAAAAATATGGAACATACAGGGTGATTCAAAAGTAAGCGGCATCCTTTCATGAGCGTTTTCCTTGCATGAAAATAAGGCAAATAGTTCCTATTAATAAGGGTCCGAAAATGCTTCCTAAGGGAGCTACACCCCTTTGAATATGACACATCAAAGACGATTTTTTCTCTATAACTTCGAAATCCTACACAATTAATTTTCGAAATATGGTGTACGGCATAAACATTCGATGGTACATAAGACTGAATTCGAAATTTCAAAATTTTCTTCAGTGGCATCATATGCGGGGAAGAGTAAGTGTAAAAACATCCCTTCTTCTTTTGATATTAAAGTTATTGTGATTTTGTTTGAAAATTATAAAATTCACGTATTCACGTATAAAAAGTTCTCTTATATCATTTTGATAGAACATACCATTTAGGAGAAAATCGACTTTGAAAACTTTCTGATTTGCGTAAATCACAATAACTTGAATATCAAAAGAAGAAGGGATATGTTTTTACACTTACCCTTTCCCGCATGTGACGCCACTGAAGAAAATTTTGAAATTTCGAATTCAGTCTTCTGTACCATTAAATGTTTATGCCGTACACCATATTTCGAAAATTTATTGTGAATGATTTTGAAGTTATAGAGAAAAAATCGTCTTTGAGGTGTCCTATTCAAAGGGCGTAGCTTCCTTAGGAAGCATTTCCGGACCCTTATTGATGAGAACTTTTTGCCTTATTTTCATGCAAGGAAAACGCTCCTGAAAGGATGCCGCTTACTTTTGAATCACCCTGTATATAGATGATGAAAATTAAAATAAAATGAAATGTAATTTCAACACAGTACAATAAATTAATATTTCATAAAATATAATGAATATCTATACCTTCTTAGTAGGACCTAAATCTCCATTCAAAACACTAAATTATAATTCATACTCGATAATGATTTTTATTCCCTATGTCACAAATATAACATATTATAATCCATAATTACAATATACAAATGAAAATCACATCATAACTATTGGTCAGAGTCTTTCTCGTCAATCAAATCTTGAGCTATTTCCAAAAACTCATCTAAAGTTCCAGTGATGGCTCCTGGTGTTATGAGCAAATGACCCCAAGCCAAAGTTTTCACATCAGAAGGAATTTTATAGCGCTTATCATCAGCAGATGACAAAGCGACTTTATTTCTTAATTCCGTATGAATGGTGTGGAGAGAAGAAGTGAACATTTACATCTTACGTGATATTGTTTCACCATTTTCTACAATATTCACATAGTCTGAAAACTGAATTTGGTTTTTGACCACGTTTTTTGAGACACCTTTGGCTTTTTTCATCACATCACCTGCTTCTACACAGTATGCTTCCGCACCAGTACCATAGAAATATTCAATAGGTCTTGCGGCATATTCATCTTTCATGCGTCCTATAACAGATTTCGATTTGGGGATTTGGTGTGTATTGTCTATGGGATAATTTGACGTATCGAAAAATTGGATATTTTCCTTCATATCATTTTAGAAATTTTCTGAGAATATTTCTAGAATCAATGAATCCGTATCGGTGTAGCATAAAGTTGCTTCATCACTATATTTTGTTTTGATGTATCCATAGAAAAAATCGTAAATGATAGTTTTCGAAATATCCAACATACATCGGTTTATCATAACATACACTAGTTTTTTACAACTGAATTGCAACCAAGTTCTCACTGAATTCTGTACTGCATATGAAATGTGGTTTGGCTATCAGAGCCCTTGCCTCCAGAGAATTAGTCCTATTTTCCCAGCGTGAGCAAAGTTTCAAGTCAATTCTTTTGTCGACATTTTCCATGGTTTTTCCAAATATTGAATTCATCAATAATTTGAAGAGTTCTCGTTCAAATTCGTTCACTGCGGAATTCCGAAGGTGCGTGTTCAGGTCAATACATGGCCTCAACCACGCCGATTGGGAGAATTCTAAGATTCGTTGGATTTTCTTCAGTTTCAAACCATATTTCAAACACTGTTTCAAATTCCGGTAATGAATAATGTATTTGCATTCGTTTCGTAAATAGGGGATCAGTTTGGCACTCTTACTATTTGGCGGGATCATTCGTTCTGGGCAAAATGGTGAATCGTTGTGATCATGGTGTAGGTTGGCTGGATATTCCAAGTCCACTTCTAAAACGTATCCTTTTGATGAGTCGTCCTCGATCGCATGACAGTCAAAGTTTTCGATATCCTCATACTCAACCCACTTAAAATCACCTGTTGGAAGATGACTTGCCATACTTGCTCCATATAAATTTGTTGCATCCAAATACATGATGTATGATGTTGGTTCCTGAGAATCAAAGTTTGGTAGGAATTTGTTATTTGCCACAGCTCTCCTTTTGCTACATTGTGCCACCCCTTCTCGAATATCCTTCTTGAAAAAATGTATCATATCTATATCAGTCAATAGCTGAAGTTCAATTTGTGTATAACGTAACATAGCATCCCAGCTCAGTGCAGGTGCTGTCAGATAGTGGGCAGGATCTAGCTTGTATTGTTGCATGCAGACTTTTCTGAAATTCTCGAAGACGTCTGCTAGCAGCAGACAATCGGATTTCAAATAAACATCGGCGTAATCCCCCGATGTTTTACATTCGAAGGTATCCCACACATTTATAGCTCTATTATAATTCATGTCTGAAAGTGATTCGCCGGTTAATTCATTATAGAACTTTTCTTTCGGCGGTAGTTGAGTTTCTTCCAATTTTCCCAAGCAGTCCACATAGTTGTAAGGAAAAACTCCTTTTTGTCTTATAAGATCAAATTGTTTGTTATCTTGGAAGTATTTTCGAACCTCCTCACACTGCTGAACCTCCAAATTTTTGCTGAGTTTGTCGAGAGATTTTGGTAAAAATCGAAAGGAGTCTACAAATCTCAACTGAATATATGCATCAAATACTCTTGATAATTCAGATTTATTAACCAATACTGATTTGAAGAATGAAATATACTTTTCTTTAGTTTGGACAATTACTGATATCCTTTCTCCCTTCTTAGCTAATTTCTTGATGAAAAGATGAGAATCATAATTTGAGAGGTTGTGGAAGAATACTGGAATAGTTTTTGAGGTCTTGTAGTTCAGGTTACAAATAGAATGAGCGGCTGCGCGGAACTCCCCTGTGTAGTGGCAGTGATCACGAACTTTGATATCAGTTGGCTTGAGTGTGCACACCGATGAAGTCGACGTATCTTTATTTGCCTATTGTACTCGATATATACCCTCCAAAGTCGTCTTATATGGTCACTGCAATCATATCTGCTTCAAATCTATGAATGTCAGGAGCTAGACTGCAGAGTTTATGTGTGAACATAGTCGTAGTCGGAGTTTCTTGTTCTGCAAGTTATGTGCATTATAGCCGCTAGGAAGTTGTCTTATATCGTCGATGCAAACTTGTCTGCTTCAATAGTGTCAATGTTAGATGATAGGATAGAGAGATATAGAGTGCAGAAGGATGAAGTCGATGTATCTTCGTTTGCCTATTGTACTCATTATATACTCTTCAAAGTCGTCTCAAACGGTCACTAACATCGTATCTGCTCCAACTGTATGCATGTCAGATTTAAGACTGCATATTGACAGTGTTAACAAAGTCAAAGTCGAAGTTTCTTGTTCTGCAAGCCGTGTTCGTTATAGTTGCTCAGAACTAGTCTTATATGGTCACTGCAATCGTATTTGCTCCAACTGTATGCATGTGAGATACTAGACGGCAGAGTTACAGTGTGAAAGAAGTCGAAGTCGAAGTTTCTTGTTGTGCAAGTTGTGTGCGTTATACCCGCTTGGAAGTCGTCTCATATGAGCATAACCAACTCGTCTGCTCCAATAGTATCCATGTGAGATGATAGGATGGAGAGATATAGTGTGCACACCGATGAAGTCGATGTATCTTCATCTGCCCATTGAATTTGTTATTTAACCCCCAGAGTCGTCTTATATGGTCACTGCGATCATATTTGCTTCAACTGTATGCATGTCAGATGCTAGACTGCAGAGTTACAATGTGAACATTGTCGAAGTCGATGTTTTCTGTTCTGCAAGCTGTGTGCGTTATACCTGCTCGAAATTCGTTTTATATGGTGAATGCGAACTTGTCTGCTCCATTTGTGTCCATGTGAGATGATAGGATAGAGAGATATAGTGAGTACGACGATGGAGTCGATGAATTCCCATTCGCCTGTTGTACTCGCTATATACCCTCCAGAGTCGTCTTATATGGTCACTGCAATCGTATCTGCATGAACTGTATGCATGTCAGATTCAAGACTGCAGAGTTACAGTGAAAACATAGTCAAAGTCGAAGTTTCTTGTTCTGCAAACTGTTTGCGTTATACCTGCTTGAAAGTCATCTTATATGGTCAATGCCAACTTGTCTGCTTCAAAAGTGTCAATGTAAGATGATAAGATAGATATATATAGTGTGCAAAACGATGAAGTCGGTGTATCTTCGTTTGCTTATCGTACTCGTTATATACCCTTCAAAGTCGTCTTATACGGTCACTGCGATGATATTTATTTTGCTTCTACTGTGAGCATGTCAGATTCAAGACTGCAGAGTTACAGTTAAAACATAGTCATAGTCGAAGTTTCTTGTTCTCTAAACTGTATGCGTTGAACCTACTTGGAGTCTTATATGGTCAATGCAAACTTGTCTGCTCCAATAGTGTCAACGTAAGATGTATCTTCATTTGCCTATTGTTCTCGTTATATACCCTTCAGAGTCGTCTCATACAGTCACTGTCATCGTATCTGCTACAACTGAATGCATGTCAGATTCCAGACTGCAGAGTTACAGTGTGAACATAGTCAAAGTTTCTTGTTCTGCAAGCTGTTCGCGTTATACCTTCTTAGAACTCGTCTTATATGGTCACTGATATCGTATCTGCTGCAACTGTATGCATATTAGATGCTAGACGGCAGAGTTTCAGTGTGAACGAAGTCGAAGTCGGAGTCTCTTGTTGTGCAAAATGTTTGCGTTATACCCGCTTTGAAGTCGTCTCATATGAGCATTGCGAACTCGTCTGCTTCAATAGTATCCATGTGAGATGATAGGATAGAGAGAAAGATTGTGCACACCGATTAAATCGATGTATCTTCATCTGCCTATTGTACTTGCTATATACCCTCCGAAAACGTTTCATATGGTCACTGCGATCATATCTGCTTTAACTGAATGCATGTCAGATGCTAGATTGCAGAGTTACAATGTAAACATAGTCGGAGTGGATGTTTCTTGTTCTTCAAGCTGTGTGCGTTATAACCGCTTGTAAGTCGTCTCATTTGGTTAATGCGAACTTGTCTGCTTCGATAGTGTTCATGTGAGAAGATAGGAGAGGGTGATATAGTGTGCACGACGATGAAAACGATGTATCATCATCTGCCTATTGTTCTCGTTATATACCCTTCAGAATCGTCTTATACAGTCACTGCCATCGTATCTGTTTCAACTGTATGCATGTCAAATTCTAGACAGCAGAGTTACAGTGAAAACATAGTCGGAGTTGGAGTTTCTTGTTCTGCAAGCTCTGTGCGATATACCCGCTTGGAAGTCACCTTATATGGTCAATGCGAACTTGTCTGCTTCAATAGTGTCCATGTGAGAGGATAAAAAAGAGAGAAATAATGTGCTCGACGATGAGAACGATGTATCTTCATTTGCCTATTGTTCTTGTTAAAAACCCTACAGAGTCGTCTTATACGGTCACTTCCAACGTATCTGCTTCAACTCAATGCATGTCAGATGCTAGACTGCAGAGTTACAATGTAAACATAGTCAAAGTCGGAGTTTCTTGTTCTGCAAGCTGTGTGCGTTATACCCGCTTAGAACTCGTCTTATATGGTCACTGTTATCGTATCTGCCTCAACTGTATGCATGTTTGATGCTAGACGGCAGAGTTACAGTGTGAACAGAGTCGAACTCGAAGTTTCTTGCTGTGCAAGTTGTGTGCGTTATACTTGCTAGAAAGTCATCTCATATGGGCATTGCGAACTCCTCTGTTTAAATAGTATCCATGTGAGATGATAGGATAGAGAGATATAGTGTGCACACCGATGAAGTCGATGTATTTTCATCTGCCTGTTGTACTTGCTATGTACCCACAAAAGTCGTCTAATATGGTCACTGAGATCATATATGCTTCAACTATATGCATGTCAGATGCTAGACTGCAGAGTAACAGTGTAAACATAGTCAGAGTCGAAGTTTCTTGTTCTGCAAGCTGTGTGCATTATACCCGCTTAGGACTCATCTTATATGGTCACTGATAACGTATCTGCTCCG
Source organism: Phaedon cochleariae (assembly GCA_918026855.4). NCBI lineage: Eukaryota > Metazoa > Arthropoda > Insecta > Coleoptera > Chrysomelidae > Phaedon > Phaedon cochleariae. The sequence continues at coordinate 10,610,931 of OU896721.1, read as the reverse complement.
ACTGTATGCATGTTAGATGCTAGATGGCAGAGTTACTGTGTAAACAAATTCGAAGTCGAAGTTTCTTGTTGTGCAAATTGTGTGCGTTATACCTGCTTGAATGTCGTCTCATATGGGCATTGCGAACTCGTCTGCTTCAATGGTATCCATGTGAGATGATAGGATAGAGAGATATAGTGTGCAAAACGATGAAGTCGATGAATCTTTGGTCGCCTATTGTACTCGTTATATACCCTTCAAAGTCGTCTTATACGGTCACTGCAATGGTATCTGCTTCAACTGTATGCATGTCAGAAGCTAGACTGCAGAGTTACAGTGTAAACATAGTCGAAGTCGAAGTTTTTTGTTCTGCAAACTGTATGCGTTATACTTGCTTAGAACTCGTCTTATATGGTCACTGCAATCGTATCTGCTTCAACTGTATGAATTGTAACAAGAATTTTTGCCATTTCGATATTCAACACTCTGTATTGTTATTGCTACCTTCCTTTGCTTAATCCAAATAAGACCATTGTCCACACTGAATGATAACAGGGTATTTCCTCATACTGGTGGAAATTATGTTTTGTTTTTGGTTGTCTTCTGATCGTTTATTTTCTCCATTCATTCAATTAAAGTAAATTTCGCAGTCATGTCAAAATTATTGAAAACATTGTTGGGCTAGAATTCAAACAGTAAACAGTATGTTGATGGATGTCAACTGTGTAAAATCTTGGTATGTTCTGAGATGACGTCCTGACGGAGTAATAACAATCCACTAGTGCATCGTTTTCGTTTGGGTTATTCATTCCAGTCCGTCCAGTACAATTAGCTTGCTCCGTGCAGTTTGGTACGTTTCTGTCGTCAGAATAGGTCCTAGAGGGCTGGCAACAGTGTTTTATTCCCGAATGTTTGATCTGGCAACCTAGATGTGATTGTCAATTTTTCTGTCTCATGTCATTGCGCAGATTCGTATTTGAATCACAACTGTTTCATCATAATAATTATCAAGAATGCTCTGCACAGGATATGTGAAAATATTTCCTGTTACGCCTTCTTTTTTTGGGCTTCCGTGAGTACTGCTCCACGATGTCTAAATCAATCGGCATTTTTTGATTTTCCAACCTTTGGGGAGTGATCATCTCCACCTTTTTTCTGTGGGCCATTTCTTCGGGAAGGTAAGACATCTTTGAGTAAATTCAAGGGGTTATTTCACTACAGGTTTTGGGGTTTTATTCTATAGATTCATTGGTCTTCATCATCCAGGCAGCCATTGCAGGTGGCTGAAGGAAGAGCCGCCCGTTTCGCATATTTGGCCCGTTTCGCCTATTTCACCAGTCTCGCCTATTTCATCGTTTTGGTTCCAGAGGATCTTGGTGGGGTTGTCCCTCTTTATCCACCCTGGTGGGTTTTCGAGAGACGTGCCACGAGGGGCACACCTTGGCAGCAACTGTGGACATCAACTGGGGACCGGAAAGAAACGGGAATTGTCTCACGTGGCCTCCTATCATCATGCCCTGCTGTTTGGGTTCACTCCAGGATGTTAAAATCCACATCTTTAACAAATAATGGTAAAAGATAACTTCTGAGACCAGTAGTTTTGTCAAGGATTCTCATTTGAAGATTCCAGGATGTTCCGAGTGAAGGTCAGATCCGACCATTGAGTCAAATTCATTTTTTCGTGATCACTTGGTTAACTATAGTTACATATTCTTCACTCAGGTTGATTAGAATTACATATTCTTCACTCAATTGACTTTTTTGCATTATAATATATCATTGAGATTTCTTCGCACATGTAGACTGTAGAGTAATAATATTAGGTGGATATTCACAAGTTATGAGTTAGTACTAGTCCTCAGACACTGTGTGAACTCAGACTATATTAGCCAATATAAGAAGAGGGTATCCGTTTGAATAAGTGGAGGTATGTCCATGAGATTATCTGGTATGTGAATTGATTTGCTAGCATTTTATGAAGGAAGCACATAGGTTGTGCTTTATGAATGTTTATAACTTACCTGGTAGCAGTGGTCATATTTATACCTTTGTCAATTTGAAGGGATCTTTACCAGAATCAAAAGTGGCCTCAAAGTACACCTACCTTGTTCTTATTTATATTTTTTTCAGCAGTTCAAATACCTCACTATATCTCCTAATATTTATGAAATTTGCATAACTACATTCTCCTAGTTCAAATGAATCAAACTGGGTGGCGCCTACCGAAACATATTTCTTTCAGAAGTCTAAAATATTGAAGTCAACCCACTCTCTTGCCACCAGACATGAGAGCTACCGTGCCTGTAACCATTCGAGTTTCACTTTTTTCATTAGTAAATAAATTTCACTAAAAGGTGGTTACAGCATGTTAGTTGCTAGACGGCAGAGTTACAGTGTAAAAAAAGTCGAGGTCGAAGTTTCTTGTTGTGCAAAATGTTTGCGTTATACCCGCTTGGAAGTCGTCTCATATGGGCATTGCGAACTCGTCTGCTCCAATTGTATCCATGTGAGATGATAGGATAGAGAGATAGAGTGTGCACAACGATGAAGTCGATGTATCTTCATTTGCCTATTGATCTCGTTATATACCCTTCAGAGTCATCTCATACGATCATTGCAATCGTATCTGCTCCAACTGTATGCATGTCAGATGCTGAACTGCAGAGTTACAGTGTAAACATAGTCGAAGTCGAAGTGTCTTGTTCTGCGAACTGTATGCGTTATACCCGCTTGGAAGTCGTCTTATATGGTCAATGCGAACTTGTCTGCTTCTATAGTGTCCATGTGAGATGATAGGAAAGAGAGATATAGTGTGCACGACGATGAAAACGATGTATTTTCATTTGCCTATTGTTCTCGTTCTATACCCTTCAGAATCGTCTTATACGGTCACTGCCATCGTATCTGCTTCAACTGTATGCATGTCAGATTCTAGACAGCAGAGTTACAGTGTAAACATAGTCGAAGTTGGAGTTTCTTGTTCTGCAAGCTGTGTGCGATATACCCCTTTGAAAGTCGTTTTATATGGTCAATGCGAACTTGTCTGCTTCAATACTGTCCATGTGAGATGATAGAAAAGAGAGAAATAATGTGCCCGACGATGAGAACGATGTATCTTCATTTGCCTATTGTTCTCGTTATAAAACATTCAGAGTCGTCTCATACGGTCACTTCCATCGTATCTGCTTCAACTGTATGCATGTCAGATTCTAGACTGCAGAGTTACAGTTCTTTGTTTCCTGTTCTGCAAGTGGTGTGCGTTATACTTGCTTAGAACTCGTCTCATATGGTCACTGCAATCGTATCTGCTCCAACTTTATGCATGTTAGATGCTAAACGGCAGAGTTACAGTGTGAACGAATGCGAAGTCGAAGTTTCTTGTTGTGGAAGTTGTGTGCGTTATATCCGCTTGGGAGTCGTCTCATATGGACATTGCAAACTCGTCTGCTTCAATAGTATCCATGTGGGATGGGGAAAAGAGGGATAGAGTGTGCACACCGATGAAGTGGATGTATCTTCATCTGCCTATTGTACTTGCTATATACCCTCCAAAGTCGTCTTATATGGTCACTGCGATCATATCTGCTTCATTTGTATGCATGTCAGATGCAAGACTGCAGGGTAACAATGCAAACATAGTCGAAATCGATGTTTCTTGTTCTGCAAGCTGTGTGCGATATTTCCGTTTAAAAGTGGTCTTATATGGTCAATGCGAACTTGTCTCCTTCAATACTGTCCATGTGAGATGATAGAATAGAGAGATATAGTGTGTACTACGATGAAGTCGATGTATCCCCATTTGCCTGTTGTACTCGCTATATACCCTCCAGAGTCGTCTCATATGGTCACTGCAATCGTATCTGCATCAACTGTATGCATGTCAGATTCGGAACTGCAGAGTTACAGTGTAAACATAGTCAAAGTCGAAGTTTCTTGTTCTGCGAACTGTATGCGTTATACCCGCTTCGAAGTCGTCTTATATGGTCAATGCGAACTTGTCTGCTTCGATAATGTCAATGTGAGATGATAGGATAGAGAGATATAGTGTGCAAAACGATGAAGTCGATGTATCTCCGTTTGCTTATTGTACTCGTTATATACCCTTCAAAGTCGTCCTATACGTTCACTGCAATGGTATCTGCTTCAACTGTACGCATGTCAGATGCTAGACTGCAGAGATACAGTGTGAACATAGGCGAAGTCAAAGTTTCTTGTTCTGCGAACTGTGTGCCATATACCCGCATAGAACTCGTCTAATATGGTTACTGCAATCGTATCTTCTCCAACTGTATGCATGTTGAATGCTAGACGGCAGAGTTACAGTGTAAACAAAGTCGCAGTCGAAGTTTCTTGTTGTGCAAGTTGTGTGCATTATATCCGCTCGGAAGTCGTCTCATATTGGCATTGTGAACTCGTCTGCTTCAATAGTATCCATGTGGGATGATAGGATAGAGAGATAGAGTGTGCACACCGATGAAGTTGATGTATCTTCATCTGCCTATTGAACTTGCTATATACCCTCCAAAGTCGTCTTATATGGTCACTGCGATCATATCTGCTTCAACTGTATGCATGCCAGATGTAATACTGCAGAGTCACAGTGTGAACATAGTCGAAGTCGAGGTTTCTAGTTCTGCAAGTTGCGTGCGTGATACCTGCTTGGAAGTCGTCTTATATGGTCATTGCGAACTTGTCTGCTTCAATAGTATCAATGTGAGTTGATAGGATAGAGATAAAGAGTGTGCACACCGATGAAGTCGATGTATCTTTGTTTGGTATTTGCCTATCTCTAATCGATAATATCGAAACAAACTGTATATGTATTTATTTCCAACAAAAAAGTCACTGGGCGACCCTGTGCCGATGCGAAGCTACCGGTGTGCTCGGCCAAGTGAGTACCGGGACAATTTTTATTCAGTACTACTTTTACCTCATAAAGGTCAAATTCGCTGATTGACCGATTATTTCGTGAATACAAATTCACCGCTATCATTCCACGGGAAAGTGCATCTACTTATGTAATTGTGACGGTTCCCTACTTCCAAAAGCCCATTCGCTGGCATCCAAGGGCCCTGAGAACATCCAGTCCCGGATTATCGTGCCGCTCTTCACACTTACTTCTACTCCGGGTAAGTCGTTTGGTGACTGCAAAGTTGAACATCTCCTCCATTTTATACAGTTCATTTTTCAAACCTATTATGAGCTTTATATTAGTCATGGTCCTTCGTGCCAAATTAGGCAACCTCTTTATATAATTCATCATTCATTTCTCAGAACATAATCAGGTTATTGAGTGAATATTTCGCATTGGTATCAACTTTAGTAGCCACAGCGGTAAAAACCTAGGTGCTAGCATAGATAAGTAAGAGGACGAGTTTTTTGCGGTCGATCCTCGAGCTGAATATTATAAAAATAATTCAACTGCTTAGGGTCACTGAACTTCGTGATTGTTCAAAATCAACAGTGATTTATTTTGCTTGCTATATAGGTAGGCACGCTAATTTTTGAACTATTTATTTCCCAATTTTGTTCGCAATATGGCTGATAAACTCCGTCGGGCACAGGCCGCCAGGGCTAGTTGTTTGAAAGAGATTAAGCTCTTGAGTGAATTAGCAACTGTCGCACAAACCGATAAAACGCAAAAAACCGTATTCAAAATTCGCTCGGTTGATGCAGATTGTTTACGTACTGAGTTTTTAGAGCATCACTTTAATATTTTGAATATAATGTCTACTGACGCCAATGTTGATCTTTCGCTCGAAGATGAATTCAAAGAAGCATTTCATAATGATTATTATCACGCTAAAGCTGTTTTTGCAGATCTTTCCGAGAATCTTCTAGATCAATCTGTGCAAAGCAATAATTCTCAACCCATTATGTCACATGTCAAATTGCCCAAAATTGAATTGTCAAAATTCAGTGGTGACATTAGAGGTTTTCCAACATTTAGGGATATGTTCGATGCTTTGGTGCATACGAATGATTCGTTAAAGGACATCGAAAAATTCAACTACCTGATTTCTTCGCTGAGAGGACCTTCTTTGGCCCTAGTACAATGTACGCCAATAATAGCTGGTAACTATCAAACCGCATATGAGAGTTTGATCAACCGCTATTCAAATAAACGAGCTCAAGCGAACGCTTACTGGTTTGAGATAGACAATCATCCTAGATTAACTTCCGACAATCCGCAGACATTACGCAAATTACTTGACACTTCAGAAAATTCAGCCGGAATAAAAAACTTGAAATTTCCAACGCATGAATGGAATTTCATCTTAGTCAATATGCTTCTCAAAAAATAAGATTCCGGAAGTGCGAAATCATTCGAAAAGAATTATGGATCTACCGAAATCCCTTTCTATGCACAGCTTTATGATTTTCTAAATCAGCACTGTACTGCGTTAGAGTCAATGCATTTCACCAATGTTCAGAAAATCAGAAAAATGCCTCACCCTAATTCGCAATCTTCCGTCGGCAAGTCTAGTCAAAATTCACCAAATTCAAATTATCATACTCGTAACTTTTCGCAATCACGAATTACTACAGACTCTAATAGTCTTTCTCCTTCCTCATTTTTTACCCGCAGCGACAATAAAAGTTCGCAACACAAATGTGTACTTTGTAACGAGAATCATTTGTTATTTCACTGCCCCTTGTTTCTAAGCAAGTCTCAGAAAAATCGTTTTCAATTCTGTAAGTCTTCACATCTCTGCTTCGATTGTTTGAGCAATATTCATGATATAAAAACTTGTGGATCATCCTCAAACTGCCTCAAATGCGGTGAACGTCATCATACGACTTTGCACCGAAACGGAAACAGATAGAGCCTCGACTAGTAGAAATCCTGGTCACACACCAATCCCGCGTAATTTTCCTGAACCTCCAACATTTCCTCCAGAACAATCGATCGCCGCAGATGATGATTCAAGTTCTGTTAACACCTGTTCTGCTTTTTTGAACACTAGGTCAACAGTTTTACTTTCTACTGCCCTAGTGGAACTTAGAGATAATAAAGGCATATATCACAAATTTCGTGCACTATTAGATTCAGGCTCAGAAACCTCCATCATATCTCAGAAATGTCATAATCGCTTGAGACTTACTACTTTTCCTTCTCCCATAACTATTCAGGGATTAGGAAATCGCGAGAGCTTGGTAAATACTGGCGGGGTCACCCTGTATATCAAACCCGTCGGCAAACCAACTCCAGTTATTCTTTCAGACGCCCTTATTATAGCTAATATTTGTAATCGCTTGCTACCCACATCTTTCAATATTGATTCGTGGACTCATTTATCTTCTTTAAATTTGGCTGACCCCCGATTCAATTATTCCGAGGAGATAGACATTTTACTCGGAGCTGAATATTTCCTCAGATACTCTTAGATGGTCGCATTTATGGTAGAACTGGTGAACCAGACGCATTGGAAACCATTTTTGGATACGTATTATTGGGACGAATACAAACCACTAATCATCCAAGAATCAATTCTTTTTTTTGTAACGACGAAAACGCCGTTTCTTCAGAAAGCACGATGAAATCATTTTTTGAAATAGAGAATATTCCGTAAGTGAACACAATATGTATCGATGATCAGAAATGTGAACAAATTTTTCGTGAAAATTTTCATCGCACTGATAGCGGACGGTTTATAGTGCCTTCACCCTTTCGTGATCAGTCTTGTCCAGTATTTCCGGGAATTAGAGAATTAGCAATGAAACGATTTCTTGCCGTGGAACGTCGCCTCTTAAAAAATCCAAGTTTGTATTACGATTACTGTAAAATCATGCAGGAATATTTAGAGTTGGGACATATGGAATTAATCTCCAGCGCTGATATTCCCCCTACAAGTTATTACATACCTCACCATTGTGTCTTGAAGCCCGAAAGTCTCAGTACAAAATTGAGGGTTGTTTTCAACGCAAAGCTTCCCGGCGAATTTTCTCTCAATGATTGTTTATATCTAGGTCCCAAACTTCAAAATGATTTGTTAACTATTCTCTTAAATTTTAGGTTACATAAAATTTGTTTTACGGCAGACATTCGGCAAATGTATCGCCAAATTCTTGTTTGCCCTCATCAATGTGACTACCAACGCATTATTTTCAGATTCTCACCTAACGGTCGCCTTCAGGATTATAGATTATTGACAGTAAGTTTCGGAATTTCCAGTAGTCCATATCTCGTCATACGTACTCTTCTTCAACTCGCTGCTGAAGAAGAATCTGCATTTCCACGCGCATGCGCGATTCTGAGAAATGATACCTATATCGATGACATCTGCTCAGGAAGCTCTTCTCTTATTGAAGCCTAAAGGTGGATTCGAACTCAGAAAGTGGTCCAGCAATGAACCCACTTTGTTGAGTATTTTTCCTTCCTCGCATCTTTCACTTGACCCTTTATCATTTGAACAAGACTCAGATGTTTCCTTAAGAATTTTAGGGTTAGATTGGAACCCCATCGATGATTGTTTTTTTTTTCAAAGTTAATGTCCTAGAGCGCCCGTGTACAAAACGAAATATTTTATCGGAGATCTCCCGCGTCTTTGATCCAGTTGGATTTCTCACACCTATTACATTTTACACGAAACATCTTCTACAAAAACTATGGCTTCTTGGATTAGATTGGGATGAAACCCCCAAAAACGAATTCTTTCGAGCGTGGTCTAAATATAAGTCCGATTTGAAGTCGCTTTCTTGTATCCTCATCCCTCGTCGAATTGTTTGTGATAATTATGATTTTATAGAACTCCACGGCTTTGCTGATGCCTCCGAAAAAGGCTACGGAGTCGTTATATATTTTCGCATTTGTCAGTCAGGTTGCTATTCAACTTTTTTCGTTTGCGGAAAGTCCACAGTCGCCCCTACCAAGCCGATCACTATCCCTCGGCTGAAATTATGTGCTGCCGTGCTTCTCAGTTAATTGATGACTTGGGTGATTCACGTATACGAGGGAAAGTTAAATTTTAGTCGTGTTTACGCATATTCCGATTCAAAGATAGTTTTAGCTTGGATAAATGGTGAACCCTCTCAGCGGACTACATTTGTGGCAAATAGAGTCGCCTTTATTCACGATAGAATTTCCAAAAATTTGTGGTTTCACGTAAAATCTGATTCAGCCTCACGGGGTATATTTCCTTCTGAAATAATAGAAAACAAGCTTTGGATTCACGGCCCGCCTTTTTCATATTCGTCCAACTAAATTTCGGATATTTCCTTTCCTCTTCAGGATTGTATCACGCATGAGGAAGAACGCCGAAAAGTATTTATAAATATTACTGAAACGAATTTGATCGACAAATTAGTGAACCAATTTTCTTGTCTCATGAAAATTCAACGCATTTTAACGTATATTTTGCGCTTCATTGACAATTGTCGGAACAAAAAACGCTCGGGTACCCTCAGTTTTAACGAACTCGATTATGCTCTTAAATTAATAATCAAACGCACACAGATCCTCTCATTTACTGATGAATTCGAAGCGAAAACATTTTCTAAGCCACTCAGAAAACTCAGCGCCTTTATAGATTCTGATGGTATTGGGACATTTTATACAGTTTATTTTTCAAACCTTTTATGAGCTAAATATTAGTCAATCTTCATCTGCCTATTATTTAACTTGCTATATATCGTCAAGAGTCGTCTTATATGGTCACTGCGATCATATCTGCTTCAACTGTATGCATGCCAGATGTAATACTGCAGAGTCACAGTGTGAAAATAGTCGAAGTCGAGGTTTCTAGTTCTGCAAGCTGCGTGCGTGATACCTACTTGGGAGTCGTCTTATATGGTCATTGCGAACTTGTCTGCTTCAATAGGGTCCATGTTAGATGATAGGATAGAGAGATATTGTGTGCACATCGATGAAGTCGATGTATCTCCATTTGCCTATTGTAGTCGTTATAATCCCTTCATAGTCGTCTCCTACGGTCACTGCGATCGTTCCTGCATCGACTAAATGCATGTTAGATGTTAGACTGCAGAGTTACAATAGTGTCCATGTTATATGATAGGATAGAGAGATATTGTTTGCACAACGATGAAGTGGATGTATCTCCATTTGCCTATTGTAGTCGTTATAATCCCTTCATAGTCGTCTCCTACGGTCACTGCGATCGTTCCTGCATCGGCTAAATGCATGTTAGATGTAAGACTGCAGAGTTACAATGTGAACCTAGTCGAAGTCGAAGTTTCTTGTTCTGCAAGTTGTGTGCGTTTCAATCGCTGGGAAGTCGTCTCATATAGGCATTGCGAACTCGTCTGCTTCAATAGTATTTATGTGAGATGATTGGATGGAGATAAAGAGTGTGCACTCTGATGAAGTCGATGTATCTTCATCTGCCTATTGTACTTCCTATATACCCTCCAGATTCGTCTTATATGGTCACTGCGATCATATCTGCTCCAACTGTATGCATGTCAGATGCTAGACTGCAGAGTTACAAGGTGAACATAGTCGAAGTCGGTGTTTCTTGTTCTGCAAGCTGTGTGCGTTATATCTCCAGTAGGTATTCAAAGCGGTGACCACGATCAAACCCTTTGTGATCGCAGAATTCCCTATATGGATTGTACTATTCTATATCGATTGCAGTATGCCCCATTGATTGCAGTATGCCTCGTGGGGAATCCTGATCTTCCTGTATGTACCTATACACCCTGTTCAGTTGGAATCCAGACCTTCGTGCCCTTTTGATCGCAGTATCCTCCATGGGATACCTGTTGGGATATTCTCCCTGTATATGGAGAATCTCCGCACTTAGCGAAAACGACTTTCATCATTGTGTTTGCTTAGTTGCGAGGTTGCGTTAATTACTTGGTAAATAATGAAATTGTACAATATCAACATTACCTGTATGTGTGATCTTTGCCTGTATTAATTGAATAACTTCGAAAGCTGGACGAAAAAAAAAAAAAAAGTTATGTTTAATGCTCCATTCGGACGGTGGTATAATCATTGTACATCAGAAAAATTAAAACTCTCAGGGTAAAATAAATGATCAGTATAATTATCTAATGAAATTATCTATGCATATTGTTTGCAGTAGTGCAGTATTTGCTATAGTGCATCTATAAAATGGCAATATCCAATTTGTCCTAGAATATTCCTAACTATCAACACATCAAAGATGGGTGAGTATTTTTGTGATTGTTTTATCATCCAAAATGAATATGTTGTGAATTTTGATGGAATCCAATTTTTTTTTATAAGGTTTTCCTGTTCTGAAAGTTTTTTTTTTCATCTTCCAGAACCTATACCAGCTGATGTAATAAGGAGCAGGTTGCCAGAAGCTTTAGTTGTGAGTATCTTTTTTTTTTCTCACAATACCTACCTATAATTAGATATAACTATTCTCTTGGTAAGGATAATTGGAACATTCATTCTTCCTTAGGATCATATAATAGTTCTAATCATAAGCGAAGAGGATCCAGGGATCCAGTTCACTGAGGAGCTGAGGAATTATGGCAGTTACCATTTCAAATATTTGCATGACTGCCCGTTCGTCGTGGTCTGGGCTGTTTTGATTAATTAGGTAATCCTTCATATATTTTTGCTTGAAAATATTTTGTCAATCAAGTTCTATATTCAATTTCTTTAGTCGCAGTGAAACTTTTTTTTATACCTTTGGAATGCCACTTTATTTCTTCAGTTTATTGAAATAATTATGATTTTATTCTCTTGTTTCAGATAGATGTACCTACCCAACCTCACGAATGAATATTAATCAGCACATGGTGAGATCTTTTCTGAATCACTTTATTTTTACCCATTATCCATTATTGGAAAATCAATGCAGGATCTAAATCAGTTCTGACTTGAATATTAGGGACGGTGATTGGTGGATTCAAACTCGCAAACGCAAATATTGCTTGTTGAACAAAGTATCACATTTGATTCTATCTGAAATTGACTAATCACCGTTCCTAGTATTTAAGTTAGGACTAAGTTGAGTCATGTATAAATTCACCATTAATCATACTCGTAGACACTACCTCAAGTAAATTTGAGATACGTCCGAGTGAGAAGTTAATTATTTCATCTTCGACAACTCATGAAAGTGCTTCGTGGTCTTCTTGAAATTGTGTCACCAAAATTGTGTGTTTTTGTATCCAAAGATTGAGTGAAGTGCTTTCGAGGAATACTTATTGTTTTGCAGCCCTGAATTGTTGGATGTAGGGTAAGTTTATTTTTTTTAACCTGCTTATGCTTGTATGAAAAGACTAGGATTTTTGAGTGGACAAAAAAAAATAACAGCGAAACTGATTTTTTGGTTGCATATTCAGAGAATTGTATGAGTAGATAAACATCTAATGATAGGAGATGTTTCCAGAAGGTCTGTAAGAAGGTAACTATATTTTTATCAGAACTTTGAGTTTCAAGATTTTGAGTATAGCTTCATTACTTTCATAAATATCACTGAACAAAGTTAGGGACTACGAAACCCTTGCATCACTGCTTTATATCATAGTACAACTTCCTCTTAAGAAGATATCAATTGTTTCCATTGGAAAAATAGCATGTTTCATTCGGATCGAGAATGGACCTCTGTTTGATTTGCAATATTGCTTGTCAAACAGAAGCACATTTGGTCCGAATAAAACAAAGTAATATTGTCTCTCCAAGCTAGATAATTTGAAATGATCTGAATAGAAATATTCAATTTTGTAGTTTCGAGGTATAATTCATAGAAATAGCCGTGGAAATAAAACAAAAACTGAAAAAGTGAATGAATACTTACAATTTCTAAATTACACTTAGGGAAATTGGAGATTGGCGTGGAAATAAAACAAAACGGAATTCAGAAAAAAAAAATTATTCGTTAACATCTATTATTGATCGAACATGTGTTTTTATTCTAATTATAGTTTTCAGAATGTACCATAGGAAAATACAATGCTACCAGTACATATGAAGTGAATTACAATAGTTGCAATTTCCAATGTACACTTAGGGAAAGATTTTTCTTGATTTTTCAATGTTCTCCAATCAGAATCGCCAACACTCTGATCTTGAAAGATGATTCTCAACTTATAGGTACTTGAAGTTTCTGAAAAATCAACCATCATAGCTAGAAGATGTCCATTGTTGATTACAGTTGATGTCATTTTCGTCCAAGATGCAGGCCAGCTATCATTTTTCACTGCATCATTATCGAAACAGATGAAAATGTCTTTTGACCTGTAGGGGGGATGAATATATAGAATATTTTGTGTTATAGCATAGAAAATTAAGAAAGTTGAACTCAACATTGCCATGGTTGATAATGAACTGCACTTTTGAAAGCTCTTTCCTCATTTTTTATGGGTGAAATAATTGAACTAAGTAATTTCTACACATTTTTCAATACTGATTGAATAATAATAATAATTAATACCTATTTATTGTTGAAACACCTCTGCAATCTCTTCTTGGTTCTTTTTCTACTGATATTCAGATATTTGAACTGTCTCATCATTTCGAAAGTCTCAATATTTCTTTTTAGTTTTTCTAAATTAGCAATATGTTGATCTATTAGGTTAGCAAACATTTCTCATTCGATATTTTTATTCAACTGAAAAATTACCTACTGTGGTAAAAGATTATATATCCAATTATATAACTCTCTGGAATTACGAAGGCTGCACATAAATGGTTCATTTTTTTCATGGTTCATACAAAGAGGAATGTCAGCTTTGAACTTCACAGTTTGCATTAGATCATCAAAATTTTCGATATTAACTATTTTGGGTCGAACCTCAGACCCTAATAACGCGTTGATTAATTCAATTTTTTGGTGACCTCTTACATACACTAGGTCAATATTTTTGAGATGATTCAGTAGAATATTAGTCAATTCTTCATAATCGATAAATCCTGAACTGTAATTAAGTCCATGATAATTACGTTCTACCCATCGTATATGCTTTCTATCTGATTCTTGAAGACCGTTAAAGGGTACAGTAGGCTTTAAGAAATAGTGGTTTGTTTGAGAACCATTAGTGATCGACAATTCTTTGGCATAAAAACCTGTGGATAACCGGTAACCTTGAATATCTATACACAACAACTTCATGTTTTGGCATTGAAAGAACAACTGATAGCTGAACAATGCGGTTTCGTTATAAAATGATATTTCTCAAGTAAATAACGACATCTTGTGTTTCATATTCGTTTAACAATTTTTGTGAGCGGATTATAACTTAACAATCGATTATGAATAATTAAACAGTAAGCAGTGGTGTTGTCAGCTACTGGTTTAGATGTTTCGAATTCAATTCTCAACACAACAGATCCTGTCTGCATTGATTCTTTTTGATTGGAACAATCTATATGAGCCATCGGAATTAATTTAGTGAATTCTTTAGGTGTGAAAATAGGTTCTTTGCTAGTTTCATAAAATGATGGTCTAAAATTCGTGAACATTGAGTACAATTGAGAGGTTTTGTTGTCGGTGAAACTTAAATATAAGTCATTATAGGGATAACGTTCACTATTCAAAAATGCCCTGATATTTGTTAACTCACAGCTATCAAATTTTGACATGTCTGAGTTCATTTTATCTTTCTAATCTGTTTGGAATACGATAATGACGTGGCGGGGTGACTCGAGAAGGGTAGATGTTTTCAGATGCCAAGAAAAATCACTGGTGGCTGGTAATTTGGGAAATTCAATGAGTTCTCTGCTTCTGAATGCCATTAGTATATCTTCATTTTTTTCAACCATTTTGGTATACATGAGTTGCTGAGGGATATTAACGATGACGTGGGGAACTTTCCAAAAAAATGTTTATCTATGTGCACTTTTGGAATTTCTTTGACATCTGAACTGTATACTGAATTTATATCATCATTCGTGCGAATTAAAATCAACTCCTGTTTCATGTTCAGGATAACTTTTCTATAATCTTCAAAGAACCCCATCAGAAACGATAGGGGGATGCATACGCTGAAATTCCCTTTATTGTCAACTAACACTTTTTCATCTTTAGCAGTAAAATCCAGTTTTGGAAACCAACCAGCGTTTTGCAAGTCGATGCTCTCATTCGTGTTGTATGATAAATATCCTCTGATTGTTGATAACAAAACAAAGCGGATGGAACAGGAATATCGTCACATCTGCCCCCGTTCTTCTGGTGGAGGGCCAGGAAGAGTTACGGCCGAACGACCAGGAGAAATATATTTCTTTAAATGGGAGATATGGAAGATACCACGCTCCACCTCAGACCCCACTTTTGCTAATACATACGTTCGGTCACTCAGAGCCTTTTTGATCCTGTATGGGCCCTCATATATAAGAAAAAACTTTTTAGTCTCGTGCAGCATAGCTAAGGAGATAGGGTTAGCTCGTAACAAGACCAAATCTCCCGCCACGAATGGTACGATAGACCGAGAGGATCGACTAAGGGACCAACGAGCCGCCCGGCACCCGAGTTGTTCGCGAGCTAAAAAAAGTTTCACATGATTGTCGCTCCATGAGGCGGACGCTGGAAACTCAAAATGTTGCCGTAAAGGAGAATGAGGAGAAGTGCCCAACTGTAACTCCACCGGTGCGAACCCTGTAGACTCGTGGGTGATATTGTTGAGCAGGTAAGTAATTTTGGACACTTCCCACGCCCATCGAGTCTCGTGCAGCATAGCTAAGGAGATAGGGTTAGCTCGTAACAAGACCAAATCTCCCGCCACGAATGGTACGATAGACCGAGAGGATCGACTAAGGGACCGACGAGCCGCCCGGCACCCGAGTTGTTCGCGAGCTAAGAAAAGTTTCACATGATTGTCGCTCCATGAGGCGGACGCTGGAAACTCAAGATGTTGCCGTAAAGGAGAATGAGGAGAAGTGCCCAACTGTAACTCCACCGGTGCGAACCCTGTAGACTCGTGGGTGATATTGTTGAGCAGGTAAGTAATTTTGGACACTTCCCACGCCCATCGAGTCTCGTGCAGCATAGCTAAGGAGATAGGGTTAGCTCGTAACAAGACCAAATCTCCCGCCACGAATGGTACGATAGACCGAGAGGATCGACTAAGGGACCGACGAGCCGCCCGGCACCCGAGTTGTTCGCGAGCTAAGAAAAGTTTCACATGATTGTCGCTCCATGAGGCGGACGCTGGAAACTCAAAATGTTGCCGTAAAGGAGAATGAGGAGAAGTGCCCAACTGTAACTCCACCGGTGCGAACCCTGTAGACTCGTGGGTGATATTGTTGAGCAGGTAAGTAATTTTGGACACTTCCCACGCCCATCGAGTATGCTTCGTATGGCAGAACGTACGAAACAGACGACCCAGTTCCCGCATGACCCGTTCTGATGGGTTTCCTTCGGGATGCCTGATGGAGCTGTATACTATCGTGACATTTGCGGACCGCAGTGAATCTCTCCACACGGAAGACGTGAACTGTGTGTCACGATCACTGAGGACCCGGCGTGGTGTACCAAAACGCTTCATGTAATCGGCTGTGAAATGCTTCACTACCGCCTCAGCCGTCGCCTTTTTGAGCGTATATAGGGCTACAAATTTCGTGAAGACGTCCAACACCACGAATATGAACGTTACGCCTCCGCGAGATGGCGGGAGCGGCCCATATAAATCCACCGCCACCAAATCCCTTGGACCCTCAGGGATTATCGGATTAATAGGAGGCCTGGCTAGAGCAGAGGCCTTACTTTTCTGACAGAGATCACACTCTTTCAGTGTACGCTTAACCAATTTGTGGAGACCACGATACCAAATGTCGGCCATCAAAGCACACCACGTCTTATAAACCCCGAAATGTCCGAAGTCCTGATGGTAGTGTTCAATCACTTCTTTGATCAGGGATTTAGGGACGCACAGAAAACACCGGTCCTCGCGGCAGAAATATAAAAACCCATTATGTAGAACGAATTTTTCGGAGGACAAACCTTGCTCTAGTTTTGTGAACTCTATGGATAGCACAGGGTCATTTTGTTGTTCTAACGGCAGATGCTGCATGAAGCTCGGACACTGCCTATCACCTTTGGAGATAGCAAGAACTTGGAAACATTTGCTACTGGGGCAGGGCGACCGCTCAGGTGGGTTCCGTGAAAGAGCATCGGCCATTATATTCTGCGAACCGGCAATGTAATCCAGGTCGAACGAAAATTCTTGTAGTGCAAGGACCCAACGAGTGATCCGGGCTGACAACAATCGGCATGATTTCAGATAGGAGAGTGAACGGTGATCACTAAGAATACGGAAGTGTCGCCCCAACAAGTAAATTCTCCATTTCTGTAGAGCGAACATCACAGCCAGTAACTCCCGCTCGGGTACCGAATACCTACGCTCACGATCAAGAAGTAACCGACTGGCATAGGCAACAATGTATTTTTCCTTACCGTTTTGTTGGTATAATACCGCACCCAAACCGAAGTCGCTACAATCCGTCTGGACCACGAAGGCCAAATCGGGCCAGGGGTGATACAAGAGCAACTCCTTACACAAAACTTGTTTCAAGGACCTGAACGAGGTATCTTGTGGCACTCCCCAGTGCCATGGCGTACGTTTCCGAAGGAGCGAAACCAAAGGCTCCGAAACCTTTGCGAATTCAGACGAGAAACAGTGATCATAGTTGCATAGCCCAAGGAAACTTTGCAACTCTTTGACGTTTTTAGGTTTGAGAAAATCTTGAATGGCTTGGACGCGGCTGGAGTCGGCCTGCCACCCATCTGAGCTGAGCATATACCCCAAAAATTCTGCTTCCTTGCGAAAAAACTCACACTTTTCCAACCGCAGGGTGAACCCCGCATTAGACAGTTTTCCC
Source organism: Phaedon cochleariae (assembly GCA_918026855.4). Classification (NCBI taxonomy): domain Eukaryota; kingdom Metazoa; phylum Arthropoda; class Insecta; order Coleoptera; family Chrysomelidae; genus Phaedon; species Phaedon cochleariae. The sequence goes on along the minus strand of OU896721.1, from coordinate 10,593,194 downwards.
AACACGACATCCATATGACGCAAGTGTTCCTCGAAAGAACCTGAGGCAATCAGTAGGTCATCTATGTACACATGAACGAAACTTTGTAAGAACGGTCCCAATACTTGGTCCATACACCGAGTAAAGCTCGAAACAGCTGTTTTCAACCCAAAAGGCAAAACCCTGAACTGGTAACACCGTGTACCGTAACGGAAAGCCGTATACTTTCCATCATTATCTCTTCAATCGGTCTGGGGATTTCATTGTCAGCCTCCATGACTTGGTTGAGCCGCCTGGCATCTAAACAAACTCGAATAGTCTCATCTTTTTTTATGGTTGTTACCAAAGGGCTACAAAATGGACTAGTGGACCTCTCAATCACCCCCCACTCTTCCATTTTGTTCAACTCTGTTTGTACGGCGGGTCGATGTGCGAAAGGGACCGGATATGGCCGGACCGAAAAAGGAGTGGGATCAGACAGAACTATGGAATGTTCGTACCCAGAAATTCTCCCCGGCACTTCCGAAAAAATATTTTTATATCGTCACAGTACGTTTAATGAAAGGCACAACAGTAGGGTTTTTTTATGAAAAAATTCAACAAAACACTCACGATGCCATAGTTTTATACTTAGAAAATGATATCAACGATGAAATAACCCTGAACGACTTCGATCTAAATCACATAACAGATTTTCATTTCAAGCGTAAATTAGAGACTCTCTTATCAGAATATTCTCATGTGTTTTCGAAATCCATGAGGCGAATGGGACTAACGGACTTGACCCAACATGAAATTGAAATCTTAAAAAACACTAAACCCATCGAAAGCCACCCTTATAGAGTGTCGCAAAAAGAAAGGGAGATAATAAATGATCAAATTGAAGAAATGTTAGAAAATAACATGATTAGACCTTGTCATTCTTCCTGGGCCAGTCCGATCGTTTTGGTAAAAAAGGAAGATGGTACCACTATATTTTGTGTAGATTATCATAAACTGAATAACGTCACGAAAAAATCAACATATCCTATTCCGAACATCGACGATATTCTGACATATTTAGGCGGCGCAAAATATTTTAGTAGTTTGGATATGTTTAGTGAATACCATCAGGTGAAAATTGGGGAGCAGTCGAAACAATATACTGCCTTTGTTGCACAAGGCCATGGGTCGTTTGAGTTTAATGTCCTTTGTTCCGGTCTTTGCAATGCCCCCGGGACGTTTCAAGAACTAGCAGATAGAGTTTTTCATGGAATGAAGTGGAAAGATGTCCTCATATATCTTGATCACATCATTGTCTTTTCCAAAACCTTGAAGAAACACTTAGAAAAATCAAAAAGAGTATTCGAAAGGCTAGAAAACGCAGGGTTAACGTTAAAACCGAGTAAATGTCGGTTTGCGAAAACCGAAGTTATGATTTTGGGACATAAAGTCAGTGAACAGGGAATTTTTCCGGATGAAGAGAAATTAGTTGCAATAAATGAAATGCCACAACCTGAATCCGTGAAAAACACTCAAAGTTTCTTAGGGCTCTGTAACTATTATAGAAAATTTATAAGAAATTTCTCTATATTGGCTAGACCAACATTTTGACCCTAACATCGGTTGCGAACTAAGGGTTGATGCTTCAAGGGTTGGAATTGGAGCTGTTCTACTGCAAGCCGGAAAAGACGGGGGAAATTACCCAATAGCTTACGTCAGTCGAAGCTTATCGAATGCTGAAAAGAATTATTCTATTACTGAATTAGAAGGGCTAGCCGCAATTTGGGCTTTAGGATATTCACGGCACTTGATTCAAGGTAGACCAGTCGAAATCGTATGGAAGAGAGCCTATACTTCCATCCGAGGCTAATTTGATCCAGCCTTCAAACTCTCCTGATGTATTGGAAATCAGAGAAAAAGCACTAGCAGTTCGGAATGCAGCAATTGAAAATATCAAAAAGCGGCAGGGTAAGGACAAACAATATTATGATCAGAAGCACAGACACGTCGAATACAACATAGGAGATCAAGTAAAAATTTTTTCACCTAGGAGAAAAGTCGGCAGGAGCACGAAACTTTTACTTAAGTACTTTGGACCCTATGAAATTACTAGGAAAATTGGCGAGGTAGATTATGAAATACGGAAAGGCCCATCAGCGAATGCAAAGAAAGAGGTGGTGAATGTGAGTCGCATTTTACCCTATAATGACCCGTGGACTCCAGAGCCGATACCTGACCTTGATTAACTGTACATATTTATATTTTTTCTACATTCATGCAAAAAACAGATTTTCATTGAACTATATTCAGTGGAGAAAAAAGTTCTTTATTGCACTTAGTGCAATGAAGTTTTTATTGCACTCATCTGTCATTCTACTTGAACGTGCTGTCATCATGACAAACATTTTCTATAATGCAACTGTGGTTATAGAAACGTCAGTCAAAAATTAATTCTGACAATTAACAGAATTGTACCTAGTGCCGCACCTCAATAAATCATTTTTTGCTTTTTGCATGAACGTAGAAGAAATGTTGTATGCAACTTGTGCATAAATTGTTTATTGCACTCGACGTGTTGTCCAACTCGGCATAACGGCCTCGTCGGACAATTTCACGTCGAATGCAATAAACATTCACTTTTTGCACTTGTTGCATAAATAACTATTATGTCCCCATATTTTTTTTACATATGCTCGAGTTTTAGTATGTAGATTTATATTGAGTCGAACCAACAAATTCCATTGAAATAGATAATTATAATGGATTTTCGATACGCATAATGTAGAAATATAAGTAATAATAGTAGTTTTGATATATCAACAGGTTCCTACCTCTCTACCTGATAGGCTTGATCAGGAGTGAGAAATTGGAAATCACGGCAGGGGCGTTTTGGAGACCCCTCCCATTCACAATCAGTTATGAGGCAACAATACCTCTTTTATATCAATCAAAATGGCACGAACAAATTTTGAAAGAAAAAAGACAGTTTTCTGGAGAATGCACTAATGATCCGAATAATAGACCCGAATGTTTTTTGTTACATAATTTAGATTTATCAGAATCTTCTTTTGAAAAGGAATTTGAACTTTTAGGAGAAAGTTGGAGTACTAATTTCCTGAGAATATATGTTAATGAACCGAGTATAATAAGTAGGAGTAGAAGATCACTTGATTTCCTAGGTGAGGGTCCCTCTTGGTGCTGTGGGGTTGCTACCCTTCAAAAATTGGATAGATTAGTCACAAACGAAAATAAATTGAGATTTCAAATTGACAAACTTACTGACGGACTATCGAAAAATCTGACAAAAATTTCAGATGATTCAAAAAAGTTATCAGAATATGAAAAATCCATAGGTGAAGCTTTCAATGAAACAGAATTTAGAATTCATAATTTAGAGTATTTTGTAAGAGACATGAAAAATGAAATTCTCAGTAGTGAACGGAATCAGGAAAGTATAATGGTTAAAATTTATAGAATCACAGACGTTGAAGAGGGGGTTGATCAAGATGATTAATAATGTTTCGTTTGCATATCAATGAGAATCTGGATCGTTGATAATAGTCTAAAATAGTTGAACAAAAAGGATAGAAAAGTAAAAGGGTTGAGGGAAGAGCCGGAAACGTGGTATTTCGATGATCATTTAGGTTTCCAAAAAGAATTTACAAATTATGTGTTCCTTGCGGTCTACTCCTAATGGATGCCATATAGTCAAAGGGCCCTGACTGCACCCATCAGAACTACACCAAAAGATGACAACTAAGTACTAAAAAGTACTAAGTTGGGTAGAAATACGCTAGTTCATAAATGTATCCTTTTGGTACTCATATGATGAAATCAAAAAAAAATATAAATAAATAAATAAAAAAAAATCTATATGAATGATTTATGTTGAGAATCGTCCAAGTTATTTGTCAATTGCAAATAACTCGTTATTTTCCTCATTGATTCAGATTAATGAGAAATTACTGAAATTAGGGAAATTGTCAAAGGATGAAGTGAGAAAAGAAGAAATGTTCAAATGCTCATACTAGGTAGCAGAATAATGAATTCAAGTTACTGAATGTGATGATTATATCTGTTTTGAAGACATCGAACGAAGACCAAGCTGATTGTAGAGGATATTTTTTTTATTTTTTTTCTGAGAACCTGTACTAATCTTCAATAGAATGAAATCATTGTAGTATTTCAAGCAAGGGTAGATAGGGTTAGTTGAAGGAATAAAAAGAGGTGTAATTGATCAATTACCATATAGAAATATTTATGTAAGTTGTTAATCACATCAAACAAGAAAAACTTCGATTGAAAAGTTTAAAAAAAAATTTTCCTAAGAATTTACTTGGTGTATATTTCCTGTTACATGTTCAACAAGAGATGAGCCATCACAACGGATTCTGGGACACATACACTCACGAAGAAGAGAGCCTAAGGAAATGAAGCCAATGCCTCCTATGCTCTTATCTCCATGCCACGCCCAGGGGTCTCATACTGCGAATGGAAGATCTAAGAAGTGACCATGCAAGGACAATACAGAAAACCTCTGTTTGCTGGGACGGAAACCCACCTAGTCGTTTCTACTTTGGGAAGTATAATCGTATGAATATGGCATCTGCGTGAAGTTTAATAACCTGGTTGAAGAGTCTGCGAAGAGGACGGAAAAAGGGACAGTGATACCTTCATACCTTACGAAAATCCTGTAGGGTGAACTGTCACGGCCCGATGCCCACCAGGAGTCAGACCACCTTCACAACCTACGGGACACCAAGCGTCAAGTCGCAGCAATGTAGAAGTTACCAGCAGACCAAGTAATCGATATTGATCATGTGGAGATCATGTTCCTCAGCAAGGCACTCCACTGCAGTTCCCAGAACTCCCATCGATGATGAACCAGCGAGGCAGAGAGTCGGAGGATTATTAAATTGTATTATATTATAATATTCCTTGTGACTGTTGTGAGTGGACAGGACTGGACTTAGTTTTTTAAGCCCCTCGACTTATCTTGTGAGTGGACAGGGCTGGACTCAGTTTTTTAAGCCCCTAGACCTATCTTGTGAGTGGACAGGGCTGGAATTAATTTTTTTGAGCCCCTTGACTTGTGTGTTGTGGTGGACTCAAATGAAAGACATAAGTATTTTTTTTCATATCATTAATTTTTTTTATTATTCATTGATAGACCTTGGTTTTCATCCATTGATTTTTTTTTCTTTTTTTCTTCATCTGCTCTCAATTTTGAGGTAACCTCAGAGCTGAGGGGCCAGCTTTTCCATGGTGGAGGAAAATATGTCAAGATATAATGATCATTCGTATTTTATTCAGTTATTCTAAATAGAAATTTTTTGTCTTTTCCTAGTAAATATATTTTTCATAGCTAATTTTGCATTTCCGGAAGACAGTCCAGTCGATCGTAGTTGCCAGGAAATCAGGAATTCAATTTCAATCAGTATTATTTTGATTTGCAATCTTTTTACCAGGTCGCTGGCACCTATGATCAGGTAGATTATCGCTGACGGAGTATTTCTCGAAACAAGGAATATCGAGTTTGATAAAAAAAGCCGGCAATACGATTAAAGATCGCGGGTAGTGCGATCACGCGTTTCATTCTTGAAGTAAGTTTTAGTTTTTCGACACACCGCGCCCCTTGAGTTCCACCCCCATGGAGAAGCACGCTATTGGTGGGTACATGATTTCTATGTTATATTTATGTTTCATTTTTATATAACCTCACATACTATGTGTTCTGGTTATTTGGTCTCGTTGACGCTAGACATCTCTTGTTTTTTATTTCACACTCATTTTTGTAGTCTCTCAATTTACACCCCTATGTGAGCGTATGATTGAATAAAAATTCATGAATTCGTTAAGTTGAATCTGGCCCCATTCTTCTGCTGCCAAGCGAGTAACCCCTCACTGGTCATAGGTTTGAATGTCTAGGAAAGGATTAGGAGTACTTACAATTCTACCCCTAGAGATTTAAACGTGACAATATACCCTTCAAAGTCGTTTTATAGGGTCACTGCGAAGGTATCTGCTTCAACTGTATGCATGTCAGATGCTAGACTGCAGAGTTACAGTGTGAACATAGTCGAAGTCGAAGTTTCTTGTTCTGCAAGCTGTGTGCGATATACCCGCTTGGAAGTCGTCTTATTTGATCAATGCGAACTTGTCTGCTTCATTAGTGTCCATGTGAGATGATAGGATAGAGAGAAATAGTGTGTACTACGATGAAGTCGATGTATCCCCATTTGCCGGTTGAACTCGCTATATACCCTCCAGAGTCGTCTTTTATGGTGACTGCAATCGTATCTGCTTCAACTGTATGCATGTCAGATTCTAGACAGCAGAGTAACAATGTTAACATAGTCGAAGTTGGAGTTTCTTGTTCTGCAAGCTGTGAGATGTGAGATGATAGGAAGGAGAGATATAGTGTGCACGGCGATGAAAACGATGTTTCTTCATTTGCCTATTGTTCTTGTTATATATCCTTCAAAGTCGTCTTATACGGTCACTGCAATGATATTTGCTACAACTGTATGCATGTCAGATGCTAGACTGCAGAGTTACAGTGTGAACATAGTCGAAGTCGAAGTTTCTTGTTCTGCTTCAACTGTATGCATGTTAGATGCAAGACAGAAGAGTTACAGTGTAAACAAAGTTGAAGTCAAGGTTTCTTGTTGTGCAAGTTTTGTGCGTTATATCCGCTTGGAAGTCGTCTCATATCATCGCGAACCCCGTCTGCTACGATAGTATCCATGTGAGATGATAGGATAGAGAGATTGAGTGTGCACACCGATGAAGTCGATGTATCTTCATTTGCCTATTGAACTTGTTATGTACCCTTCGAAGGCATCTTATACGGTCATTGCAAACGTATCTGTTCCAACTGTATGCATGTCAGATGCTAGGCTGCAGAGTTACAGTGGAAACATGGTCGAAGTCGGAGTTTCTTGTTCTGCAAACTGTATGCGTAATACCCGCTAGTAAGTCGTCTTATATGGTCAATGCAAACTTGTCTGCTTCAATAGTGTCAATGTAAGATGATATATAGTGGGACTTGTGCTCATAGAACTATTTCAAATCCAATTTTTCACTACTGCTCCCACACTTACCAAGATTTATAAAACACTGTGCATTGTTAATGTTAAAAGAACAACAAAAAAGAAGAAGAAAACTCCTACCTGACATATGTCTCTATAATTATTCCATGTCATTCTTGTCATCTTTTTGTAATGTCAGTCAAATTTCCTTTACATAATCTTGTGATCAACATTTCTAAATTAACCTCATCATATTGTAGTCTCCCTCGTGTTCTATCACATTAAAGGATGGTACAAAAATGTTCAACTCCTTCCAAAAGAAGAAAGAAGGAAAAATATTACAAAAACTACCAATATGTTTAAATAAATAAATAAAAAAAAACATCACAAAAATACCACACTGCTGTGAATCATGAATTGGTTGAGGTACGTATCTCTCTTTTCTTCTTTAGATTCATGTTCATCATCATCACCCTACAATGTCGAACATTATTTACAGTGCCAAAAAATTCCAACAATAAATTGACAAAGCCCATGGCCATGGGCGAAACGTTTCTAGTCTGCAAACCAAAAAATAACAGGATTCAAGAATATCCCTCAACAAACAAATGTGAACAATGTCGAAGTTCCTTGTTGTGCGAGTTGTGTGCGTTATATCTGCTTGGAAGTTGTCTCATATGGGCATTGCAAACTCGTCTGCTTCAATAGTATCTATGTGAGATGATAGGATGAAGAGTGTGCACACCGATGAAGTCGATGTATCTTTATCACTTGCTATATACCCTCCAAAGTCGTCTTTTATGGTCACTGCGATCATATCTGCTTCAACTGTATGCATGTCAGAAGCTAGACTGCAGAGTTCATGTGTAAACATAGTCGTATTCGGAGTTTATTGTCCTGCAAGTTGTGTGCGTTATATCCGCTTAGAAGTCATCTCATATGGGCATTGCTAACTCGTTTGCTTCGATAGTATCCATGTGAGATGATACGATAGAGATAGAGTGTTCACACCGATGGAGTCGATGTGACTTCATTTGCCAATTCAACCCATTATATACTCTCCAGAGTCGTCTTATACGGTCACTGCTATCGTATTTGCTTCAACTGTATGCATGTCAGATGCTAGACTGCAGAGTTACAGTGTAAACATAGTCGAAGTCGGAACTTATTGTTCTGCAAACTGTATGCGTTATACTTGCTTGGAAGTCGTCTTATTTGGTCAATGCAAATTTGTCTGGTTCAATAGTGTCAATGTAAGATGATAGGATAGAGAGATTAGTGTGCAGAACGATGAAGTCGATGTATCTTCGTTTGCCTATTTTATTCGTATTATACCCTTCAAAGTCGTTTTATAGGATCATTGCAATGGTATCTGCTCCAACTGTATGCATGTCAGAAGCTAGACTGCAGAGTTACAGTGTGAACATAGTCGAAGTCGAAGTTTCTTGTTCTGCAAGCTGTGTTCGATATACCCGCTTGGAAGTCTTCTTATTTGGTGAATACGAACTTGTCTGCTTCAATGGTGTCCATGTGAGATGATAGGATAGAGAGATATAGTGTGTACTACGATGAAGTCGATGTATCCCCATTGGCCTGTTGTGCTCGCTATATACCCTCCAGAGTCCCTTTCACGGTCACTGCAATCGTATCTGCATCAACTGTATGCATGTCAGATTCAAGACTGCATACAGTGCAAACATAGTCAAAGTCGAAGTTTCTTGTTCTGCAAATTGTGTGCGTTATTCCAGCTTGAAAATCGTCTCATATGAGCATTGCGAACTCATCTGCTTCAATAGTATCCATTTGAGATGATAGGATAGAGAGATAGAGTGTGCACGCCGATGAAGTCGATGTATCTTCATCTGCCTATTGTACTTGCTATATACTCTCCAAAGTAGTCTTATACGGTCCCTGCCATCGTATCTGCTTCAATTGTATGCATGTCAGATTCTAGACAGCAGAGTTACAGTGTAAACATAGTCGAAGTAGGAGTTTCTTGTTCTGCAAGCTGTATGCGATATACCCGCTTGGAAGTCGTTTTATATGGTCAATGCGAACTTGTCTGCTTCAATAGTATCCATGTGAGATGATAGGAAAGAGAGATATAGTGTGCACGATGATGAAAACGATGTATCTTCATATGCCTGTTGTTCCCGTTATATACCCTCCAGAGTCGTCTTAAACGGTCACTTTCATTATATCTGCTCCAACTGTATGCATGTTAGATGATAGACGGCAGAGTAACAGTGTAAACAAAGTCGATGTCGAAGTTCCTTGTTGTGCAAGTTGTGTGCGTTATATCCGCTTGGAAGTTATCTCATATGAGCATTGCAAACTTGTCTGCTTCAATAGTATCCATGTGAGATGATAGGATAGAGAGTGTGCAGACCGATGAAGTCGATGAATCTTTATCTGTCTATTGCACTTGCTATATACCCTCCAAAGTCGTCTTTTAGGGTCACCGCGATCATATCTGCTTCAAATGTATGCAAGTCAGGAGCTAGACTGCAGAGTTTATGTGTAAACATAGTCGTAGTCGGAGTTTATTGTACTGCAAGTTGTGTGCGTTATATCCGCTTAGAAGTCGTCTCACATGGGCATTGCGAACTCGTTTGCTTCGATAGTATCCATGTGAGATGATAGGATAGAGATGGAGTGTGCACACCGATGAAGTAGATTTAACTTCATTTGCCTATTCAACTTATTATATTCTCTCCAGAGTCGTCTTATAAGGTCACTGCTATCGTATTCGCTTCAACTGTATGCATGTCAGATGCTAGACTGCAGAGTTACAGTGTAAACATAGTCGAAGTCAAAGTTTCTTGTTCTGCAAACTGTGTGCGTTACACCCGCTTGAAAGTCGTCTCATATGGGCATTGCGAACTCGTCTGCTTCAATAGTATCCATGTGAGATGATAGAATAGAGAGATAGAGTGTGCACACCGATGAAGACGATGTATCTTCATCTGCATATTGTTCTTGCTATATACCCTCCAAAGTCGTCTTAAATGGTCACTGCGATCATATCTGCATCAAATCTATGCATGTCAGATGCTAGACTGCAGAGTTACAATGTAAACATAGTCGAAGTCGATGTTTCTTGTTCTGCAAGCTGTGTGCGTTAAACCTGCCTGGAAGTCGTCTAATATGGTCAATGCGAACTTGTCTGCTTCGATAGTGTCCATGTGAGATGATAGGAGAGTGAGATATAGTGTGCACGACGATGAAAATGATGTATCTTCATTTGCCCATTGTTCTCGTTATATACCCGTTATTTACCCTTCATTATACGGTCACTGCCATCCTATCTGCTTCAACTGTATGTATGTCAGATTTCAGACAGCAGAGTTACATTGTGAACATAGTCGAAGTCGGAGTTCCTTGATCTGCAAGCTGTGTGCGTTATACGCGCTTGAAAGTCGTCTCATATGGGCATTGCGAACTCGTCTGCTTTAATAGTTTTCATGTGAGATGATAGGATAGAGAGAAATAGTGTGCACTACGATGAAGTCGATGTATCTTCATTTGCCTATTGAACTTGTTATATACCCTTCAAAGTCATCTTATACGGTCATTGCAATCGTATCTGCTTCAACTGTATGCATGTCAGATGCTAGACTGCAGAGTTACTGTGAAAACATAGTCGAAGTCGGAGTTTCTTGTTCTGCAAACTGTATGCGTTATACCCGCTTAGAAGTCGTCTTATATGGTCAATGCGAACTTGTCTGCTTCGAAAGTGTCATTGTAAGATGATAGGATAGAGAGATATAGTGTGCAGAACGATGAAGTCGATGTATCTTCGTCTGCCTATTTTACTCGTAATATACCCTCGAAAGTCGTTCCATAGGGTCACTGCAATGATATCTGCTCCAACTGTATGCATGTCAGATGCTAGACTGCAGAGTTACAGTGTGAACATAGTCGAAGTCGAAGTTTCTTGTTCTGCAAGCTGTGTGCGATATACCCGCTTGGAAGTCATTTTATATGGTCAATGCGATATTGTCTGCTTCAATAGTGTCCATGTGAGATGATAGGATAGAGAGATATAGTGTGTACTACGATGAGGTCGATGTATCTCCATTTGCCTGTTGTACTCGCTATATACCCTCCAGAGTGTCTTTCATGGTCACTGCAATCGTATCTGCATCAACTGTATGCATGTCAGATTCGAGACTGCAGAGTTACAGTGTGAACATAGTCAGAGTTGAAGTATCCTGTTCTGCAAATTGTGTGCGTTATATTAGCTTGAAAGTCGTCTCATATTGGCATTGCGAACTCGTCTGCTTCAATAGTATCCATGTGAGATGATAGGATAGAGAGATAGAGTGTGCACATCGATGAAGACGATGTATCTTCATCTGCATATTTTTCTTGCTATATACCCTTCAAAGTCGTCATATATGGTTACTGCGATTAGATCTGCATCAAATTTATGCATGTCAGTTGCTAGACTGCAGAGTTACAATGTAAACATAGTCGAAGTCGATGTTTCTTGTTCTGCAAGCTGTGTGCGTTAAACCTGCTTGGAAGTCGTCTAATATCGTCAATGCAAACTTGTCTGCTTCGATAGTGTCCATGTGAGATGATAGGAAAGTGAGATAAAGTGTGCACGACGATGAAAATAATGTATCTTCATTTGCCTATTGTTCTCGTTATATACCCGTTATTTACCCTTCATTATACGGTCACTGCTATCGTATCTGCTTCAACTGTATGTATGAATGAATGAATGAATGAATGAATGAATGAAATTGAATGAATGAATGAAATTTTATTGAAAATAGGAAATCCTAATACACGAAAATTTGTAGGTACAAAATATTCTGAACAATAAAGTTATAAACTAAGTATACAATTCCGATATAAAAAAATATACAATAAAAGACCAATCATTTGGTGAGCAATATTAATAATAGGATATATAAAACTAAATCAATTACTACAAATAAGACTTTATATAAATACTGTCAGTTGTGTGGAAGGTCTGAACAAAAATGGAGGTTTATCTTCTAATATGCAAAACTACATTTCTTTTGAACTCAACAACAGTTTTAGAATCTTTAATGATTTCAGGTAGTTCATTATATTCCTTCAAGCCCTTATGAAATAGGGACTTCATTGTATTACACATATTGACACGTTGTATATAAAAATTTTCTTTATTTCTCGTATGATACCCATGGATTTGACTGCTGTATTTGAGAAATTCATTTAGATATGTAGGTACCATGTTGTGAGTTATTTTAAAGATATAAATCATAGCATTTAAGTAGAATCTGTCCGAAACTGGTAGCCACTGTAATGTGTCAAGCATAAGGGAGATGTTAGTGTATCTGTTACATTTTAATATTATTCTCATTCCCCTGTTTTGAAGCTTTTGAAGTGCATTTATTTTGTTCGCAGCAAATGTATACAATAAGCTCGCACAGTATTCGAAATGTGGTTGTATGATTGTATTGAATACAGTAATTTTAGAAAAACTCGAAATATTTTGCGAAATTCTACTGAAGAAGAATAATTTTTTACATATTTTTTTATAAATGTATGAAAAATGAGAGTCAAATGACAGAATGTTGTCAATCATGAATCCGAGATACTTGAATTCTTTCACATATTCTATCGTCTCATTGTCTATGGTAAGAGTACAGTTGTTGATATTGATGTTTGAATATCTATAGGATGTTGTCAGAATCATTGCTTTAGTTTTGGTAGTGTTTAGCTTGAGCCTGTTATTATTTAGGTACGTACTAACTAGTGCCAATGATTCATTCATTTTTTCTGCAGCATGATTAAGGTTGTTACTTGATACTGAAAGATTCTAGATAGCAGAGTTACTGTGTGAACATAGTTGAAGTCGGAGTTCCTTGATCTGCAAGCTGTGTGCGTTATACCCGCTTGAAAGTCGTCTCATATGGGCATTGCGAACTCGTCTGCTCCAATTGTTTCCATGTGAGATGATAGGATAGAGAGATATAGTGTGCACTACGATGAAGTCGATGTATCTCCATTTGCCTATTGAACTCGTTATATACCCTTCAAAGTCATCTTATACGGTCATTGCAATCGTATCTGCCTCAACGGTATGCATGTCAGATGCTAGACTGCAGATTTACTGTGAAAACATAGTCGAAGTCGGAGTTTCTTGTTCTGCAAACTGTATGCGTTATACCCGCTTAGAAGTCGTCTTATATGATCAATGCAAACTTGTCTGCTTCAAAAGTGTCAATGTGAGATGATAGGATAGAGAGATATAGTGTGCAAAACGATGAAGTCAATGTATCTTCGTTCGCCTATTGTACTCGTTATATACCCCTGAATTTCACGAAAAAAAAAAAAAAAAAAAAAAAAAAAAAAAGAAAAAGAAAAAAAGAGAGTACTGGAAGGATTAAAGTCACCAGTACTCAACGGGGTAGAAATTCCGTTCGCCCTAGAGGCAAAATACTTAGGAGTCATCTTTGACCATAAGTTAACATGGAATCAACACCTACAAAAAATTGTTCAAAAAAGTACAGTAGCCTTCAATCTGTGCAGACGAATGTGCGGAAAAAATTGGGGACTGCAACCAAAAATGACCACATGGCTCTATGCCAGCGTCATCAGGCCTATGATAGCATATGGGTCAGTAGTTTGGTGGCCAAAGACACAACAGGCTGGAGTGATTCGAAGGCTCAGTGCTATTCAAAGGCAAGCTTGCCTGAGTGCCACTGGTGCAATGAAAACCACTACAAATATATATTCAAGGCGAAGCCAGAGCAGTCGTGAGTAGATTGTCAAGGGGTCAAGCACCCATAAGCAACGCGCACGGTAAATACTATAGAAAGCTATATGAAGAGTTGGAAAGCGACCCCATCATGGGAATGCCAACGGATGGCATAATTCCAAAATATAGCTTTGAAAAAACTTTTAAAATAAGTATAACGGACAGAGAGGCATGGAAGGAAGGACCTCCTATCAATGCAGACATTGCTGTCTATACGGACGGCTCCAAAACTGAGTTTGGACCAGGAGCTGGTATTTATGGGGCCAAGCCAAAGACAAGAATCTCACTGAGCTTAGGTAAATACGCGACGGTGTTTCAGGCAGAAATTATTGCAATACATCATTGAAAGAATTGATAAGGCAAGAGTTTAAAGGCAAAACCATTGCAATCTATTCAGATAGCCAGGCGGCAATCAAAGCAGTCAACTCTATGCGAGTTAACTCAAAACTAGTATGGGATTGCTTAGAAACCCTAAATGCACTGGGCAGTCAGAACAGACTGACCCTAGCATGGGTACCAGCACATACAGGGTACGAGGGCAATGAAGAGGCAGACTCACTTGCCCGAGCAGGAGCAAACAAAGCTCTGAATGGCCCAGAACCCTTCTGTGGTATTGCGAAAGCTATACAAAAGACTAGTATCAAATCATGGATGCAAACCAAATCTCAAGAATGGTGGAACAAATCGCCAGGAATGAGACAGGCAAAAGAGTTTATTAAAAAACCATCGCCAACATTCACAGAATGTCTACTAAGCCAGAAACGAAGTTCAACTAGAATACTAGTGGGACTTCTCACAGGGCATTGTAGGCTCAACAAACACATGAGTACGATAGGTCTGACTGAAGAACTGCTGTGCAGGTTCTGTCAGGAAGAGGAGGAAACAGCAGTACACATACTTTGCCACTGTGAGGGCTTGTCAAGACTAAGATTCCTTACGCTGGGTGAGGAAAAACCAGAAGCCCAGAGATACACAGGGGATCTGAAAGCTAGCCTATGGAGTCTCATAGAGAAGACGGGGCTAGCCGAAGAACTCTAATCGATTTTGAGGACAGACACAATAGATCTGTGTGTGTGTGTGTGTGTGTGTGTGTGTGTGTGTGTGTGTGTGTGTGTGTGTGTGTGTGTGTGTGTGTGTGTGTGTGTGTGTGTGTGTGTGTGTGTGTGTGTGTGTGTAGGTGTGTGTGTGTGTGTCATGAAATTTTGATGTGTCCTCGTAAGATGGATCCTCAACGGACGCCCAGTTCCGTCACACACCGATAGGTAGCGCATCGAAAAAACTATATACACAGAGTATCCACCATCTAGGCCTAATGCGAGGACAATCGATACACACTGTGTGTATAATGAACACCAATGGAATGCTCCCATTCAAAATTTGAATGGGGCTGACGGAAACTATACACAACACTCCTAGCGAGGGCACTGAATCCAGTAAAATACATAATATCCCGACAGTTGTTTTCAGTAATACGGTAGTTTAGCGGAATCGTTTTATAATTTGTGGTTTTGTACTAGGTAGCTCGAAGTATTAATTTGTTATTGTCTATATATTTCAAGAGCTAATGCTCAGTTTTCCTACCACATAACTTATAGTATCAAGATGGAATATGATGTGATGTCTAATGAATAATTTCATCTATTTATTACGGAATGTCCAAACGAAGGACTCATTAGTTTTCTTACTCATGAACCGAAGATAAACGTTCAGATATACCGGGTGACACAGACACATGGTATACTCCCATTTTCTCATTTGTTCTTCTAGCTATATTTCTGGAATTCGGAACATCGCATATGCTCTCTAGAGGACACTTTTACACATTTTCTCACCTTCTCACCTTCTCGTTTTCCAGGAAATGACTTCAACTTTCGATTCACAAACGAAACACCCTATATTTCATTTCATAATTGGTTAGAGATTATTATAACGGATTCTACGATACCAGGTTTGATTGGGTTATTTCAAATGACCACGAAGATATTTGAGTTCGGAGTTTCCATATGATCAATGGGTGTGACGGCGCAACATCGAAACTTCTATTTCTGTCACACACACGAAATATCTTGCAGAAAACATTTGCATAAGCTGCCTTCGTGTAGCAAGTCCTGAAATTATTAAGTGAACATGTGAAAAAGAGGGGGTATTCCGGAACAATTATTCAACGTATGCTTTTTCACTCAATGCAATTGAATTATGTGGTGTGCATACATCAAATGATTTTTCCTAGTGAATACAAAAAGTGCATGTGCAAAAAATTTTCACAGCGCATGTGCACGCCACGATTGTATGCAAAGAAGTTCATCGTGTGATACAAGTTACACTAAAAATAGGTCTGTGAAAAAGCATACGTTAAATAATAGTTCAACAATACCCCTTCTTTGTTACATGTTCACTAAATAATTTCAGTACTTCTTACATGAAAGCAGCGTATGCAATTATTTTCCTGCGGGATATTTTTTTCAAATTTCAACGAAGACCAATTTGCAAGCATTGAATAATCGTTCAGAATCTTCAAATTCCAATGCCAATTCGAATTTGAGTGGTAATGCCGCTGCATGCGAGCACACTTAGATACCTGTCTAGTACATTTTTTTATCGCTTGGAGCGCACGAAAGGAAATCTCTATAATGTTCAAAGAACATCGTGCGTTCCTAGGGAGAATAGGAAAAGGAGGTAGGTATTGGAAGATGCATACAATGAAAAAACGTTGAACAAAATCTGTCATTACCGGCCAAACTATTAGGAAAATATCTGGTGAAGTTCACAACAAAGTGATAGAGTTTCTCAAAATGATAAAATATACAACGTGTTCAATTTGAAATTTCTGAGTGGCAACTACTTCCTAGTAGAAGCGACAACGCTACAGTGTTTGAAATATTTTTATATACAGGGTTAGTCACGAGCAACATGGCGGACTCTGACTAAATGGGAACATATTATGAAATTTCAGTACACCATCAGTTTCGTAGCGGGCTCTGAATTCTATATACGTTTCGAAAATATTCGGCATACCAAAGTTTCGATTTTTCACGGAACATCCTGTATTTTATTGTATTTCGAGGTTCTACTTGAAGAGTTGATTTCATCGATCTATCACAACATAGCACACTCGCGGTTTAGCGGGCATGATGACGGACATATAGGGGTGTGAAAAATATATATTTTTATTGTTTAGGAATTTTTTGTCTCGAAACTATTCATTATTGATCATAACGGCTTATATGACACACATCTTGACTTTTTATTCACTGTCTACTGACATTTAACTGAAGCAAATATAGAGTGATTCATAATTTAGATTTCTGAACTACCATACAAATGCAGGATGGTTTGCAATTTAGATTCCTGAACCACCAAACAAATGCAGGGTGGTTCACATTTTTGATTTGTGAACCACCCCGTATTTGTTTATAGTGTATGATGAATTGGTATTCATCGTACAGGTCGTGGAAAGAAATTCAGAATTGAGAAAACCCAATAACGTTTCTGTGATTAGAGGTATGTCAAAACAAATTTCCATCGTTCAAGTTTGAACCCCTTGATTGGGTATAGAAGTATTGAAAAGGAATATTCTCAGACATATTAGGAGCATGAAGAAAATATTAAGAAATATACTGAGAATTCGTTTGTGTTCAGTAGATATAATTCAATGTTCATCGTGGCGAGAAAGAATTTATATTTTTATCAGATAGATAATGCGAATTTTAATTCTTCTTGATATGTACCATTTTCCATTTTTTTATGTTCATAATAAATCTGATGAGAATATTCCTTTTCAACACCCTGTATTTGTTTTGATTAAATGTTATTATGTAGTAAATCAAAAGTGAAGATAGGAAGATACAAGCCATTTCGACCAATAATGAATAGTTTTAACACCAAAAATTTCTCTAAAGTTGAAAAACCTATATTTCATCATTCCCGCAAGACTCCAAGTGTGTGATAGATCGAGCTTCTTCAGAAACAAACTGAAAAGGAGTAAAATACATAGTGTTCCATGAGAGAAAACGCAACTTTGGTATTCCACACCCTTGCAGAGCACCCTGTACATTGGTGAATATTCTCAATACGTAATTTCCAGAGCCCTTTACGAAACTGGAATGATGAAATTTCATTACGATGACAAAAACAGGAATATGACATGTTCCCGTTTCCCCGTCAGAGTCCATCTCGTACTCGTGATTCACTATGTATAGATCAAAACATCACTGATATTTCGGATTTTCTACATAATAACCCTTCTCGAATCTTATACCACTCGACATTTATTTTATTTTCTCCAAGCGGCAGGGAAAGTGGCTTTTTCCTGACACTTGACAGACAGGAAAGGTGTACTTTCTCTGCCCAGACAGGAAAAGTTTGTTGCTATGCAACTTTCCAAGAAATGTGAATGAAATTGGTAATCAAAATCGACACTGACATTGGGTGAACACAAAATGATGGAGTTATCAATAAATGATAACACAAAATTGGTGTCATAACATTCGGAGAAAATATTATATGTTTCACACGGCAGTAAATGTAGATTGACTGCCTTGGCTGAATTCCTAGCTTCGCTACGCACGGCTATGAACTATCAGTCGCGGCAGTCAATCTGCTCTACTTTCCTGCCTTGTATAACAAATAACTATTTCATATTTATTTAAAACCGAAAGGCACACTGGCTGAAATGACGGGAATATACTCTTATTGATTGCAATGTTTCTTGCCAATTCATGCATCTTCAATTGTCAACATTTCAGAACTCCTTGATGATCTAATTACTGGCGAGAAAAAATGTGATCCCTCTAAAAGCCACTATTGTTGTGCTACTTTGTGAATTATGATAATATCAATATTTTTCATTTACCCAGTATAGTTAGGTCTTGGTGTTTTCTAGACATTCCTTGACTCACTATTACTAATACGACTCTGTGTATTAGTTATTCATGCGAGCTCCTTTTTTTGTCCTCGTACCCTTACATTAAAAAATGGAGTCCTCGTAACAAGTGATATCAATAAGTCTTACAGCGAATACTATTGTTTTCATACCTTTCCTGGAAAATCAAGAACAGAGATAATAAATAATCTTCTCAGTTTGGTTGAATCATTCCTCCTGCGAGGAACTTCGTGCGTCTTAAATTTACTGATTGTGTGTGTTTCTACTGTTTCTTGTGATTGATGTTCGATGATGAAGCGGCGCAGATTTCACACTGTTTCCATGATTGGTTCTATTCAGATCAGTCCATTGATATATGAAATTGGATAAACGTCATTGAAGATTCCTGCTAATTCAATGGAATTTATATCAACTGATATGGAAACATCAATCATTATTGTAATTCAGATTAGTCGATGATTAAAATTCAGAAAACTTCGATGGATAATTTTTTTTCTGAGACCATTAAGTACTTCAATTTTTCACTATCATACTAATATATACCTACAAACACATTATGCATTGGAAAAATTTCATCTGCAGATTGTATTGACAACAATATTAGGTATATTTTTGATAATTGAGAGTGAATTATTCTGTAATGGGGTTACAGTGACTACTTCACAAATTATCATGAAAGTTTGGGCAATCAGGTTTTCCTAATCGAGAAAATCGAATAAGTTTCCATTGTACAAGTCTCACCTTTCCGTTTGAAAAAATTATGGTTCAATGAGAAAAAGGAATGAATGATATTCCAGATTTTTTGGGATTTTCACTCCTCGTTTCTATAAAATAAAAATATGCAAACCATCTGGTTTGTTCTTGGTACACGTATATTGAAATAATACTTATATTTTTATTTTATAAAAACGGGGAAAGAAATTCCCAAAGAATCTGAAATAATCATTTCACCTCTTTGAAATCAATGAAATATAACAACATGACTGAAATATATATTGAACCTCCTATCTCAGTAAGTATTGATATTTGACGCCCAGTTATCAAACATAAATATTATTTGTCGGTATAAAATCTACAAGTGAAATATTACCCATTCAATATGAATCAACTTGTATGTAATTACATTCTGAATCTCCATTAATTTTATATCTTCAATCCACAGAGTACCTACTGATTACGTCCACATCATCAAATAACCTATATAGAAAATATCGAGTTCTTGAAATACTTTTTCACGGTAATCAAATCCCTTCAAATTACATGTAGGATACGTTGGAATTTTCAGAAAAATCATAATTTTCAATGAAATTTACTTCACAGGGAATATTGATTAGACGTATTTGAGACAAATTTGAAATAACCTGACGTTAAGAAATTAAGTTTTCTGACACTAAATAATTAATGCTTCACTTTTCTCAATACCCGTTGACCATGAATTTCAATTCACTATTGTGAATACTGATTGATGTTTTCTCAATATAATTTGACTAAACTGAGTGATAGTCGGTGCACACTATACCGACTGTTTCAATATATTAGAGATGTTCGGTATTATGTCGATTAATGTTGCGACTCAAGGTTACTAAGAATTATTGTTTTCTTTGTCTCAGCTATTTTACCAAATATTAGTAGTAGCTACGATTTATTTTCGCTTTTGTGATACTTTTGAGTTGAATGTGTTTTTGAAAAATAATAGAGATGGAATGTTAGTCACTGTGAAAATATTTGGCATTTTATGTTTTTTGTATGTATTAAAATGTACCTACCCAGGAGATATTTTCTCTGATTTCTTCATCCTCAACCAAGACCCTTTCAAAGCTATAAGCTGAATTATCTCATAATATGATGAGATTGAACAAAGTATTTATGATATTGAAGTTTTATTACTGAAACTCAAAAATTTCACGATAACATTCTTGTGCCATTAACGAAGTGACCTCATTATTTTTTGTTACTTGAATTATCAAAAATGATGTTTTTTGAAAAATTTTGTTCATCGAGAAATGTTTGTATGAGAATGAATTCTCAAATTATTTTACTAGAATGTTAAGATAGCCTCACCAAGATCGAAACTGTTTTTTATTGATTTATTGAAATGTTATCATGCATCTTGATTAGTTTATCGAAGAAAGCGTTATCCAATTTTTATACATAAGTTCCAACATTTTCCCACGTTATCAAACTACACACAAACATAATTTTTTCCAAGGGCATCATAACCATTGCTATTATTTGATGTTCTTCGCTTTTTTAGTGATATTTCTACAAAAAACCTTAAACAAGTAATCAATCATATAAAATGAAGATTGCGCATTTTGGTACTGTTCCGCATGACTGTTACAATGGTTGAAACAGTTATTTTTGTTTCCTTGAAGAGATTTAGAGGGAGAGTTGACCACTGTAACTTTGAGAAACCACGTGATTCAACGTAGGGCCGCCTCGCATGCAACGCCCACCACGTGCTGTCCCAAAGTTAACCTGGTCAGATACTAAACGAATAAAGGTAGAGTGCATTTCGTGTAATGTGTTATAATGTCTTTTTATGAATCTCAGAGCATTTTCAGCTATTAGAAAATCTCTGAGTGTTTTTGTTTTGCTTTGGATGTTGGGGAATTCCGATGTAGCACAACTACATGAATGGACCTGGTTCTACCCCAATGCTAACCTAACTAGGTAGACCATGACACTTAATCATATTGACCCTTTGCATTACTTAACGTATTTGATTTAATAAAAGGATCCGAAGAGTGACAAGGCCTGGTCTTTCGGGCCCTCTATTCATACATATACAGGGTGGTCAGAATTCTGAATTTCAAACTATACCCTATATTTGTTCCATGTAAGCCATTTTGACCAATAATGAATACCTAGTTTCGACACATAAAAATCCTAAAATTGAAAAATCTTGATTTTCAACACCCTATATATATCTGTAGAAACCGAGTGTGATACATTCACGAAATCAGCTTTCCAGGGAGACTCTAAAAATGCAATGAAATACAGGGTGTTCCGTTTGAAAACACAAAGTTACTGCTACTTTCTAGTAGGAGCGGCAACGCAGCATCGTTTCAAATAAACTACGCAACACTAATTTCGTCGCACCCCAAAATGTTGACCATATTGAAATATGAATAACCTTTTTCTGCTTTGAACAATTCGAATTCGATTCACACTGTTCGCTAGCTCAGTGCTTCAGCTATAAACCTGAGGTTTTTCACATTAAATCGCTACAGGGTGTTACCTGAAACTGTGCAAAATTACCGAATTTTCGAAAGGGTCTCAAATGAAGAGAAAAATGTTTTTTCTAACTTTGAAAGCAAAGGCATGAAGATGACCTCATTATCTTGCTACAGTTTTGGAATTGTCATCTTATTTCTTCTATTCACAGAGTGATCTCCAAAAACACAACTTTTCTGTTTTGCAGTCATAACTTTTTTCCTCGTTAACCGATTTTCCGAATCTCAGGCTCATTTCGAACCTGAAACTTATGATGAAGAGGTATGTACAGGGTGGCCCATTATTGTTAGAAAGTGAGATAACGGCTTCGCTGTTTGAGACAAATAAACAAAAATTTCTGAGATGGTTCAAGCTCATGAGCAGCACATTCCTATAATATTTTGCGTTGAACAGGGTGACTCAAAAATACGTGAAGTATAAAAGCTACCTATACTTCTTCTTATAGAACACCATGTATTGTATTGTATTTTCAGATTCTCCATGAGCTGATTTCATCGATCTATCACACTTTAGGTTTGGGGGATGTTATGACAGATTTTGGGGGTGTGAAAAATCTAGATTTTTCAACATTCGGATTTTTTTTGTCAAAAGTACCCATTATTGGTCAAAACGGCATCAATTTCCCCATTTCAACTTTCGATTCACTATCTACTGTCATTTAATTTTGATGGATACAGAGTGATTCATGATTATACTGAATTATTAACCACCCTGTATTCGTTCAAGCCGTTCCGATCAATAATGAGTACTTTTGACACAAGGAATCTCGAAAGATGAAAAATCTCGATTTTCTACACTCCTTATCTCTGTCATCACTTCTTAGAACCAAAAGTATCGAAAATTGAAAAATCTAAATTTTTCACACCCTATATCTCTGTCATAACTTTCCTTCAACCTAAAGTGTGATAGATCGATGACATCAGCTCATAAGGAAGAATCTGAAAATACAATACAATACAGGATATTCCATGAGAAGAAATATGGGTAACTTTGATACGTCACGCATTTTTGAGCCACCCTGTATAACGCAAAATATTTTAGAAATGTGCTGCTCATGTGCTTAGACCATATCTCAGAAAACTTTGTTCATCTGTCTTAAATAGCGGAGTCATTATCTCACTTCCTCGCACTAATCGGCCACCGAGTGGGTCACCCTGTACATATCTCTTCCTCTGAAGTTTCAGATCCAAAATGAGCCTGAGATTTGGAAAATTGGTCGACGAGGAAAAAAGTTATGACTGCAAAACCGAAAAGTTATTTTTTTGAAATCACTCTGTAAATGAATTAAATAAGGAGACGATTCAAGAACTGTCCCAAGATAATGAGGTCATCTTCATGATTCTGCCGTCAAAGTTGTAAAAAAAAAATGTTTCCTCATTTGGGACCATTTTGAAAATTCCGAAATTTTGCACAGAATCAGGTAACACCCTGTAGCGATTTTATGTGAAGAACCTTATGTTCTGAAGAAGTACGAGATTATAGCTGAAGGACTGAGCTATAGCGAACAGTGTGATCCGAATTCGAATTGTTCAACGCAGAAAAAAGTTATTGATATTTTAATATGAGCAACATTTTGGGGTGCGACGAAATTAGTGTTGCGTAGTTTATTTTAGAAGTGCAAATCATGTCATTATTCAAAATTCAGCTGACAACTTATTAGTGCCATTAAGTAGATATATATTAGGAATCCTGTTACAGCTTCAATTGATATTAATTAATGATCGGGCAAAGTTCATCAGACTGATTTATATTAATTAACGTAATGATCCATCAGATGAATTAATCAATGGATTCATCAGACTAATTATCTTCAATCGTACGATAATTTTTGAATTGAACACTCCCTTCTACTTTGGCTATAAATACTCTGGTGTAGTCTTGATTTCATTAGTGAACATGCAAGATAGAGACTTATTGGATATATTCATACAAAGTGGTGATTGTCGTGTGGTCGAAACAAAACAGTGTTGTGTTTGCAAAAAAATTATCAATCGAATATATCTATCAAGTGGTTGTTGGTTGAGCAAACCAAAATTGACAATTAAATTGTGCAAACGTCTTTGCAAGCAAACGAGGCCAATAAAAGTCGTCAGATCTTACGCGAAGGATCCTTTATTAGTACTGCTGTCACCCAACCATGAACATTTCTGAAAAAACGGAGAAAATTGAAGAGAACTGGGATAATGATGACTATTCCACTTATGTACCATGTGTAGAAGATAATAATAATAATATAATAAAAATAATCTTCATTTGAATAGGAAATCCTAATTTACAAATATAAATAAAAATAGTAATACATACAAAAAATATGGAACATATATAGATGATAAAAATTAAAATAAAATGAAATGTAATTTCAACACAGTACAATAAATTAATATTTCATAAAATATAATGAATATCTATACCTTCTTAGTAGGACCTAAATCTCCATTCGAAACACTAAATTATAATTCATACTCGATAATGATTTTTATTCCCTATGTCACAAATATAACATATTATAATCCATAATTACAATATACAAATGAAAATCACATCAAAACTATTGGTCAGAGTCTTTCTCGTCAATCAAATCTTGAGCTATTTCCAAAAACTCATCTAAAGTTCCAGTGATGGCTCCTGGTGTTATAAGCAAATGACCCCAAGCCAAAGTTTTCACATCAGAAGGAATTTTATAGCGCTAATCATCAGCAGATGACAAAGCGACTTTATTTCTTAATTCCGTATGAATGGTGTGGAGAGAAGAAGTGAACATTTACATCTTACGTCATTTTAGAAATTTTCTGGAAATATTTCTAGAATCAATGAATCCGTATCGGTGTAGCATGAAGTTGCTTCATCACTATATTTTGTTTTGATGTATCCATAGAAAAAATCGTAAATGATAGTTTTCGAAATATCCAACATACATCGGTTTATCATAACATACACTAGTCTTTTACAACTGAATTGCAACCAAGTTCTCACTGAATTCTGTACTGCATTTGAAATGTGGTTTGGCTATCAGAGCCCTTGCCTCCAGAGAATTAGTCCTATTTTCCCAGCGTGAGCAAAGTTTCAAGTCAATTCTTTTGTCGACATTTTCCATGGTTTTTCCAAATATTGAATTCATCAATAATTTGAAGAGTTCTCGTTCAAATTCGTTTACTGCGGAATTCCGAAGGTGCGTGTTCAGGTCAATATATGGCCTCAACCACGCCGATTGGGAGAATTCTAAGATTCGTTTCAAACCATATTTCAAACACTGTTTCAAATTCCGGTAATGAATAATGTATTTGCATTCGTTTCGTAAATAGGGGATCAGTTTGGCACTCTTACTATTTGGCGGGATCATTCGTTCTGGGCAAAATGGTGAATCGTTGTGATCATGGTGTAGGTTGGCTGGATATTCCAAGTCCACTTCTAAAACGTATCCTTTTGATGAGTCGTCCTCGATCGCATGACAGTCAAAGTTTTCGATATCCTCATACTCAACCCACTTAAAATCACCTGTTGGAAGATGACTTGCCATACTTGCTCCATATAAATTTGTTGCATCCAAATACATGATGTATGATGTTGGTTCCTGAGAATCAAAGTTTGGTAGGAATTTGTTATTTGCCACAGCTCTCCTTTTGCTACATTGTGCCACCCCTTCTCGAATATCCTTCTTGAAAAAATGTATCATATCTATATCAGTCAATAGCTGAAGTTCAATTTGTGTATAACGTGACATAGCATCCCAGCTCAGTGCAGGTGCTGTCAGATAGTGGGCAGGATCTAGCTTGTTTTGTTGCATGCAGACTTTTCTGAAATTCTCGAAGACGTCTGCTAGCAGCAGACAATCGGATTTCAAATAAACATCGGCGTAATCTCCCGATGTTTTACATTCGAAGGTATCCCACACATCTATAGCTCTATTATAATTCATGTCTGAAAGTGATTCGCCGGTTAATTCATTATAGAACTTTTCTTTCGGCGGTAGTTGAGTTTCTTCCAATTTTCCCAAGCAGTCCACATAGTTGTAAGGAAAAACTCCTTTTTGTCTTATAAGATCAAATTGTTTGTTATCTTGGAAGTATTCTCGAACCTCCTCACACTGCGGAACCTCCAAATTTTTGCTGAGTTTGTCGAGAGATTTTGGTAAAAATCGAAAGGAGTCTACAAATCTCAACTGAATATATGCATCAAATACTCTTGATAATTCAGATTTATTAACCAATACTGACTTGGAGAATGAAATATACTTTTCTTTAGTTTGGGCAATTACTGATATCCTTTCTCCCTTCTTAGCTAATTTCTTGATGAAAAGATGAGAATCATAATTTGAGAGGTTGTGGAAAAATACTGGAATAGTTTTTGAGGTCTTGTAGTTCAGGTTACAAATAGAATGAGCGGCTGCGCGGAACTCCCCTGTGTAGTGGCAGTAATCACGAAATTTGATATCAGTTGGCTTGAATGGCTTTTCACAAATATGACACGTGGTGCTATTTTGGAAAGTTTGGTTCTCTATCTCAGTAAGTGAGGTGTGATTCGTGTATAAATCTTGAACGGTTTCATTCAACTTTCTCACAAAAACGTCAGCAGCATCTGCACCGCGATGAAGTACCGACCCTGAGTAACGGTCATCAAAATTACATTTTACATAAAACGCGAACGAATATGGTTCATGTTCACATACTTTAACTGAAAATGATTTATCGTCACAGGGTTCATTGTGTTGAATTGGTTTGATTAAACTTTCGAAGTCAGCATAAATCACAAACGGTGGTGATAATTGTTTCTCAAAGTTAGTGAATTTGAGGATATTTTCAGGCACTGACTCACCATATTTATTGACTTTCAAATTGGTGGTGGGTATCTTTGTGATCGTATGATTACAGTCATTTTCCTCATGACTTCTCAGCTGCGCCAGTGTTGCGAACGATTGTAGGCATCCATCGCAAATATTTATTTTACTATTGTATTTCGATTTTTGTCTCCTAACTAATTTGCCTAAGTCTTTTATTAGGCAATAATGTGTGTTGCCAACCTTATCGGCCACAAGTAGCAAAATCACATGTGTTGCTTGACGACATGATGTAAAATGTAGAGGTCCAATCATTTCACTTATCATCTTTCCATCCTTAAAAGACGATTCTAGACCGAACACATTAACTGAGATATTGTTGAGTCGCTCGAACTTTGGGATAGCCCTCAATTTCATGGGAAAGTCAAGCCCTGGAAAATTCAACAGGTTATTGTAATGTGGATATGATGACATTCTTATTGGATTACCGTCTGCAGGAAAGATCGCAGCATTGATGGACCATGCGGGGCAGGCTCTATCTTTGTTTTGTATATTCGAAACCGCATGTTTGGATTCTATACCTCTGGGCAGCTTGATGTAGGAAGAGGCCGAAATTGATGAAAATTTATTAATGTTCACATCCAAAAACATTGCATGTTCCAATATCCACCCAGAATCACGTTCTCGAAATTCTGACGCCTTCACAATCATTTCTCCCTTGAAGTCATCAGTAGTTATACTACCGCGTACCTGGGCCCAGTCCATCCAGTTCTCGAGCTCTTGCAGACAATAGGGGGGTCTAGTTGTGGTTTGTGCAGACTTTTCCAGGTGCACATGTGTCGTCGACAATGACCAGAAGGTGTTGTCACCGGAGATTCACCTTGTCACATGTATTATCACCTGTCTCACCTGTGTCACCGAATGAATTTGCGATTCACCTTGCCTATTTGTGGTTTGTGCAGACTTTTCCAGGTGCATGCAAGTGTCATCGACAATGACCAGAAGATGTTGTTACCGAAGATTCACCTTGTCACCTGTCACCTATAGGTACATTTCACCTGTTTCACCTACTTTACTGATTCACAATTATATGTTCAAAATTCTAGTTCCACAGACCTCAATCATCCTATATACATGTTTGAAATATCAATTGGATATCGCAAGCTGACCCAGAGGTCAACAGTATCATGTATTTGGTGGTGCATGATATGTAATTCATAATAGATATCATGTTCCTATAATGAATATTTGAGAGATACATTGTTCTTCAACCTAGTAATTTTACTTTGATCTATAATTTTTTCCATCAAATGAAGTTATATCTCGAAAAGAATTCAATCATTACATACATGAAATTACGAGGATGTGGTCGCGAGTTTTTGATGATGAAGAAAGATTCTGTCAGGGGCATGTCGCTGCCTGTCATAGACAGATCAGGCCAATACCCATTTTTCTTAGATATAATGTGGAAAATGAGTTGAAAATAACTGTTTTGGCAAGTGATATAGTTATAATAGAAGATGTAAATACTAAAAGACAAATTATGTTGTCTCATTGTGAATTCGAAGAGTTTTTGGATTTTATGGAAAAGCAAGATAGTGCCCTGAAAGTGTTTTGCGATTACGAATATACATTTGATGATTTAACATTGAATTATTGGTCAGAGGATGAAATGAATCATGTGATTCTCACGAAAAACAATATGGAACTTTGGGTTCATCTAGATGTTATCGAGAAAATCCAAGTGAATAAGTTACGTGATATGTTGATAAGTATAAAAGGAGCTGTTGGTGTCGATGTGAATCGTTCTTGAAGAAGACTATTCCACTTGACAGCACAATTTTCAGGATGTATGTTTCATATACTTGTACGGGTTGTTGGAGAACCTCCACATGCACCCTTATCAGTAATACGCTGAGTTGGGGAGTTAGAAAAACTAAAATGATACGTTGTGAAATATGTGAACGTATAACAATATGGTTAATCAATGAGGAATGAAGATGATGATTGATGTCCTGAAGGAAGGAAACATGACATATCAATATTACGTTTGCATGTATTGATTCTCAAATAAATAAAGAATAAAAATATTCAAAGCGTGAAGAGATTTTTATTTATCATAAATAACATATATGAAAAGAGCTTCAATATCAATAATGACTTTTACAACGTCTCAGCTCCTGCAAGCAGCTAGAATAATTCCATTCCAAAGTAAGGTATGCAGAAGAATCCTTCTGATTGTTTGTTATTGAACTGCTAGGTGCGGGCGTAGATGACTTTCCGAATTTTAAATCTGCATATCTTGAGGCCCACAAATCAGCTTCTATCTTGAATCCAGAACTGAGTGTCATACATGCAGCTATATCCGATCTAATTTGGTTCAACTCTGTAGCTGTTTGATTCACCTTGATTCGCAGTTCTTGGCTACAGTTACTGAACTTTTGTTTGGTTTCGAATAACTCGTCAATCGTATTGTTCAACTCTTCTTGATAGTTTTCGATCTGATTTTTATACGATTTACAATTTACTGTAGGCGATGCTACCACTGCCCCACTGCCACCGATGTTATATTCCTGCATCAACCCTCCACCAGTGTACATAGAGTGATCTGATGAATTGAAACCTGGATATTTTGTAGGCTCGTTGTTGCTCTTGTTGTTGTTGTTGGATCGGAGCATTAATCCACTATTCTCCATAGACTGAATCGAATATACCTTGATATCAGGATACTTTGTTAACAGATTGCTGTAAGTGACTTGTAAAGTCGCCCTATTGGGTATCTCATAATGGATGTATAGGGTACTGTTCTTTGGACTATATTCTGAGAATAATTTCTGAGGTGCTAATTCTGCTACATGCAACAGCAGTAGGATGATGAAAATTTTGATTGACATCACGCGTGTTGCCTGTTTGGAGATTATCAGTGGACTGATGCTGGAAGGGTTGATGTTCACACACTGGATACTTGCGTTGTCGCTTGAATCTACTATGCATGTCCCTTTGGCGCTGTAGCCGATCTCTATACGCATTTTCATTCTCAGTCTGGAGACATGTATAGCATAACCCATATCCAGTGTAACTGGGGAACAGTTTACCACAACGGGTGCATTGGTATCTTGATGGTCCGTTGATGCCCGGTGGTGTACCTTCTCCATTGCCATAGGAGCTGCTTATACTATTTTCTTGTATCAAATTATGGTTGTTGTTGTTGTTGTTGGCGTTACTCATGTTTACAGCGTCTGAATTGAAACAAAAGATGAAATATAATTTGATTGGAATACAAACTGTGGAAAAATTCTAACCCCAGGGCAATGTATCAGTATGGAGATAATCAACTATCCTTTTATCATCATAGGGATTCAGAGCGACTTTCTTCTGTTCAATTGTATGTACCTCAAGACTTCGGTAGAAGTATTATTGAATAGGCAATTATAATAATCTTCAGAAGTGATAGTTTTCAGTGCAGATCTTTGAACACCTTTTAATTTTTTGTGACACCTAAATTGCTCATAGCCTTTTCGATTTCTTGTTCATTAAGGTCTTGTTCTCCCAGCTCCTGTCTTTTTCGTTTCATATCTTGCTGCATTTCACTTTCACTTTTGAAGATTCTGAACGTATACATTTTAGATCTTATCACAATGAATCCGGACATTATTCTTCCGGAAAGCTCATCTTTCATAACTCCTAGAACTTTTTTATTCCTCAACGGAATACCGTAGATGTTATCATGCTGATAATCAGAAGGGTCAAACCTATCTATGTCGGATTTAATGTGTTCATAAATGTCGTTATCGATGAATTGATACAATAATGAATCTGTATCGGTGTATAATAATTTTGGGTTTTATATAAGAGTAATGGAAATCATAAAGGAATGTTTTTGAAATGTCTAACACACTGAATCCAACATAAATAGGTTTATTTAGTTTTACTTTCAACCTTCTCTTTTCAATGATAACCATATCCTCATCAAATATAGTACAACTGTGGAAATTAGGTTGCGAGATATAGTTACTAGCTCCATATCCACCTGACCATTTTGTAACTAATTTAACATCTTTATATTTCCTAACATTCTCAATAGTCTTGCCAAAAACAGCGTTATTCATGAGTTTATAAAAATTTTTATCAAACTCATTTTAACACTTCTTTCTCAGTTCATTATTCAAGTGAATGTATTTTTGTAACCAAGACGATTGTTCGAACTGCAATACTTTGTGAATTTTTTCGATTCTCATACCTAAGCTGAGAGCTTGTTTCAAATTTTTATAATGAATGATGTAGTTTTTCTTTTTGTAAAAAGTTGTAAGTCATTTTTTCAATCCGGATTTAGCACATGGTGGTTTCATGTGTTCAGGACAGAGAGGTAAATCTTTGTGACTTTCAAAGAGTTCACGGGGGTAATCAAAATCCACCTCAAGAATATAACCAAGATCATTGTCATCCGGAACATTCATTATATTGCCAATCGAATAAATATCTTCTACCCACTCGAATTCACTTGTGGGGAGAGGGGAGCTCATCGCAGCCCCATATTAATTATTCACATCAAAATACATCAGATATGATGAAGGACTTTGCGGATCATATTCGTTTCCCATATATTTGTTGTTTGCTTTCGCATAACGATGCGAGTACTGCGATACGCCACCTCTGACCCATTTTTCTATAAACATTATCATATCAATATCTGTTAAAAGTTTCAATTTTACTTGTGTAATTTTGAGCATGCTATCAAAAGCTAACCCAGGTGCTGTATAGTAGTTCTTTTAATGTTTTGATCTCAAACGTACGCCAAACCATGTTCGCATGTTCATAAATATTTTTTGACACCTCATTACCTGAAAATTTGCTATAAATATGTTTCTTTATTGGTAAACTAGTTTCTGCTAATTTTTCCCAAGAGTCTAAATAGTCATAAGGACAAATACCTTTACGTGTGAGCAAACTGAATTCTGCTTCATTATGGCAGTATCGTTTTGTGATCGTTTTTTGATCATTTGTTGAGTATGAGGATAAGGTATCCAAACTGCTAGCCATGAATCTGGAAGAGTCGAGAAAACTAAAATTAATTCTCGTCCCATCGATATATTTAGTGAAAGAAATATATTTTACTTTGTTCACAGGCAATAAAGACACCTTACCCTCGATTTCAGTACTCAAATTCCTTATGAGGAAGTGGCTATCATATCCAGACATATTATGAAAAATTACAGGTACCGTATGACTATCTTGATAACCTATATTACAATGATTATGTGCGGCCCCTCTGTATTCGCCTGTGAGGTGTGAATGGTCTCTGATTTTCCGATCGTCAATGGTGAAAGATTTCAAACAAATATGACAGCATGAAGCCTTCTGAAAATTATAGAATTGCTCCTCTGTCAAAGGTTTCATCGGTTTCGGATTGCTCAAAATTCCATCGATTTGAAAAGCTAAAGCCTTCAGTTATTTGACAAACCAGGATATACAATCCCTACCGGTATAATAATCGAATTTACAAATGGAATTATCATATGAACAAACAAGCATGTAACCAATAGTGAACGGTACATGTTTTTGAGATTTCCTATTCTTGATCGTGGATTGCCCATCACACTTTCCCAACAGACACTCTAAATCAGCATGAATAACGAATATAACCTTTTCTTTTTTCTCAAAATTCTTGAATTTTAAAATTTTCTCATTCACTTTTGGTAATTCGACTTGGGTGTTATTGATTTTTCTGCATTGAATAGAATGTTTTTCCAGATTCTCACAAGTACTGAAATGATTCAGACAGCGATCACATAACCATTTTTTATGAGATATATATCCCCCAGTTGCCGGTGTAGTAATTTAGATAGATTTTGTATGTAAGCGAAGTGATAAATTCTGTTTTTGGAATGAACATCTTCCTCTTCCTCATCTCCATTGAGATCATTTTCCTGAGGATGCGGCGGCGATGACACCATTAATAAATTGATTCTTCTAAAAAAATCAGTACTACTCAAGCATAGGGGGAGTATTTCGATATGCTTTCCCTTCTCATCAGTTGTGAATACATTAATAGAAAGTTCATTCATGATTTCAAATTTTTTAACATCTTTCAATCTCATTGGGAATTTGATGCCATTATATTTCAAAACTTCACTAAAATGAGGATAAGAAGATGTTTAACTTGAATTTTTTTCTGGGCCAACTGGATAGAGAGCACACACAACTGACCATAAAAAGCAATATGAATCATGATTCCTGATATTAGGTACACTTTTGGTATTCCTGATAACCTTTGGTAACTCAACATGAGTAGAATTACCAACGTTAATCGGTGAATATTGATTAATGTTCAGTTTTAGTTGTAAAATTTGATACAATGCCCACCCACTATCTTTCTCCTGAAATTCCTCAAGTGCTTTCAATATCCTATCCCTAATATGCTCATCAAACCATGACTTCAAATTGGTGTTATTATCAATGATTTGAGATTTCGTATTGAAAAATTTAATGTCAGTCTCCAAAGTTTTCGGTTTTACAAAATTCCCCAAGAATACGGCGTTCACCTTCAATATGGATTTTCTCAGTTCACCTCGGATTTTGATGGAAAAACTCTTGAAACTCTTCGACAGGAATGTTTTTGGGTCTTTAATTTTTTTATTGATAATAGCACCAGTCCTTATTCTATTTTTGAAACATGAATCCAAATCTTTCCAAACCAAATTACGATTTTGATGCTTTGCTTTATCTTTTAATTGATGTAATTTTTCTTTATGATATTTCAGGAGACCTTAACATGATTCAATTTTGGAGAAATTTTGAACACAATTTGCTTTCGTTTTGATACATTTTTGTAGTAAACGAATAGATTTTTGCACTAATTTGATCCATTTACAATATTCATCTTTTGTTTCAATCACCCCATAAACTTGATCAATTTTCTTTATAACTTTACTAGCCAAATGATCCATTATTTACAACTTACTCTGGCAACAGAAGACGGCTCTAGATGTGAACGTTGGTATGGGTTTTGGTAACTGGATATGTGTGTACGATGAATGAGCAGCGAGTAAACAGCAGAAAATACGCTGATAATGAAGATGTATGAAATTTATAACTTCACGATATCAGTTTTTGATAAGAGAAAAAATCGCCTCGTGTACGTGACGCACGCAAACAATTTGCACACATCACTTCGCATCTCATCTCGAAAAAATTCCCCATGAATCCATCATGCGATTTCAACATTTTGCCACAGTCAGCAACATCATATCAAATTAGTCTGAAAAACAAGTTTATCAATGATCGTATGTTTCTTCAACTAATAACAAAGTCTGCAACAAACATGTGTGTCTTTTTTATTTTTTTTCCTCTCATATCAACCGATATAAATTTGCAATTTCCATGCATCAAATCACATTTCACGAGTGCATTCTGAAGCAGCAGCAGCAGCAGCAAACAGCAAACCTAAAATGGCAGGTGTACCATCCACTCTCATTATAAACATCACGGACAAGAGGAGCTTCTCAGCTGACATGGCTATGGTTGTTTTCACACAACTATTCAAGTGAGTTATATTTTTGGTCTCATTCTTCGTATAAATCTCATAGATTCAGCAATACATATTTTATGTCCCCTAATAGTTCCAACCTATTTTTCTACCGTTACATTAACTCCTGCCCCCCAATAGTTTAATTAACTCGCATTTTATTTCCAGATTCGGTGTGAAAGACATAGAGAAGAAGGGTGATGACTGTATTGTCATATATTTGAGATACAGCCCAAAGCTCATCACCCTTCAGAAAAAATTTTGCAACCTCCCTGTCAAGTTCACAAGGGCTGTTGCCAAAAATGATCGGGAGTTGGACCTATTGCAAGAGGCGAGTAAGCGGTTCAACTTTGCCCTCGAAGACGATGTATCTTCAGAGAAGCGGAGAAGAATTGAGGGAGGAGAAACATCTTCTTCTCTCAAAGTGGAAGCCTACTCGCCTCGGGAAGGAGAAGAAGAAGAAGGGCCATCATCCCCATTCGTTGAATCACAGGTGGAGATATTCGAGAGTGATGGGTGATGTGTGTATCAATGATGGGGGGAAAATGTTCTAGCAGCCACAACAACAACAACAAAAACAACAACAGGAAGAGGGAATTGGCACGATTGACGTGGAGAGGAGTGATGGTGATGGGCATATAATAGTGGTGTATACTGCAAGTAGTGGAGAGCAAAAATGCAGGGAGTTGAATGGTATTGTAGATTTTGGAACCTTCTCATGCCCGAGGTGTGATGAAATGTTTTGTTTTTGTCCAATTTCATTGAAATTACATCAAATATTAGACGACTATGGAATGAAACAAAATTTATTTTGTAGTGAAATCATTGACTGATTCGTTGTTGTTGTTGTTGTTGTATTTTGTTGTAGTTGTTGTTTTTGTTATTGTTGTTGTTGTTGTTGTTGGAAGTTGGTTGTTTTTGCGAATATTATATGATAGGAAGCAATAAATAATCGAAATGGTGAATGTTGTTTTTATTTATTCTGCACCGATTTATCATCAGAGTTTACAGTGAAGGTACCAGTACCATGAATAATAGACATTTTCTAGAGCACAATTAGAATTATTATATAAATGTTGGTTGCAATGATTTGATCTTAAAAATAACTTCAGGTCCTCAATTGCAGGGCATCCTTGTTCATGTAAATCAATAATATTGTTCATCCTTAGAAGTCTCTCCAACCATATCTTCTTTTCTAACCCCTTCACTAGAATTTCTTCTCCTTCGTAACAGCCAACGCATTTCTTGATGAATTCAGTTATTTGCTCATACCGTATTGTTTTAATAGATGATTCCTTATGACTCCATTCCAATCCATGCAAGTGTTCAGTGGACCATTCCATATGTTTGAGAACAGTTGAATTGTAGTGTGACATGTCAAGTGGTAAAGTGATGAATCGATGTTGCCACACACCATTGTCCACATTCAAAATGGCAAATTCTCTACACAAGAAGTTATCTTTCCCATACTGGAAACCTTGTACGTCAATTATGAACATTTTTTCAAAATTATCACACACACACACTCAGGTATTACTGCTGAAAGTGTCGATTGGAAAGTGATTGAAATTCTAAATCGTGATGAGCTCTTTATATAGTCCTCCGATTGCGCAACATCATGCGATATTATCCTCGTTTATCCAGCTATTATGCTTATCATCGAATCCAAGCCATTTGACAAACACCTGACCCTTTCTTCTCTTCAACACTTTCTCTACGAGATATACGTCTGGATATCCCTCTTTTTGCAATTGTTCGTTATAGAACCCTCCAAGAATATCCTAGTTAGAATCATCTCTCAATAAGTATGTAACTGGGTTTGTCAATTGTACTTTTCTTATACGGAAGATCTCAGTAGACCAATTAGGGTAATATTCTTTATCGAAAACTCCGCGAACCTTGGATATACGTACATAATCACCAATATCAAATTTGTGTTTCAAATCTACGAATTTGAGGCGGTTATATGCGGTTTGCAGTAGCATTTTTTCATTTCTTTTCGTTACCTCAGAGGGTTTAATTTTTATAGTCCTGTGTGTTGTGTTGTTATATTTATTGACGATCTTCCTCAATAATTCCAGCCATTTATAGTTCCCTTGTGAACTGAATCCTTTCCACATCATATTTTTCAAAGTCCGGTTGATTCGCTCTACAATCGAGGCCTTCTTTCCGCTGAACGTGTTGTTATGGTGTACACCATATTTCTTCATGAGTTTTTGGAATTCTCTATTGAAGAATTCAGTTCCTTGATCTGTTTGTAGATTTTGAGGAGACTGCTCTTTGAAAATAATTTCCATGGCTTTACTCACTTCTGTACTCGATTTATTCCTCAAAGGAATTGCCCAAACGAATTTCGAGAAGCAATTTATGACAACCAATATATATTTGTAACCCTGGTTCTCGCGGGCATATGGTATCATCTCCACCAAATCGGCTTGAAAAAGATCATCGAGTCCTTTGATGATGACTTTTCGTCTTTTGAAATTGATTCTTGCTGGTTTGTGGATCTCTTCAACCACTTGTTTTTTAGCGATTTTTGCCATTCTCTCTCTCTCTCTCTCTTTATGCAATGATATGAGCTTCACGCAACTCCTTAACGATAGAGTTAATTTCATTAGTATGACCGGTGTGCCCTACTGACTTCGAAGCCAACAGTAACCGTAATCTGTCGCAAAGTTCATTTGGATCATTCCATCGAATGTAATCTATCTCATTGTTAGTCACCTCCATTAACATTCCTTTTCCAATGGAGGAAGAAGTCGTCATTGGAGCAAAAAGTTTTCTATACTTTTGTAGCTTACTACCATCCACTTGCTTATTCGCCTTGTAATATCTCCGATGAGCATTAGTTTCCGTCACTATCTGCTTATAATTATGCTCATCCTCCCTGGTGAAATCATGGGGGTCTTTCTTGAACAATAGCTCGTTTAAACCTTGAGTACCTTTATACCTCTTATTCTTGAGAACTACATCGGATCCTTCAATGTGTATTCTAGAATCACCAATCATGAGTTTTTCAGTATTCCTGTTTAATCTCACTCCATACTTATGATCAAACTCTTTGTTTTCCTCATCCTGATACATACTATTGATATATTTTCTGGGTAAAGGATCATATTGCTCTAAATAGTCAGCATACGATTCTTGCGTAATATCCATGAGGCGATCGGCTGATGGTGTTTTTTGCTGTTCATTTTCTTCATCAGATTTGATATCCTCTGAAATTGATTGCTCCAACTCACTAGGTTCATCATCATCATCATCATCCTCATAGTCATTCTCAGTATAAGGTTCATCATTTTTCAAATCTGCTGGTGTGAGGAGTTGCAAGGATAGACGTCGAGGAATTCTGGGCTTACTCTCCGGCTCCCCAATATTATTCCTAGGTGTCTCATAGTTCAGTAAATTCCTTTTAGGTTTCATCATGAACGGTGATTTGAAGGAATCTAGTTGCTCTGCAGCAGCGTTTTTCTGATATGGAATTTGTTGTTGTTGTTGTTGTTGTTGTTGTTGTTGCTGACCAGTACTCTGTAATGTAGTTTCGATACTTTTCAGGTGTTTTGTAATAGGATTGAACATATTCTCATGCACCATCTCTCCATGCTTCAAAATATCCAATTTATCTCTCACCGTTTTACGTTTAGCTATCAATCTCTTTTTGATTTCTTTCTCATTCGACTTCATTTCTCTGTTTGTTCAACAGGTTAGCATGGGGGTATCTGATCTGCTTCGATCTGGTATCGGATCAGCTCTGATCGGGTATCTGATCAGCTCTGATCAGCTTCGATCGGGTTACTGATCAGATCAGATCAGCTTCGATCAGGTATCTGATCAGCTTCGATCGGGTTACTGATCAGCTCTGATCAGCTTCGATCAGGTAACTGATCAGCTTCGATCGGGTATCTGATCGGCTCTGATCAGCTTCAATCGGGTATCTGATCAGATACCTGATCGGGTATTTGATCAGCTCTAATCAGCTTGGGTTCGAGGTCCTTTGAGTTTATATGAGTATGAAATTATCAATTCCTTTCCGATAGCGACCTTCATTAGTAGTGGTCGCGCCACTCCAGTCCAGCCCCTCCCCTCCACTTTTCTCCAAACCACGTGACTCGGCCGACCAATCACAGGCCGGCCTGACTCGGCTAGCTACTCGCGGCCTAGCGAACGGGTCGTCATCATCGGTGAGCAAAGCGAGAGATCCGTTCCAGAGATAACGGCGCGCATTTTATTCCATTTTTCAACAACGGCTATATACAGGGTGTTTGAGTTGGGTAATAGTTTGGAAAAAAATATAGGGTGAACCCAAAAAGGCGTTATACCTCTCCGACCTACATATAAAGGCTACCCGCTATAACATGATATATACAGGGCGTTTGAGTTGGATAACAGTCAAAAAATATACTGGACGTCTCACCCACTTTTGTGGGATTAGACAGCTGACGTATTACATTTGACAGTTAACAAAGGATTGATGACACGACGTGATGACCTGCAAGTACCGCTACCTAATAATTTAATATACAGGATGTTTGTGTTAGCAATAGCGATAAGAAATAGGGCGTCTCACAGTTACACTCAGCAAAACATACGTATGATAGAGTATCCGTTTGATATACAGCAATAATAGCAATACAAACTCACATAGGGCACTCATGGCCTGACGTTTGACATCTGACAGATGACCAAAAACGCTATCATACATCAATACGAGACAAAGCTCTTTGAGGTTATGTTCCATTTCAGACATTCGGTATAGCAAATCTATTTATTCTTCCTATGGTATGTTTTAACTCGTACAGCAATATATAATAATATAGTGCCACTGAATGATCAAGACCTCTATGTCATGTTGACATGTTAATATTGCCAGGGATAATCAACACTTAGGAATATTATACATATGGTGCCCCACTGAAAAAAGGTATTTCTTTTCGAGCCACCCTGTATAACATTGGCATTTACAGTTCGGAGAAGATTAGAAGGAGCATAATAATCATGTTCCTCTCCCTATTGATCAGTACCAATCAAGATGTTGAAGAGTGAGCATGTGCTGCTGCTGCTGTTGCTTTCAATCATCGCGTCAGTTTCCGCTACTGGCAATGATACGATAGAATATGCAGGTGCCTTTTTGAAGCGTTTCGGCTACATAAATACAACGGATAATGCTGTCACCGATATAGAATCAGCATTAATGACATTTCAAGAGACATACAATCTCCCTGTGAGTGGATCGCTGAATAACGAAACTCTACGACTGCTGAATAGTCCGCGTTGTTCTGTAGGAGAAAATAATTTCATGATACATTCGAAATGGAACAAAACCAAGTTACGCTGGTATTTTCCTCAAGCTAAAAAGGTGCATCGTGATACAGCCAAGATGGCATTCGATAGGTGGGAGGAAATATCGAATTTGAAGTTTGAAAATGTGCGAAACCCTAGCAGACAGAAACCTGATATTACCATAACTGTTATTCGAAAAAATCACAATTTCCGAGCAGACTGCCAAGGCACTTCCAAGTGTCCACATAATTTTGACGGCCCTGGAAAAGTTTTAGCTCATGCATATTTCCCAAATAAAAACAACAAATGTGTCGAGATTCATCTTGATGCAGAAGAAAAATGGTATCTTGGAAATAGTACTTCTCCTGATGGCCAAACTAATTTATTGATGGTCCTGATTCACGAAATTGGCCATGCTCTTGGGCTGGGGCACAGTGGCGTCAATACAGCTATTATGTATCCTTGGTATCAAGCAAGTCCAGCATCATTCGATATAGATGATAAGAGAGCGATAGAATATTTGTATGGGCAGAAAACTGAAAACTATCAACCAACAACAACCTCAACAACACAGACAACCGAATCCCAAAAACCGATATCCCAGCACACCTCTACCACAGCTTCATCAGTGTCGTCAAATGAACCCCATAACGTAGACGTTACTAGCACAACCTCAAAGCCTCAGATAACTCCAACAAGATTATGCGACATTCAAGTGCCAGACTTTATGTTTCTAGCCACAGCACCCCAGTTTCAAAATTATCGCATGTACGTGGGATACAATAGATTTTTGTGGAAGTTCGATTTGACCGATATGCGAATTCCATCACAGCCAGAGCTGCTTGATGATTATCTTCCTGAAGATTTAAAGTCTTCTCGAGTTTCACATGTTTTCCAAAATTCTGTGGGTAATCTAGTGACATTTATAAATGATAGCATGTATTATGCAGCATCTTTTCCGAATTTTCAAATCCACCAAAACTTTCGTTTTCCTTTGCCTTCTAAAGCAAAAATTAATGCTGTCTTCCAGACAAACAGTGGACAGGCTTATTTGTTATATAACAACGATTCTTACATTACATTTGATGACAATGGAGACATGAGCAACCGTGGGCCACTTAGTCACATCTTCCCAGGAATTCCAGCAGGCATAATATCAGCTTTTCGTTATATCGATGGAAATATATATTTTTTCGATAGAAATACATACTACAAATATAGTGAATATACTAGACGGGTAGTGAAAGCCGAACCGTTCAGTTGGAGCGTCTTTGGAATATCCTGCCCCAATGATGGATTACTTCATCAATTGAAAACAATGTTAACAAGAATTATATCACTTTACGAATAAACGATTAAATACCATTTTGTTTTATTCCAATTGTCACATGTATGCTGTCTCAGTCACGAGTGTTCAGTATGATGTTCAGGCATGTGTGTTGAAAAATGCATCAATTTTCGAGATATATAATATTAGCATGGAAATGCCGACCTCAACTAAATTGCTCAAATAAATAGTCGATGTTCATTAAAATGTATGTAGACGTTTTGAGGAGTGACTCTCACGATTTTATTGCACTAAATAAAATACCTACTTTGTTTTTCAAAAACCCACCCTTCACACTTCATCAAGCTGTCTCCTCCTCCTCCTTGTACTTTCACAGACAGTAACACACCTTAGCGGTAGGGCTCGTAGGCTTCTCGTACAGGCAGCAACACACCTCATTGCCCTTCTATATGTCTTTTATTCCCCTTCTTGTTATTTCAATGGTGTCGTGGCCCTCTTCTGTTGTACGGTGCTGGTTGGAAGTAACTGAAAGTGGTGAAACTGAAACATAATGTGAGTTGCAAGTGTTGTACAAATTCTCGAGAATCAAATAGGCCATCATTTTGAAAGAGGTGTGCGCATGCGTCACAAAAAAAAACGTCACTCTATATGAGTGACAGGGCTAAGTGGTAGTATGACAGGCGTCAATGGCGGTGTGAATGGCAGTGTGGTGGTGCGAATGGCAGTGTGGCGGTGTGAATGGCGGTGTGAATAGCGTAGTGGCGGTGTGAATGGCGGTGTGACGGTGGGAATGGCGGTGGGACTGTGTGAATGGCGGTGTGAATGGTAGTGTGGAGGTGTGCATGGCTGTGTGAATGGCGGTGTGAATGGTGTGACGGTATGGTTAGTGTCGGGTTTATAAAGATGTCAGTTGTTGTCCTGACTTCATACTGTTAACATCATAGTAGGAAGAAAAATATATTACGTCTTGAGATGTTTGCTTGTCAGCAATGCAGCAAGAAATTCAAGTGGGCCTATGGATTGAAACGGCATATGGATAGTCATGACGAAAAAGTTTTCAATTGTCATTATTGTGTGGACAAATTCACAAGATTGGATAGCATGAAAAAACATTTGTCGAGAA
Organism: Phaedon cochleariae; assembly: GCA_918026855.4. Taxonomy (NCBI): domain Eukaryota; kingdom Metazoa; phylum Arthropoda; class Insecta; order Coleoptera; family Chrysomelidae; genus Phaedon; species Phaedon cochleariae. The sequence continues at coordinate 10,551,333 of OU896721.1, read as the reverse complement.
AGCACAAAGGGAACGACCTGGTTAATCCCCAGAACGAATCGATCACCACTGATCAACGAAATGAGTCGAACTCCATTGATAGTGATCACCAATTATTGTCCCAAAGCCAGTCGAATTCTGAGATTGGTCAGCAGTTGAGTCAAAATGATGCTATCACGGATGATCCTTGTGAGAATGAAATCGAAGATAGACATAAAAAAATTGTGGACTTAGCTGAAATTGTGAGAAATAAATATTTGGCGCTTGAACAACTGGCTGACGTTAAAGTACCTATGAAGCGTTCAAATTCAACATGTCTGAAGATGATCAAGCCGAGTAAGGAATCGCGTCCTGTCAAGTATTCATCTCACATTCAGAATGGCCATAAAAGTACTCGGTATTCACCAAGAGATGACAGTAGCTTCGACATTCTGAGGAGAGGTGGAATAATAAGAGGAGGAAGCTCCAGGAAAGCAGATGAAATAAAATTAGAGCATAGATTGTGTAGAGGTCTTTTGGTATTTTAGTTGAAATAAATAGTATTTCTTTGAATCTCGTTTAATTTTTATTAATACAGAACTGAAACCTGAAATGGGTACTCAGCAAAGTGTCTGAGGCCTGATAGCATCTAGCAATTGTTGACATCTAATAACAAAATTGATGTCACGATGACAATATTGGTGATCATTATCCTAATAAAAAAAATTCCCCCTCTGGGTCATTAAATTGCCACCTATATTCTCAACATATAGAGCAAAACCATGCGCATACTTACTTGAGAAATGATTTTCAACGACGTTTGCTTGTCTTCTGTTTTACGATCAAATGTGCATAAATCTGACAAGGTTGGCTACTGCCGGCTTACTGTTCTCTCATCATCATCATGCATCCGATACTTCAACAGCTGGTCCTCCGTTTCACCAATGAGATGTAATCTGAAACTGCAGTAGAGCATGAGACGCAAGGTCTCAGTATGTGTACAAATAAAGTTCATTATAATATGAAAATATTTCAAGGTTTAGATGGAAAAATCCGCCACTGGGGTTGGGACCCAGTCTTGGACAGCTCTCTTCATCCTCCACTAAAACCCCCACTGCTTCAATCTCGGATAAATGAAGAGCAAATTCATCGTTAATCTTTTCGAAAATATTTCCACAATAATGATATTATTCAGATCATATATGTATGTATAAATGGAAAACTAGTTGGTTTTGCGAAAATGCAACAACAAAAAAAAAAAAAAGTAGAGGATTGAGCCTCAAATGCCAAAATGGGATATTTTCGGGCAGATTTCAATAGCAGAGCTCAAAGGTGTTGGATGAATCAACAATTATTAGAGTTGTTATTTTTCCAGTTGTTGAAAATGTCGCTGTTCACCGATTTGGTGAAGTACATCGCTTCTATATTGGGCTTTGTAGCATCAATCAATGATGAGCAAGAGCTGAGAAAAGGTCTTCGCGAATGTCAGAAGAGGATTAAGCGAATAAAAAAAAAAAAAAAATGCGATGAGATATGCGAAGAACTTGGGGAGCAACCCTCACTGTATAGATGGATGCTACTCGTTCATTTCTGGATATAGCTGTTTTCAATGAAATTGGTAAGTTGCTTAGTTTTCCTTAACTAGGAATCAGAATACATGTCAAGGATTATACTAGTAATCAGCAAATTTGGGGGAAGGGCTTAGATGGGTGTTTTTTCCATCAGGTATGAGAATAACAAAAAATGGACTTTTCACTTAGGGGTTGGTCACCCTGGGTTTTCTATATTGGAATACTGATTTTGGTCATTTTGGTAATGAATAATAATCAATGATACTATTTTCATTTATTTTTCAATTTTGACATCTTCTAAATTAGTTTGTTTCTCAAGCTGGGTTGAGGATTACCACTAGACTGGACGACACTAATGATTTCAATATTGGATAATCAGATTCCGCCAATCACCATGGCTCAAAGCATATATTGATCTGAACACCAACCTCCGTAAACAAGCAAAGAATGAGTTTGAAAAAAAAACCTATTCAAACTCATGAACAATGCTGTTTTCGGAAAAACGATGGAGAACATTCGTAAGAGAGTCAACGTTAGGCTTTTAACGGAGTGGACGGGGAGATATGGTGCTGCTGTATTCACAGGCGATTGTTGATGTTGTTGCGAAGCTTGCGAAAAAGTGAGCATGTTCGTGATAGAACACATAAGATTGTGTGAGTCAAAGAACTCGAAACCGGTCTTAGAACTGCTGGCTGGAGACTACACTGCACTGATGAGAGTCAAAGAGCTCGAAACCGGTCTGTAGGTGTCTGGAGCGTGGTCTGGCTAGGTCAAAATCAATGTGCTAGATGTGATCCTTAATAAACTTAGTAAATTTGCCGAGAAGAATAGCGGGTGGGCCTTGAGCGAAATTATTTCTCTGGAGGTTGCCATAAATAAATATGAAATGGGCAATGGCTCATCATACATCAAATTACCAGTGCAGATTGAGAAAAAGCAGGCTTGCATTAACGTTCAAAATGATGATGAGGCTTGCTTCTTTTGGAGCATAGTCAGTTGTTTACATCCCGTTAAATTGAAGGCATATAGAGTGAATAATTATCCTCACTATTCACAAGTTTTGAACATCAAAGGGTTAGACATACCAATGAAACTGCCCCAAATCACAAAATTTGAAAAAATGAATGATATTTCGGTGAATGTTTATACGAGTCGAAGCTCTTATCGATAATTTCAAAGTTGACGGATATTACGAAGAAACAAAACAAGTTTTCGAGTTTCAAGGTTGCTTCTATCACGGTTGTCCCCGCTGCTATACTGATCAGAGAGATATCCCTCTCAGAAACTGCCCTTCCGAAACTATGAACCATCGTTATGACACGACCATTGCCAAAATCGATAAAATCAGATCCATGGGATATGAGGTCATCGAAAAATGGGAGTGTGATTTTCGTAAAGAACTGTGCAATAACGAGGAACTGTACACACAAAAAAAAAAAAGTAAAAAACAGCAACTAATAATACTAAAAGAAAAACGTCGGTGAAAAATAACGCCAAGGCGGCTGTAAAAATAAGTAGGATCATAACAACAATGGACTTTTCACCAGGGTTGGGCTGATTTAAATCAAGTGATTTTTTTTTGTTTAAATCACAATTTAAATCAAAATATTAATTTCGAGAACATTTATTATTTATTTGAATAATTAAAATATGAAACTGAAATAAAATAGTAAAACCCCTAAAAACGGGATATTGAAACATATACATATGTATATCTTAATCATACTATACATTATTTTATAATCATAAGTTTTCTGACATTGAAACTAACATAGAACATTTTAATTTTCATTATATTATTTAAACATAAGATCGTTCCAGAAGACATAGTACACATACCTGTTACGATGTTACCTGGACTTTATCAACTTCAAGCCACTGAACCGCTCTTGTTTGAACCACTTGGTCGTACCATTTGTTTAACCCAAAACTCTTGATGATGCTGATCTCAGTAGTACTCCACAGCATAAACTATAAAGTCGAAAGGGAAAAGTTACCTGTTGAGGATGTCATAAAGCAAGCTGTACAATGAAAACTCAAATCGTCAAAGACACGAGCATAATGTGCGTATTCAATAATCTCAAAATGTCTATTTATAGATTTCCTTCATTTTAAGGATATCGAAACTTTGGAAATCATCGAGAAATGTGTATCTAACCTGTACGGAAACGAACTGATTTTGAAAACAATAAAAAAAAAAAAAAAAGATTGAAACGTATATATATATACCTTTACTCCTCACAACAACTATCAACATAGGCTGTGGAGAGGTGTGGCACAATATTGTACTGAATACGTCCACTAGTAAATAAATAATCATCGTCCACAGTCTCAAAGATGTCTTCACACACGAAAAAATTATATCCCCAGCAAAGCACACCGTCACGGTAAAATTGAAGTTGTAACACATCACCTTCGCCATAATTGTCACCTAGGGTAACTTCATACCGGAATAACTGATTATTCATTTTGAAACTAATCAAAATATAAGAATTTATCTGTTCAACAGCGTCTAATTTAAAGTTAATATAGACAAAATTTTCTGTGAGTATATTAAATTTTACTAAGCACTCGCATTCACTCATTTTGCCAAAGTTTTCACAACAAAATATGAATGAAAACTGGGAGAGATTGAAAAACGTTTTCTCATACAATAAGCGAACGGAAACCACAAAAACATGATTACTGAAAGGAAAGGCTAATTAGATGTTTTTTCCGCTCAGAAAGAAAAAGAACCGATATCGGTTTTGCTAGAAGTGCTTTCCCAGTTTTATCTGGGTATTTTCGTATTTTCTCACATAATATATCGTTTCTTATACAAAACAATCATGTTTACATGGTATATACGCTCAGTTACCACAAAATGACCTTGACACGTGTCGAAGCACTGCGTAGTTTGCATTACCTTTTTCTCCAAAATAATGGACTCGTCCAAAACGTGATTAGAGCTGCTCATCCTACCCCCTCCACTCCTATTCACCGATAATGAACTCATCCTAGGTGTGTCGAATACCCTAATAGCAATGATGATCCAACTTCATTTCCTGCTCAGTCTTCGTGGTGATCGGTTGCTCTCTCACTCTCTCTCTGTGTAAGAAATAATCTGATTATCTATTTTGCTTATTTTTCAGTTTTGCAGTTTGCATACAGCTCGCTTCTTTGTTGATATTGATTTTTGAGAATTTTTGACTTTTTCGAAATTTTGGATTTGTCGATAATTTTGAGTTTTTTAATTGTTGATTCTAGAAAATTTCAATCGTTACATCTCACCGTCATTACCTTCAGTTTTCTCTATATATAGTTGTGCTTGCTTCGATTTTTATCATTCGACGATAGTGTGATTTATTTGAGTATTATATTCATAATGGAGAAATTTTTGATTGTTAAAGATGTGGTCAAGAAAAATTATCGCTTTGGCGTACAGGCTCGTACTTTAGAGTTCAATATAAAACCTATTCCTCAAGGCAAGGAACCAGTGGCCTATATCAAGGATGCAGTCACCGACATTGTCTTGAAAGGCACTGAGGGCCTGCATCCAACCGATAAGGTAGGTTTCTCGTTTTGTTCTAAAGATTTCGCGAGGGGACCAGGGTGGATAGCTTTCAAAACTGCTTCAGAGGTATCGGTGGATGATATTTTCGAAAAAATATCATCCATTTACCAATCGAACTCTTGTGGCCTGAACACTGAGACCTTTTGTCTCAGCGTAACCTCTTGTAGGTTACCTGCTGGCAAGGGAAGAGGGCGTTGCTACAACTCTTTTGACGAGGAATGTAGCAAACGTCAGGGGATTATAGCTATAAAGAATAAAGACAATTTATGTCTTCCTCGAGCACTTGATGTAGCTCAGGCATACGCAGACAAATACCCCTAATATAATGATGTACGTAGGAATATTAGAAAGTTGCAGAGCCAACGTGCTCTACAATTAGTGACTGATGCTGGGGTTACAATACCAACAGAAGGATGCGGAATACCTGAGCTACAACAATTCCAGCAGCATCTTTCATCCTATAAAATAACAGTATATGGATATGGAAACAAGGGTCGTGACGTCATTTTCGAGGGTGGGGATGAGGGTCTCTCGTTGAATTTACTTCACCATGAGGGCCACTATAACGTCATTACCTCACTTACAGCCGCCTTCTGCTGTCACTTTTATTGTGAGGAATGTCACGTTCCCTATGATCATCGGGAAGCACATCGCTGTGGTGGTACTTGTTTTTCGTGCCGAGCATCACCACCATGTTCCAAAAATAGTGTAAAAGTTGCCTGCAACTCTTGTAAAAGATCTTTCCGTGGACAGGGCTGTTTTGATAACCATATTCAGAACAGCGTTTGTAGTGAGATTAAACGTTGTGAGGAATGTTTCAAAATTGTCCCCACCAATAGAACTCACACCTGCGGAGAGATCTTTTGCAAGATTTGCAACAAACACCAACCTTCTGGACATTTATGCTATATTCAGCCCGACACGAAAGTACCCAAGACTGATGATCTCTTGTTTGTCTTCTATGATCTGGAGACTCGTCAGGAGAGGGTACAAGCCGACGGATCTCTTCTTCATGAGCCCAATCTGTGTGTCTTTCGTCAATGCTGTGATGTTTGCATCGATACCACACAGCAAATTTGTTCGAAATGCGGGGTTCGTTTGCAAATTCTCAAGTGTAACGACCCCATATCTCCATTTGTTCATCATGTATTGACAATAAGGAAGAAATTCAAAAATGTCATCGTCATTGCGCACAACGGCGGAAAATTCGACCACGCGTTCATTTTGAATTATATCTTAACCAAAACGGACCTAAAACCCGATCTCATTATGAGAGGTAGCGGGTTAATTTCCATGACTGTTGGAAATGTCAAGTTTTTGGACTCTCTCAATTACTTCCCAATGGCCCTGGCAAAACTGCCTAAATCTCTCGGGTTCTCTGAATTGAAGAAGGGATATTTCCCTCACCTTTTCAATCGTATGGAGAATCAGAATTACAAGGGCCCTATCCCAGCTCTACAGTTCTACACCCCTGACAATCTCACTTCAGATGCTCGCGCATCTCTCATAAAATGGCATGCTGAAAGAGTCGATGAAAACTATGTTTTCGATTTCTCTCGAGAAATCATAGACTATTGCATTTCTGATGTGGATATTCTGACCAAGGCCTGTTTGAAATTTCGACAGCTCATGTTGTCTGAAACTAATGTATGTCCGTTCACTGAAGCAGTAACGATCGCTTCGACATGCAATAAGGTTTTCCGTAGAAATTTTCTCAAACCAAACACCATAGGTATTATTCCCAAGGGTGGTTACAGACATCGTGATAATCAATCTGTGATAGCCACCCAATGGTTACTTTGGGAGGAGAAACTACGGGATATAAAAATCCAACAGGCCTGCCGATCTTCAGAGGCCCATATCGGCAATCTCAAAGTTGATGGCTATTCGGCGGAAACAAAACAAGTTTTCGAGTTTCAAGGCTGTTTCTATCACGGTTGTCCCCGCTGCTATATTGATCAGAGAGATATCCCTCTCAGAAACTGTCCTTCCGAAACTATGAACCATCGTTATGACACGACCATTGCAAAAATCAATAAAATCAAATCCTTAGGGTATGAGGTTATTGAAAAATGGGAGTGTGATTTTCGCAGGGAACTTTCCAGCGGTGACGAACTTTGCAACTTTGTCACCAATCATCTCCTGCTTAAAAATCTACCCCTTGACCCTCGAGATGCTTTCTATGGTGGCCGAACGGGAAATATTGTCGAATATTACAAGGCCGGGGATGGTGAACAAATTAAATACGTTGACGTTTGTTCGCTCTACCCATGGGTGTGTAAATATGGCAAATTTCCTGTGGGTCATCCGAAAGTACTCGTTGGTGAGGAGGCTTCTACTGTGTCACTTTCCTCTATCTCTGGACTCGTTAAATGTGCGATTCTCCCACCTCAAGATCTTTTTCATCCTGTTTTACCACAGAAAATGAACAGCAAGTTGATGTTTGTTCTTTGTCGTGTATGTGGTGAAAACTATTATACTAGTAGTTGTCATCACACTGATGAAGAACGTACATTAACAGGAACATGGACTGTTGAAGAGATATTAAAAGCCCTTGAGGTGGGCTATCGGATTATCGAGATCAAAGAGATTTGGTCCTACGGCACTGTGCAATTTGGTGAGGACGTTTCTGGTCTATTCACAGACATGATGAATAAATTCATCAAGGTGAAACAGGAGTCATCAGATTGGTCAAAGCATTGTAAGACCAAAGAGGAAAAAGAGAGGTATATCGATGAGTTTTTACAGCGGGAGGATGTTTTGCTGGAATTTTCTAAAATCACCGATAATCCCGGGTTGAGAGCACTGGCCAAGCTTATGCTAAATTCCTTCTGGGGTAAGTTTGGTCAGCGTGAAAACCAACCGAAAACTTCAATCATCAATCAGCCCTCGGAATTCTTTTCTATGATGACGGATCCTTCGCTTATTGTCAATACAGTACTCCCGATAAACGAGGATACCCTCATTGTTAATTGGGAGTATAAGGAGGAGAGCTATGACACTCTTTCCACAGTCAATGTTGTAATTGCTGCATATGTAACAGCCTTAGCTCGGTTGAAACTTTACAGCTATTTACAGCAGCTTGGGGAAAGGGTGTCATACTATGACACGGACTCTGTTATCTATGTTTCCAGACAAGGGGAATTTGACATTCCTACTGGTCAATTTATTGGTGATATGACCGACGAAATGGAATGTTACGGTCCTGGTGCCCATATTACAGAGTTTGTATCTGGTGGCCCGAAAAATTATGCTTACAAGCTATGGTCAACCAAGGAACAAGAGTTCAAAGTTGTTTGTAAAGTTAAAGGCCTCTCCCTTAACTATGCTGCTTCACAGCTTGTGAATTTTGAATCAATTAAAGATATGATTCTGAACCCTGGTCCCCCTGTCGAAATTTTGAGCAAACAGTTCCGTCGAACCAAGGAACATGAGGTCATCACAGTTGATGTAACCAAAAAGTACAAGCCTGTAAGTTTGAAGCGGAAATTTCTCGAAGATCACACTTCTGTACCTTACGGTTTCAAAAAGCGAGAATCATTATAAATATTCTATGAATCACAGCATCGTCATTCTTTCTTATTTATCAGACAGTGGTAAACAAATTGCGATTGAAGTTTTTTATCAGCGTTCTGTGTTAAATTTGATTAAAAATATCCGGCACAAAGCTCGAGAGAGAGAGAAAGTAAAAGCAATCGTTATCACGACCGGATCTATACAATGAATTTTTGATCAAATCAGCCGTTTTCACGGCTACTCTAAAAATTTGAGGTGAATAGTTCAATGAACGAAGAAAAAAAAGCCCTAACCATGTAGCGAACTAATGAAGTGTTTTTATTAAGTTAAGAATTGATCTTCGTGCAGCTACAAATAGAACAAACAAAAACTGCTCTGATTTTATATTTCAACAGTCACCTGTTCTACTGAAAAAAACAATGGGCATTATCTGGCAAATTAATGAAGTATTTCTATTGATTTAGAAATCGATCTTCGTGCAGCTAGATATAGAACAAACAAAAACTGCTCTGATTTCATATATCAACAGTCATCTGTTCTATAATGAATTATTCACCTCCAATCTTCAGAGTGTATGTGGTTTTGTATAGGCCTAAAGGGGAATGCTTTTATCCACATTCAAAACAAAGAAAAAAAAGCAAAACGCGCCAAAAGGCTTTTACCCCCGAGGGTGGTGTGGAAACAAAGCTATTCATACTATGTTTCAGGACTTATACGAACTGGTTAATATCAATGTATGACTTCAGTATTTCGGCAGCTCTCCAACAGTACAGACGTAATCAGCAATGCCAAACTGTGCCTGGGGTAGACCATGCAATTGCAGTGACTGCAAACCTAGTTTCTGCTCTTTTTGTCGCAAAGAGGGGGTTCGTCATGTGATCGACGACTACACCACTGATAGAAAAGGGATAGGCGCCTACATTTTCACAGCATGGTGTGAAGATTGTTTCAAGAAAAAATAAATGATATAGATTGTAATTATCTCATTTGTCAATAAAATATTTGATAGGTATCCGCATCTTTTATTGACCCCATTACATCCATTACTTTACTAAAATATGTAGGCAGTTCAGATCAAAATCAAGACATAAAATAGAAAGTTCCAAAATAAATGCATCTTTGAGAAAATCTTCACATTATGTATAGTTTATAGAACTTTTTCTATGGACTCTCTATATATTCGCCAAACCCAGACAACTGATAACATCCAGTATACTAATTTAAAAACGAAAAACATTTTCAAACCTAGATAACCAAAAGCACCCTGTATATACCATCAACTACATGGACATTTCGAATGAAAAAATAAAATCCCAACTTATTTTATTAGCTGAAATCTAGCATAATATGAAAGAAAGAAAGACCTAATGTTTTACGAAACACCCTGTATTCAAATAAAATTCAATTTCTGTTATTAGCTGAGAATCAGGCAAAATATTAAACTGAAAAATCTCAATGTTGCACGGAACACCCTGTATTTAAATAAAATTCTATATCAGAGTTATACTTTTTCGTAAGCTAAATTATACCGAAATATAAAACTGAAAATCCAAATGTTTTACGAAACACCATGTATTTGAATAAAATCCTAATTCAGATTTTTATACTTTTTTCGTTAGCTGAAATCTAGAAAAATATAAAAATCCTAATATTTTATGACACACCCTGTATTTGAATAAAATTCAATTTCCGTTGTTAGCTGAAAATCTAGCAAAAAATTGAACTGAAAAAATCTCAATGTTTCACGAAACCCTGTATTTGAATAGAATTCTATTTCAGATTTATACTTGCTTCGTCAGCTGAAATCTAACAAGATATAAAAAATCCTATAATGCTCTACGGAATACCTTGTATTCGAATAAAATTCAATTTCTGTTATTAGCGGAATTTTAGAAAATATAAAAAATAAATTCCAAATGTTTCACGAAAACGCCCTGTACATCAAGTTATTATTATACACAGTTTTCAAAATGTTTCGCCTATTATTGTTGATGTAAACTGTTCTCTTGTTGTCCCCAAAATTCAAGGTAAGTATTTTAAAGAGTGCCCAACTCGGTTCAATTTGATAATTTTTCTCAGACATGTACCTGAGCACAATAATTTTTAAGAATCAAATGAAATCGTTGCTAAGAAACAATGGGTTTGAATTACTATAGTTTTTCGTGTCTATTCAAATAATACCGAACTATCCAAGACTGACGCCTTTTTTTCGGTTGATAAGCAGAAAACTAAGCAACTTACCAATTTCATTGAAAAACAGCTATATCCAGAAATGAACGAGTAGCATCCATCTATACAGTGAGGGTTGCTCCATTATCTAGTTTCCCATACACACAAACACACACAAACGGCACAGATTTTGGCAAAACACACTAGAACATATGTCCTACACGAATGAAATAATACTCTTATGATAGAAAGAAATATTGTCATTCGAACGTTAATCACACAGGAAATATGATGATAGCGAGAAACAGGAAATCGTAATCTCAGGCTGTTTCAGTCACCTATAATGAATTATTAAATATTCGAATACTTTTCCTTCTAATCTTCTCCGAACTGTAAATGCCAATGTTATACAGGGTGGCTCGAAAAGAAATACCTTTTTTCAGTGGGGCACCATATGTATAATATTCCTAAGTGTTGATTATCCCTGGCAATATTAACATGTCAACATGACATAGAGGTCTTGATCATTCAGTGGCACTATATTATTATATATTGCTGTACGAGTTAAAACATACCATAGGAAGAATAAATAAATTTGCTATACCGAATGTCTGAAATGGAACATAACCTCAAAGAGCTTTGTCTCGTATTGATGTATGATAGCGTTTTTGGTCATCTGTCAGATGTCAAACGTCAGGCCATGAGTGCCCTATGTGAGTTTGTATTGCTATTATTGCTGTATATCAAACGGATACTCTATCATACGTATGTTTTGCTGAGTCTACCTGTGAGACGCCCTATTTCTTATCGCTATTGCTAACTCAAACATCCAGTATATTAAATTATTAGGTAGCGGTACTTGCAGGTCATCACGTCGTGTCATCAATCCTTTTGTTAACTGTCAAATGTAATACGTCAGCTGTCTAATCCCACAAAAGTGGGTGAGACGTCCAGTATATTTTTTGACTGTTATCCAACTCAAACGCCCTGTATATATCATGTTATAGCGGGTAGCCTTTATATGTAGGTCGGAGAGGTATAACGCCTTTTTGGGTTCACCCTATATTTTTTTCCAAACTATTACCCAACTCAAACACCCTGTATATAACCGTTGTTGAAAAATGGAATAAAATGCGCGCCGTTATCTCTAGAACGGATCTATCGCAGTCCAACCGATGATGACGACCCGTTCGCTAGGCCGCGAGTAGCTAGCCGAGTCAGGCCGGCATGTGATTGGTCGGCCGAGTCACGTGGTTTGAAGAAAAGTGGAGGGGAGGGGCTGGACTGGAGTGGCGCGACCACTACTTTCATTGATCTTAAAATCTTTGAATATTGAAAGAAAACCATATGGATCCTTCCAGCATAACGAACACATAGTTTTGAATTCATCAAATGGCATATCTGACCCCACATGGTCTGCATAAACGTGACGTAAATTCATATCATCCATTTTGAATAAAATTAAGGAGTTACAGTTGTCTCTGATCAGGTGTTAAGGGATTTTAGCGTAGCTCTGATTCAGGTAAAAAGGGGTCTACTAGTACGTGTCTAGACATACTGAAGTATTCACGAATAACTTCTTGGTTGTCACATGCAACATCATCGAATATGAATATCGAATTCGGTTTAGCCTCTGACGGATGCATAATACTATCACTGGCACTGAATGCATAATATCCCATACCCTTTATTGGTTTGATCAATTCCTCTAGATATTTATATTTCGGTTGATATAAAGATTTAGAGTACACATAAATATTCTCAAATTTCAATCCATTCTTATATTCGAGAAGATTGATCATAACGTTGGTTTTACCGCAGTTCGAAGGACCCACAATAATACACCTCATTGTATGGGGAAACAATATTCCATGTTTTTTGAATTCCTTTTCCCCCTCGAATATATTATTTTCAATATTTAGAGTCGTTTTTTGTGGAACAACTTTCATTTCATGAAAAGAAAAAGAAAAATTTAATGATCAGTTGATTTCTGTATTTCACTGAATAAACACACACACACACACACACACACAAATGCCACGCTACCATCCAGGTGATGGGCTTTTGAATACTGCCATAAATAAACTACCTTCCGAGTTACATATACCTGGTGGATATAGATTCTGTGGTCCTGGAACAAAATTGGAAAAAAGACTCGCTCGAGGAGATAAGGGTATAAACGGATTAGATGAAGCTTGCAAGGAACATGACATAGCATATTCCAAAGAAAAAGATTTGAAACATCGTCATAAGGCAGATAGAATTCTGGCAGACAAGGCAATGGATCAATTCAGATTAAAGAATAATTCCTATGGACAGAGATTAGCAGCTTTAGGCGTTGCTGGTGCTATGAAAGCTAAAGTGAAATTGGGGATGGGAATAGGAAATCAAGAACAAAATCGAAAACGAAAACAACAAGCTGTCAACAAATGTCTGGTAGTTTCAAGAAGAACGAAGGTTATTTTAGAAAAATCTCTAGGAAATATTGAAAGCAGTATGCGAATCCTAAAGGAAGGAATTTCAACAAATAGAATTATTAAACAAACTAAACGGATAGGAAAACAGAAAAAGATAAATAGTAAGAAGAAATCACAGAATGATGATAATGAAGAGCGTTGTGAGAAGGAGGACTTGATGGATATCGATATTGCTGAGGATTATCCCATCAATAAAAGATGTGCAATCAAGAGGAAATTGGATAACAAAGATATCTCAGACACCATTCCTGTTAAGAAGCCTAAAAATGTGTTCGGACATATATGATCAACCGTAGACAAGGGGTAACCGCGAAAAGAAGATTGAGAACAATAGATGATAAGGGAGGCACTCAATCAAGTGATATGAGTGAACCGTTGAATATTGCAACAACAACAACGACAACAAATTCTAGAAAGAGAAGTTTGGATACAGAGATAGAAGAAGAAGAAGAAAGCAACGATCACGGAAATAAAAAACTCAAATTCACCTAATTGTATAGTTATTATCAATAAGAAAGAGTCAGTATACGAGAGAGTTCCTTACAGTTCAGATGGCTCGAAAGAGTTCCAAAGGAAATACCAAACGTAGGAATAATAAGAAGAGGATTATCAAGAAGAAACAAATAAAAAAGGGGGTATGTTTCGCTAAAGCAATCGGACAAATTAAAAAGCACATCATCTCCCAAAAACCCAAGACTGTGGGCGATGCAGTCAAGGTAGCCTTAAGGTCAACGAAAAAACTCAACATCAAACCAACACGTATTGTTAAAATTCCAAAGAGAGGTGGCTTGTTACCCCTGATTCCGATTTTCGCGGGATTGAGTGCTCTTGGAGCAATCACAGGTGGCGCTGCAGGTGTAGCTAAGGCTGTCACTGATGCCAGATCAGCAAAAAATCGATTGGAAGAATCCCAACGGCATAATGAAACAATGGAAGCTATTGCAATGGGGAAAGGAATGTATTTGAGACCATATAAAACTGGTTTGGGACTTTTTTTAAGATAACCATCATAGTATTATCCTAATATCAACAAGATGAAGATGAATAAACGTCGGGAATCTCGTAAGAGGATACCACCCAATTTCCCACTATCCAATTTGGATATTCTGAAGTACGTTGAAGAACTCAACATTCCCCATTTTAGGGGTGTATTTATGAGGAATGATCTTCCCAAGAGAATCAGAAGGAAAGAACGTGGCGTGATAAACTTGGATAACAAAGATGGACCGGGGACGCATTGGACTGCCTACAAAAAAAAAGGACCACAAATCGTCTATTTTGTTAGCTACGGTAATTTGCGACCACCACTGGAAACTTTAGATTACTTCAATTCCAATGGACCTTGTCATATTTTATATAATCACACTGTATATCAAACTTTCAATTCTGTGAATTGCGGTCAGTTATGTTTGAAATTTCTCTCTCAATAAAATATAAACTTTATCTCATTCTTTCAATGACCTTATCACAATCATGACGTGTTCATATACTTTCACCTTATCCGCGAGAGATTCTGTATTATCAGCTAAAATCCATCCACCTATCATTTAAGATGATAATAAATCCCATGTCTTAGGTCTGATTGACTTCGTGAACTTCAACACTATTCCCAATATAAATGAGAAAAATAACAGATTCTATGTCGGCAAACACACATTGATTATTCCTTGAGGTTCCTATGAAATTGAAGACATTGAACGGAATATTATGACGCAATTGGATGAATTGCATCAAAAAGATAAAGAGAAGGAGGGAAAGAAAGCTCAAATTTCAAATACTATTGTGAAAGAGGAGGAGAAAACTGCCGAGATTCAGCTCAAATTGAATGCTAATCGTAATACTCTAAGGTATGAGATAACATGCAACAAACTCATACACTTTGATAAACCTGACTCGATAGCAACTCTGTTAGGTTTCAGTAAGAGGAAATTGGAAGCTGATGAAAAACATATATCAGATTTTCCAATTAATATTTCCAAGGTGAATTCAGTGTGAGTTGAATGTAATTTAACAACGAATTCATATAATAATAATTCTTCCGTTCACACATTGCACATGTTTTATCCATCAGTGCCTAGTGGATTTCGAATAGTTGAGAAAGTGTCAAATGTCATTTATCTACCAATCAAATCCAATTACATTGATGAAATAATTCTCAGAATAGTCGACCAAACTGGAACCTTAATTAATTTCCAAAAGGAAGTCATAACAGTCAGGTTGCATTTGAAAGAGATCTAGTGAATATGGTGTTTCGCTATAATATTCCAATGTCATCATCAACAACAACAACAACAACAACAACAACAACAACAACAA
The DNA here is from genome assembly GCA_918026855.4 of Phaedon cochleariae. Taxonomy (NCBI): domain Eukaryota; kingdom Metazoa; phylum Arthropoda; class Insecta; order Coleoptera; family Chrysomelidae; genus Phaedon; species Phaedon cochleariae. The sequence continues at coordinate 10,535,773 of OU896721.1, read as the reverse complement.
TGGGTCAGGAAACGCGTTCTTCATCAATCAAAAGTATCAGTCCGAAAGGTGACATCAAACAGTTAACACCTGAAAATCAGCAGTTCCTCATTTCACTCGGTTTCAAATTATTATTATAAAAAACAAAACGAAGACTTTTCACGAATTTTGGTATAACCTAAAATTGGACATCAACGCTGGTCTTAGAAGAATCTTCATTCTCCTGAGGTGTTCCTGCGGAAGAAAAAGTGAAAGACAACAAACATGAGTTTCAATATTTTGAATATTGGTGAACATGTGATGATGGACAATGCGATAACGAATTGCGAAATGCACTCTCATCCGCCATATGCCAATACAAGCCTAAATAAGTCATTCGAGATACGTGTTCCGATTCAAACGCAGGATATTTACACATTACCATCACAAAGTTACATTTATCTAGAAGGTAGAATTACTGACAGTGAAGATAAAGTGAGTGCTACACTGAACTTTATCAACAATGGTATTGCTTTTCTATCTGATGAAATTCGATATGAAATTGGTGGGTCCGTTGTGGATCGAGTTCGTAATCCTGGAATCACATCAGCTATGAAGGGCTACATTTCTTATACAAATAATGAATGCAATAGATATATAAATGCTGGTTGGAATCATCTTGGTCATCCAGAAATTGTTGATCTTCAGGGAAACTTTAGCGTTTGTCTACCACTCAAACATCTATTGGGATTTTGTGAGGATTTCAAGAAAATTCTGGTGAATATTCGGCAAGAACTTGTTCTCATCAGGAGTAGCAATGATATTAATCCTACGATATCCTCCAAGGCAGGAGAAAAACCGAAAATTGAATTAACCAAAGTTCTAGGGAAAATTCACCATATCCAGGTTTCAGATGTGGAAAAATTACGGTTATTCAAGTTTATTGAAAAATGAAGAGATTTGGAGATAGCCTACAGTCAACTATGCGCCACTCCTGGAACGTCAAAGCATCCAGCCAAATGGAAAAGCCAAGATTTGTTATTGTCGGTTTCCAAACGAACAGAAAAAATGACATTCAAAAAAATATGAGTCAATTCGATCACTGTAATCTCACCAATATGAAACTTTACCTGAACTTCGAAGTGTACCCCTATGACAATTTGAATCTCAATTTCAATAAATATCAGTTTTCTGTTATATATGAAATGTATGCACGATTTCAAGAGTCATATTACTATAAAAATTTTGGTGAACCGTGTCTAACATTATCAAAATTCCATGATATAGCACCATTAATTGTAATAGATTGTAGTAGACAAAACGAATCTCTTAAGACAGGTAGTGTGGACATTCGCCTCGAATTTGAAACAAATCAAAACATTCCTGCAAACACCTCTGCCTACTGTATAATATTACATGACCGTTTAGTAAGGTATAACCCCCTCACTAATGTAAAAAAAATATTGTAGTATCATATCTTCCTAATTCATGATCAATAAATGAATTGTACACCTATATTCCACTGTTTCGATTTCATTCAATAAACCCAAACCGATAATAGCTATTCTGATAGCATATACCCATCAATGAAACACAAGAAATAAAACATATCACGAGGTACTCACCAATAAGTTACCACAACACAAACAATTCACAGCAGGTATACCTGATATTGAGGTATAACAATAATCACAGCTTTTATACTTTCCTGGAACTGAAAGTTCAGCAAAATTTCTCCAAAATGGTCCTTAATAGCACAAATAACTTGTCAGCTGAATTTTGAATAACATTCAATCGAACTGCAGAAAAAAATATATGAATAACAAGGTCTCATATCATTCAAAATAAAAACATGATAATCCTGACCTCTGGGTCAGCTTGCGATATCCAATTGATATTTCAAACATGTATATAGGTTGATTGAGGTCTGTGGAACTAGAATTTGGAACATATAATTGTGAATCAGTAAAGTAGGTGAAACAGGTGAAATGTACCTATAGGTGACAGGTGACAAAGTGAATCTTCGGTGACAACATCTTCTGGTCATTGTTGATGACACTTGCATGCACCTGGGAAAGTCTGCACAAACCACAAATAGGCAAGGTGAATCGCAAATTCATTCGGTGACACAGGTGAGACAGGTGAAAATACATGTGACAAGGTGAATCTCCGGTGACAACACCTTCTGGTCATTGTCGACGACACTTGTGCACCTGGAAAAGTCTGCACAAACCACAACTAGACCCCCCTATTGTCTGCAAGAGCTCGAGAACTGGATAGACTGGGCCCAGGTACGCGGTAGTATAACTACTGTCATCATAATCGCATTCATTGTTTGATGATATTGTTAATGTTTTATTTCTGGTATTGGAGGACTTGATATCAGATAGTTCCTTCTCTGGTATGACATACAATCCAAAAAGTTCAAAATTTATCTTCAAGCTGTGATGCGTGTCCAAATATTTGGACAAGATTGCCAGAACTTTTGGTTTCACTTCTTGAAGAAATTCGAGAAGATCGGTGTCGCTTTTGTCACTGGAAAATCGATAGGTGGCTAACCTATTCTTGATAGCACAACGGAGATTCACTATCCCATTCCCCAAATTATTTTCAACAGGTTGATCTACTGGTTTTCGTTTTTCAACACCCTGAGTATTATGCTTGGGAAAATAGTTGAACAATGTGTTGGTCGAAGTAGATGCCTGCTGATCCTCTGCATTATTGTACTTCATCTTTTTGGTCGGCGGTCCATTCACATCTCTATTATTTTTGCAATTTTTGCGTAAATGCTGGGATGAAGAACTCGTTGAAGAAAATTCGTTGCCACAATATCCGCACTTCATTATCACTGTACTCAAACTATCTGAAGAAGCTTGGGGACTGAGGCTCAAGACTGAACTAGAAGACGTCGACCTTAATCCGATTTTATATCATCCCCAACTAGCATTTATAGTCGCGATTACGTAATTACGACTATTGGGTCGACTATTAAGTAATATTTACTAGTTGCGGTTACGTTATAATTACGTCGTTACTACGTATTTACGACCAAAATGGGGAACAAATCACGAGTAATTATTACGGTTTGCCGACGTAGCGGGAACTCACACAATTACGTAATGCTTACGACCCGTCGACGTCGAAATTACGTAAAGATGTAGTAAATTTTCCTACCTGACTTTCTATTTCTTTTCCACTTCATAAAAATATTATTTTCTCTCTTTATTATTCTTCATTTCATCCATGAAGTTCACATTCACGAAAAATGAACGAGTCCAATATGCCTAACCATTCAATAAATAATACAAGGACAAACACGCGAAATAATGGATACTCGAACTTGAAAAATTCGAACAACATTCAGTTTTTCGATAAATGTGATGATTTTGCCTCGAAATTCAAGATGCGCCCACAAAATACGGCTCATTTCACCAAAAATATGGTTTTATTTCATTCGGCTATTTTTCAAAAATCATCGTAAATCATGTTAATTTCCATTATTATGCAATTTGTGATCGAACGAATGCTATTATTCTTCATGAAATGATGTTTATCAACAAGAAAAACCAAAATTATTTCCTGTTCAAATGGTTATCACATCAATCAATATGGCTTCCAATCGAAAATGAATCAGAAAGTTACTTTTGGAACTCGTCAGTTATGATAACCTATGTATTGGTAACTTCAACTGAATATAATTACCGAAAAGTTGTTTCAACTATGAAGGAATTGTTTGAGTAGGAATTACCAATATGTTACTTGAAATATCAGCAAGAATTGACTAAATTATTAGGTGATCGATCAAGTAACGACAACGTCGTAGAAACCTAATTGGTGACCATAGAGTAATTGCAACTGTGAAGCCTTCTTGGGGTGGTAAGCGTTACCGTAATAATATATTCAAAGTTCCTAAACTTTAGGAGTAGTTTTGAGGAGTGACAGTTTCGGAATAGTTACTTCATAATAAGCCATGAGAATTTCTCACTTTGAAGTTATTATCTAGTGTAAAAACTACGTAATTTTCACTCACTAAATAACTATCACTGACATTTATACTATGAAGTTCTGAAATAAGTGATAAATACGTTATTATCACTAAATATAGGTAATAGTTCCTTGAACCATGGTGCCTGTGACTGAAAATGCTAGTTGGGTCCAGTAGAGAGGTACGGCATGCGCATCTGCTACCCGTATGTTTTTGCGGATGAGTCATCTATTAACCAGCGAATACGTCATACCCGCATTTATCGAAACTAGATGTCTAGACGAGTCTGAAATGGAAATAAAACATCTGGTACATATCTTTGTGAACACGTCATACCCGCATTCAGAGAGAACATCTGCCACCTGCATTCAGAGATGAATCATTCATCGAAAACATCTGCTACCCACATGTTTGCGAAAACAAACATCTGGTACCCGCATGTGCAGATGCGTCACGACTGCAATGAAGACCAGATGTTCAGACAATTTATCATACAATGAATGGAACAAAACGAATTCATTTTGATATTATACTTTATTGCATAAAACATTTTTCATACAAATAAAAAACATTTGTTAATGCACACATACAATTTGAATTCATATGATAAAAACATTTCGCTTCAGACTGTTGTGAAATAGGTTGCTCATCGAATTCCACTACTGGAACAGAAGTGAACCATCGAATATATTCAGCTTTCTCCTTTCCTTTGATATGTATTAGATCGACTCCATCACTCAGACTTTTCAAGATATTTCCGGACTGATGTAATGGGGTAAATCCATCCTTCCATCCAGGCAGTAAAAATTACGAACCAGCCAATTAGCCTGCTTTTGTAGATTCGGAGGTAGAAAATTCAGTGGAAATGGTGGTTTGAAAATATAATGGCAAATTTTCACCCCATCGAAGGCTGCAAACTCCTTGACAATAAATTTGTTGTTTTCTATCTTGAATCCTTGCACATCCATAATTATACTCATATTGTGATATTTGAGGAATTTTTGAAAACTGATTGCTTGGTAGAGTACAATTCTATCACCCTTTTCAGGATCTTAATGTTTTCTCGATGTTTTCTCAGGCGTAATTCATAGCTGGATAACATTATATCTACTGAATAAAATATAATGGGTCCCCCAATACATGACAAATTCTGATCATGCGCATCAAAGCTGCTTTACGATTTTCGTTATAGGGTTATAGGAATATTCTTTTTCATGTAGAATGAGACAAAAAGCAGTGGTTTCTTTTGGAGTATTACTACCAGTTTCAAATTCAACCCGCATAACTATTGATCCTGTTTGGATGACTTCTTTCTGTCGTGAACAATCAATGTGAACAATTGGTGCTTTATCTTTGAACTCTTTCGGGGTCAATATTGGCTCGTTATTTTTCAGATGATAGTAGTTTTCTAGCAAATTTGAGTACATCTCATACAGTGTTGCATACTTGTTGTTTTTGAAATCTAGATGTAAATCATTGTATGGATATCTTTCAGAATTAAGGAACACTCTGATATTGGTGAGGTCGATATGATCAAACTTACTCATATCACTCGTTATTTTTCCTTTTCTACTAGTCTGAAATGCCATAATTACATGTCTAGGGATTTCGACCTTGGTAGTGGCCTTGACTGGCCACGTATGTCTATTTGATTCACTCAATGATGGATACTCAATCAACTCCCAGCTTCTGAACCTAATTGGAAGTTCTATACTTTTATTAGTAATTTTCGTGATAAGAAGTTGTTCTTGAATACTTGGCGTTATGTGAGGAACTCTCCAAAATACTTTTGTAAGCTTCACTTTGGGTTTTTCTGAATCATATATGCTAGTTACTGCATCTAAATCATTACTAGATCTTATTAAGACTAGTTCTTGTCTCATATCAACTATTATTCTCCTAAAGTCTTCAAAAAACCAAGCAAACATTTTTAAAGGAACACACACGTTGAATTGACCGTTAGTACCAATCAGAATTTTTTCTTGGTTCGATATTTTTGGGAATCACCCAGCATTTTGCATAGAGACGCTTTCGTTTTCATTTAATGATAAATAATTTTTCAATGTTGATGTCAATCCCAAATTCCTCACTGAATCAATCACAATACCGTTCATATCGAAGTTCTCGGAAAAAGGATGCTATTGCATTATTAATGAATTTCAGTTTGGTTGGAACGGCATTTTTATCATCTAGGAGAGTACCTTCTATGTATAAATAACTGTTACAAGGCAAAGTGAATGCTTCAAGGTCAGCAATTGGCACTCTTATCTCGTCGTTATAATTGAGGTTTCCAGCGATGTAAGGCTGATATGTATGAAACTGATAGTCTTCAATTGTAGTGTCGCTGAAAGGTTGACCAGTGATATTCAATAATTCCATTATTTCAAAACTTCAAATCCAAGAGATATCAAAAACTGACGATTTTCTGATGTCAATATTCCGGAGGTCTTCTTCATACTAGTGCGTTTAATTTCATTGTCATGTCTTTCATAGTATTGTTCAGGGGAGTAAAACGGTGTTGGATGGATGAATCTCCACACCATGATCAAAGATCCTTCTTTCGAAGGTGAAGTCGAACGGTGATTTCTTCTCCACGGAAATCTATAATATTTCCTGATTGATCAATAATTTTTACAGTTATATTGTTGATAGTCTTCACGGAAACTGGATAATACAGGATCGTAACAGGTGATTCGATGATCTTGTATCCGGTGGGGACTTTGGCATTGAACTGATGAATTAAATGAACTGGTTCACCATTTAAATAGCTTCCGATGGCCAAGTTACAATCTTCACAGATAGTGTTGACGTTGAGAATCTTGACCTGGTGGTCCGAAACACTTTTTTCATCCACATTCAACATTCGTTGTAATGATCCAATTGTGTTGTCCACTCCAAAATTGATTCGACGATTAGTTTTTATAGTCACCTTGGAAGTATTCAAATCAGGTGTAATTCGAAGAACTGCCTGGTTGTCTTTATCATTCATAGCATTTTGAATAACGTTTGCTGGATCATCAATTCCATATGATCTAGTAGGAATTTCAAATCCATATCTATCGTTCTCACCCCAAACGAAGATATTATTCGTATTATCAATATTTGGTATTGAGTTGAAACTGTCAAAATTAGCTAACCCAATTTCATATTCGTTTTTATCATTCAAATATATTGGAGGATTATAATCGTGAATAAGAATCGATGAACATCCACTTTAAGTAAAAGTCAAAGACATATTGTTTCACTGAAAGTTTAATTTCAAATGACGCTCCATTTTACAAATGCTGGTTATATAAAAAAAAGTAAACAATGTTGCCCACATTGATATGAATTGAATGATTGTACTGAATCATAATTATACATAATATCATTGTTGCCACCGTCGCTTGAAAGATATTGAATCAGTTCTAAAGGTGGAGATAAATCTCCATAACTATTGAAATAAACTATTTCATTATCGCGCTTAATATAAGCAGTCCAATGTTCCTTCACCTACATTCGAATCTAGATTCAAGATTCCAGACTCGTTCTTTCTCATTTTTTCAGGAAGGGTATCTTTCATGAAAATTCCCCTAAAGTATGGTATTTTGAGAATTTTCACATATTTGCGCAAGTCAATATTAGTCAGTGGTCGGCGAGGTAGCTTTATCGAGAGTTTTTTGCGTATGGCTTCGAATACATGCCATAGCCCTTATATGGTCTCAAATATAGCCCTTTTCCAGTAGCTGCCTTCTCCATTTCTCGATTATGTCGCTGTTCTTCAGCTAGTCGTTCCCGATCAGCTTTCGCATCATTAACCGCTTTGGCGATACCCGCGGCACCTCCACCTACTGCTCCAAGTGCTCCTAGAAGTGGGAGTAAAAATGGTAGAAATCCTCCAATTATAGGCGCTGTAATGATTCTTGGTTTTTTAGTTTAATTCGTAGGTCGCTTGGCTGATAGATTCAAAGCACCACCTTTTTTCTTCCGTGATACCTTCTTTTTCCGTTTCAGCCCCATACCCATCTTGCTCTTCAATTTCATTGCTCCCGTAACCCCTAATGCTGCGATTTTCTCACCCACACCAGCATCAGATGCCTTGAAACGCTGTGCAGCTACTTTGGCCAGACGCCTATCAGCAATATTTCTATGTTGTATGTCTTTGAAATTCTAATAAGCTATATCGTGTTGTTTGCAAGCCTCATCTAGTTCGTTAACACCTTTATCGCCTCTTAGTAGCCTTTTTTCAAGTTTAGTCCCAGGTCCACAATAATTATATCCTGGCACATGAAGTTCTATTGGAAGCGTATTAATTAGAGTATTGAGGAGTCCTCGAACTTTCCGTTTTACGCTTCGACAATGACTGACTGAGTTATTCCTCCGTTTCATTTTATAATGTTCAGAACACTGTCGGTTGAATAATAACTGATTCGCTATATGAATTCCTTAATATATAGAACTGAAACATGTTCTCTAGTGTCAGTTCCATGGATGTGCTTGCATAATGAAGATTCAAAAGCAGACATTCTCTTTACCAATCACAAATCATGATGAAATCGCTCACGAGAGTAAATTTAGGAAACACGGAATCATGTTCGGTGGCCAGTCAAAAAGAGGTTCACTAGTAGGATCTAGCGGATCGGGGAAAACGAATGTAATGATATCCTTAATTGAACATCCAAATGGTCTCCGTTTCGAAAATATTTATTTGTATTCCAAATCACTCCATCAGCCAAAATATCCATATCTGAGGACATTATTGACACCGTTGAAAGAAATAGGCTACATGGAATATAGTGACAAAGATGTAATTGCACCAGAGAATATTCGAGATAATTCCATTATAATATTTGACGATGTTCCTAGCTGTGACCAAGATTTGATGAAAAGTTACTTTTGCTTTGGACGACATAGAAACACAGATTGTTTCTATTTGTGTCAAACTTACTCTGCCGTTTGCAAACAATTCATCCGAGATAATTCGAACTTGATTATTGTCTTTCAACAAGACATGACCAATTTGAAACAAATTTATGATGACCATGTGAATATTGATATGTCCTTTCAACAATTTAAAGAACTTTGCGCACTCTGCTGGGGCGAAAAATTCGGATTTCTTGTTATCGATAAAGATTCTCCATTGAGCTCGGGTAGATATCGCAAAGGGTTCGATGAGTTCATTCATATATAAATGGAATCATTTTCGAATCATGTTTATTCATGATGAATAACCGCATGGTAGCGGAGCTATTGAAAACACGGAAGGCTTTGAAAAATAAATATAGAACCTTGAAAGGCGATATTGTGAAATCTCAATTTGATTTAGAGAAAACCTATCAGACTTTTACGCAACCTCTCAAAGAATTACTCGCAACCATTGTCAAATCTGATCAAGGAACGTTTGTAAAAAATGAGCCAAAACGTGAATTTAAAGAAGAGTATTACCATACGGCACCAACTATGGATTTGGGGGATGAAGAAACATTTCTACATGACCCCTCATTAGTAGGACCAGAATATGGGGAAATTTTCCTTGAAGAAACAATACCACCTGGATTGGATTCAATGGCGCAACATGAGAGATATTTAGAACAATTCAATTCTCCACTACCTAGGGCATATATTGACGATAAAATACTGGATACTGAAAATGCTTTTGATGATACTTTTGGTGTTCATTTGGATCCGTTCACGAAGAAATATGCTATTGGTGATTCTACAATAGATTTTGATGGCCCTGATTTCATTTTAAATGGTACTTCGAAATATAAGGGTACTCCTGGATTATATGAGCTCATGTAAAAAAAATATCCTACTGGTATGAGAAACAGTGATATAGATCAGTATATTGATATAGTTCGAAGAACCAACACACATTATTTAGGCTATAATCCTGTGAGAGGGCTATCTACATCGAATTCGCAAAAATTCATTGACATTATCAAACCAAGAATCGCTACGCTACATTCCATGAATTTGGAGAAAACTGTAAGAAACAAGACCCCTAAGCCCACATCAATACCTTCAGTTGTTCGAGGACAACCAACGAGACCAAGAAGTGGTTCCACTCCTTCAATCATAACGACAAGAAACCGAACAAAACAGGGAGGAAAATTGACCATGGTGCAACTGAACAAAAAACCTGCGGAATATAAATATTTTAACGACTTTAATGAATTAGTAGATAGACTAAGGCTTCTAATTGCTTCTGAATCGGCTGGTGATACTTGTCACAATAATGAGATTATTTCTATTATTGAAGAGCTGAGGGAAGGCAAGATCATAAAATAGATTGATAGTTATTATTTTGATTCATTCTGATTATAGCACTGTAACGATGCCGATCGATAAGTTTGGAAGACATCTTTTTAACAAAAACCGAAATCCTAGCACATCTCCAGAAGAACCATTATTGGCATCAACGCAGCCTATACAGTTACAATCACCTTTCTATATCTGTCAACCAATATCTTACCATAGTAAATGTATAATTACTATTCGTGGATCGGGTTCAGGTCAACAAGTTCCAGGAATGGTGAAAAAGAACTGGGTCTTCTCACAAGAGAACAATAGTGGATCATATGTCTTTTCGGTATCTGGAAAGATTGAGAAAATTGATGTTTTACCAAAGGATACAACAATTATGTTGGGGGATAATGACATACAGGTGAAATAATTGATAGAAAAAGAGATGAATGAAGGTGACACGATCTCATTTGCCTCTATCAAAAGAGATTGATTGGGTTCATTGTATGCTCAAATAGTGCTCCAGTGCCCATTAACTAAAAATGAGTAGTGTTAAAGAATCAGTCGTAAACGAATTACATAAGACTGCTAGGGAAACATTTAAAAGACGTCGAGTGATTGTGAAAGGTTTGAATGACTTGTATCAGGCTGATCTAGTTGAAATGATACCCTACGCAAAAATTTATGAAGGATACCGCTACATATTGATTGTAATCAATGTTTTTAGTAAATTGGTATGGTTAAGACCGGTGAATCGTGAAAACGCAAAAGATGTCACAGAAGCAATGAGAGATATCCTTGATAATGATGAAATTAAACCTAAAAATATTCAAACAGATATGGGGAAAGAATTCTACAACAAAGATTTCAGATCGTTGATGGAATCTCTCAACATAAATCACTATAGCACATTTTCAAATTTGAAAGCTAGTGTGGTTGAGCGGGTGAATCGCACTTTGAAGAATTCAATGTGGAAGAAATTCAGTTTGCAGGGTACTTATAAGTAGTTGAATATCACAAAACACAGCACAATTGGAATGAAACCTAAAGATGTGAATGCTGGGAATGAAAATGAATTACTGAAAACTGTATATAGTCATTTGAAAACAATTGATCCTAGAAAGAATAAATTCAGAGTAGGTGACTTTGTGAGAATAAGCAAGTTCAGAGAAGCATTTTCAGAATCGTATCAGCCTTCTTGGTCAAATGAAGTCTTCAGAATTCGACAAGTTAAATTGTCAAAACCAACTACTTACCTGCTAGAAGATCAGAATCAAGAAGGAATTCGGGGGGGTTTCTACAGCGAAGAGCTTCAGGAAGTGAAATATCCCAACATCTACTTGGTTGAAAAAGTTTTACAGCGACGTGGAAACAAAATTCGTGTCAAGTGGCTAGGCTCAGATAATTCTCATAATTCATGGATTGATAAAAAGGAACTTCTGTGAAATACATTTATATTTTTTGAAATAAAACAATTATTCAGATGATTTCATTTTTTTCTATTACGTAATTCATAGTGGGTACAATTATTCGTATGCTTATTTCTATTGTACATTCAGGTCTTCAGAAAAAACGTCAGGGTATATGTGGATGAATTCCAATACTAAACTGATATTTTCTCTACTTGGGTTCTCCTGTGGCCTGACAAGATTGAGTGCATTGTTCACTACATCTCCATCTTGATTTTGAAGAGCTCTCTGCAGAACTGTGAGGTAATTCGTAGACTGCAGTCTCCCCATCATTTCCATTTGATATTTGATGAGCGGCAATAGAGTCCACAACTTGCGAATGGATTCATAACCCAAGAAAACATAATAGTTATTTTACTGAATCTTAACAACACTCGTTTCCGAAATTTTCATAAAGTATATCTGGAAGGATTCACCATCTGACGAGTTCGGATGGTCACTAGAATAGAAACTATTTGTAATGATTTCTTGATATTTGAGAAAATCCATCCACTCACGATCATTGAAGGTGATTGCATCATTCTTGAGTCCTGATATCTGGATGCAGGGCCTGAAGCCAAATTCATAGGATAATCCTATGGAAACGTACTTGCTTCTCGATTTATTCAAAGGCAATCTCTTCTATCCCAACAATATTGATTAATGTTTATTCTCATGATGTTCTTTCAGATTATATTCAACTCCCGAGTCACCGGTAGGAACACTTGATGTATAGTAGCTCTGCCCACTCGAATTCACAGTTGATTTCGACAAGTCCATTTCAGAATAATATGTGTTTAACAACTAGAATTCGAAAACTGAGTGAAGGATCTCATTGTGATAAGTTATATACCTTTGAATTTGTGAAGTGGGGGTTCCTAATTTCTGGTTAATCAAAAATGATTAATCACATATTTATCACACAATTGAAAATTATTAGTCTGATGAATCCATTAATTCATACACAAGATGAATCATTACGTTAACTAATATCAATTAGTCTGAAGGAGCAATGAATTAACTTTGATCACTATTAATCAAGAATAACTCATGGATGACTCATTCTGCACATGTTTTCAATTGGAGAATATTAGTTCATTGATATTTATTGTTGATAATTGATATTTAATGACTGCACCTGTTCTCAATTACTCGGTACATATAGTTATGGATGAAAGTCAATTAAAATCAATTGACTGAATCATTCAATTATACATACATACAATCCCTACTTCCATAGTTTTGTATATAGTACGGATATAAATTCGCCTCCGTTCATACATCAGATATGTCCTTTCCTTATTCACAATGGATGTGGACGAAACATTTTCCGACTCCGATGAAATCGAATTAGACGGAGAACAAGTGATCAAAAACCAGTATAGTGTCAACAGTGTTCACTTCATAAATGACTTTTCACAGCAGTTTGTCTGCATGGTGCAACATTATTATTACATTACCATGTTGGAGAACAAAAAGTTCTGCACGAGCTGCTATTTCAACATTGTTGCAAATTACGACAGGAATATCGACAGTTTCCAGGAGTCCTCACACATCACGAAATATCCAGCAGGCTTAGTGGACGAAATGAAGTTTTGTTATGTTTGTAGAGATGCTCTATTCACGTTTTGCTCGACAAGGTTTTGTCTATAATGCAATAACTGGAATACTTTTGGTGTAGTGTCTTTTATTATGTTCAAAACTGTTTTCACAACATTTTCTGTATATACTCTATAATAATAACCAATAATTTATATGGATTAATCTTAATTCGAATAAATATCAATTCTCCATTATATTTTTTGAGGCATTTTGTCTTCTAAATACCTTGAATAATTTTTTCAGCGCCCTACTTCTTGCCCGATACGGACCTGCCCCTATCATGATTCCATTGAAAAGACTTCTACATATCTTTCATAGATCGAGTGAATATTTGGCGAAATGTCACAGCTAATGCCATCTGTTATGGAAATACTCCAACAGCCAACAAAAATCAATACTTTGTTCTTGTTTCACAGAGACCATGAATTGACCGTTTTCATAACGTTTTCATGTGAGACATCTGCCCGCATATGTTACGCATGTCTGGGTCAAGAATATTTGAGCCAGTATAATTATTACATCGACGCGCTGGGTCGGCCAAGAGATAAGATAAAGTTTTTTGAAATATTTCTGGAGTTTACTAAAGATAAAGTGTTTTGCTCTGTGTTTCGTTCAGTTTTTTCTTGAAGTGTATGTGATAGTCAATGGATACTGTTCATGTTGGGCAGAAATGTAAATTATTTTCATGAGCATACAAATTGATCGAATAATATATGACATATTTGGTAATGATTTGAGAAGTGAGTAATAGGTTGATAGGATAATACCTTCCGAGGATAAAACTTTTTGAGATGATCTGAATTATATGGGTTTCAGTATTTCTGATTCCAAATTCTCCTATATTTGTTCGAACAATTTTTTCATGTCATATCAATGAAATGAATTCTTATTCAATAAGCAGTTCTGAATAATTATTATCATGTACTCCAACCTTTCAAATTCTCGTATATTTGAAGCAAAACAAACATGTTCGAAATATTATTTTTTATTTGATTCATATATTCAATAGACAGTGCCAAAGAGTATCAACATAAAAACTAAAGTCTTGACAGTGAGAAAAAATACAATATCAATCAGAATACTCGTTATTGACACTGGAATATACCTTCTCGAGCAGAAAGCATAAAATATGAAATGATCACTATACAATAACGTTTAAAATTCAAAAAATTCCTTCAAATAGTACTACACTTCCACATATAAAGCCTCCTAGATATTTTGTGATGTGTAAGGACTCCTGAAAACTGTCAATATTCCTGTCGTAATCTGCAACAATGTTGAAATAGCAGCTCGTGCAGAACTGTTTGTTCTTCAACATGGTGATGTAATAATAATGTTGCACCATGCAGACAAACTGCTGTGAAAAGTCATTTATAAACTGAACAATATTGACACTATACTGGTTCCAGATCAATAATTTTTCATTGCTTCCTTCATTCTGGTGGAAACAATGATGTCTTTTTCAATGATATTTATGACCTTACGACATTTCTTCATTTTCTTCTCATACTTTCGCATTTTTCTTTCGAGTTCCATTTTCTTCTCAATTTTATTTTCCAAAAATGAGTTGTTTTTGTCCATGAACTCTCTTCGCTCTCTTGCAAACTCGTTCGTAGACTTCGCTTCATTTAGTGCAATATCTTCGTAATTTGTAGTATTGAAATCATCCACGACATCTTCTTGGGAAAGTGAATTTTCATCCTCTTCACTGGCTCCATAGTCTTCAATTTCCTCCACTTCTTCGGACGGAACATTTCCTGATATGTCCTCGAACTGTGACTGCCTGAGAATTTTTCCGTGCATTGGGCTAGGTCTTGGAGTAGATTTAGCCAATGGCTTAAATGCCTCCTCACGATTATTGACTATTGTGGTAAAAATATATTGAACACTATCATCCATGTCGGATGGTTCACTATTTATGCGAAAATTATCAGACTTTCCGTCACGTTTCAAATGTTGCAAAATTTTTATCGATTTTTTCGCAATTGGTATAGTCAAGACTTTAGTTTTCATGTTCATCTCTTTGGCACTGTCTATTGAATAAGAATAACTATGAGTAGTCGTGGAAGGAGGTATTTATACGTGTTTATCGCTAATTATCAATCAAGTACCCTTATAGCAAAACTGCATGACACTCTTGTAGTTTAATTCGTATAAATTCATATTAATAATCCTAAAACAAGATAATTTTCTTCAATAATTTTCTAAAGTACCTACTAACAAGATATATTAGTCTCAATTGAAATCAATTCGCATAATGCAAGATGTAATATAAAGAATTCACTCTTGATGAACCAAGTAATTAAAATCGTCTTGCTTTCATATACTTGGCGCCACATATGCTGGCTGATAAGAAATTATTAAATTGGCTTAATGAACCATTTTATACAGCATCTGCATTTATTGTCGAATTCCATAATCTCCCTTTTGAGATGTTTCTCTATTCGACCAATTGAATACATTTTTTAATTACCCTGTATGCACATTCATTCTTATAATAGGTATATTGATATGTCTGATGATTATGCACCTGCTCTCAGTTTGACCGGTCATCAATTAACGTTAATTAATATCAATTTAAGCTGTAACAGGATTCCTAATATATATCTACTCCATTAAGGACCATTTTGGAGAAATTTTGCTGGACTTTCAGATCCAGGAAAGTATTGGTGAGTAACTCGTAATATGTTTCATTTCTTGTGTTTTATTGATGGGTATATGCTATCAGGATAGCTATGATCAGTTTGGGTTCATTGAATGAAATCGAAACAGTGGAATATAGGTGTACAATTCATTAATTGATCATGAATTAGGAAGATATGATACTACAATATTTTCATCACATTAGTGAGGGGGTTATACCTTACTGAACGGTCATGTAATATTTTACAGTAGGCAGAGGTGTTTGCAGGAATGTTTTGATTCGTTTCAAATTCGAGGCGAATGTCCATACTACCTGTCTTCAAAGATTCGTTTTGTCTACTACAATCTATCACAATCAATGGTGCTATATCATGGAATTTTGATAATGTTAGACACGGTTCACCAGAATTTTCATAGTAATATGACTCTTGAAATCGTGCATACATTCCACATATAACAGAAAACTGATATTTATTGAAATTGAGATTCAAATTGTCATAGGGGTACACTTCAGAGTTCAGGTGAAGTTTCATATTGGTGAGCTTACAGTGATCGAATTGACTCACATTTTTTTGAATGTAATTTTTTCTGTTCGTTTGGAAACCGACAATAACAAATCTTGGCTTTTCCATTTGGCTGGATGCTTTGACGTTCCAGGAGTGGCGCATAGTTGACTGTTAAAGAGGAAATTCATGATAATCCCATGACCAGAAGGCTATCTCCAAATCTCTTCCCTTTTCAATATACTTGATTAACCGTAATTTTTTCCCATCTGAAACCTGGATATGGGGAATTTTCCATAGATTTTTGGTTAATTCAATTTTTAGTTCTTCTCCTGCCTTGGAGGATATCGTAGGATTGATATCATTGCTACTCCTGATGAGAACAAGTTCTCGCCGAATATTTACCAGAATTTTCTTGAAATCCTCACAAAATCCCAATAGATGTTTGAGTGATAGACAAACGCTGAAGTTCTCCTGAAGATCAACAACTTCCGGATGACTGAGATGATTCCAACCATCATTTATATATCTATTGCATTCATTATTTGTATAAGAGATGTAGCCCCTCATAGCTGATGTGATTCCAGGATTACGAACTCGATCCACAACGGACCCACCAATTTCATATCGGATTTCATCAAATAGAAAAGCAATAACATTGTTGATAAAGTTCAGTGTAGCACTCACTTTATCTTCACTGTCAGTAATTCTACCTTCTAGATGAATGTAACTTTGTGATGGTGATGTGTAAATATCCTGCGTTTGAATCGGAACTCGTATCTCGAATGAGTTATTCAGGCTTGTATTGGCATATGGCGGATGAGAGTGCATTTCGCAATTCGTTATCGCATTGTCCATCATCACATGTTCCCCAATATTCAAAATATTGAAACTCATGTTTGTTGTGTTTCACTTCTTCTTCTGCAGGAACACCTCAGGAGAATGAAGATTCTTCTAAGACCAGAGTTGATGTCCAATTTCAGGTTATACCTAAATTCGTAAAAAATCGTCGTTTTGTTTTTTTATAATAATAATTTGAAACCGAGTGAAATGAGTTACTGCTGATTCTCAGGTGTTGACTGTTTGATGTCACCTTCCATACTGATACTTTTGATTGATGAAGAACGCGTTTCCTGACCCATTAGTGATGATGACATTGGAATATTATAGCGAAACATCATATTCACTAGAGCTCTTTCAAATGCAACCTGACTGTTATGACTTCCTTTTGGAAATTAATTAAGGTTCCAGTTCGATCGACTATTCTGAGAATCGATGTTATCGGAACTGATTGGTAGATAAATGACATTGGACACTTTTCTAATCGAAATCCACTAGGCACTGATGGATAAAACATGTGCAATGTGTGAACGGAAGAATTATTATTATACGAATTCGAATCGTTGTTAAATTACATTCAACACACACTTAATTCACCTTGGAAATATTGATTGGAGAATCTGATATATGTTTTTTATTAGCTCCCAATTTCCTCTTGCTGAAACCAAACAGAGTTGCTATCGAGTCAGGTTTATCAAAGTGTATGAGTTTGTTGCATGTTATCTCATACCTTAGAGTATTACGATTAGCATTCAATTTGAGCTGAATCTCGGCAGTTTCCTCCTCCTCTTTCACAATAGTATTCGAAATGTGAGCTTTTTCTCCTCTTTCTCTCCATCTTTTCGATGCAATTCATCCAATTGCGTCATGATATTCCGTTCAATGTCTTCAATTTCATAGGAACCTCAAGGAATAATCAATGTGTGTTTGCCGACATAGAATCTGTTATTTTTCTCATTTAAATTGGGAATTGTGTTGAAGTTCACGAAGTCAATCAGACCTAAGACATGAGTTTTATTATCATTGAAAATGATAATACAGAATCTCTCGCGGATAAGGTAAAAGTATATGAACACGTCATGATTGTGGTAAGGCCATTGAAAGAATGAGATAAAGCTTATATCTTATCGAGATAGAAATTTCAAACATAACTGACCGCAATTCACAGAATTAAAAGTTCGATATACGGTGTGATTATATAAAATATGACAAGGTCCATTGGAATTGAAGTAATCTAAAGTTTCTAGTGGTGGTTGCAAATTACCATAGCTATCAAAATAGACGATTTGTGGTCCTATTTTTTCGTAGACAGTCCAATGCGTTCCTGGTCCAACTTTGTTATCCAAGTTCATCACGCCACGTTCTATCCTTCTGATTCTCTTGGGAAGATCATTCCTCATAAATACACTCCTGAAATGGGGAATGTTGAGTTCTTCAACGTACTTCAGAATATCCAAATTGAATAGTGGGAAATTGAGTGGTATCCTCTTACGAGATTTCCGACGTTTATTCGTTCTCATCTTGTTGATATAAGGATAATACTATGATGGTTATCTTGAAAAAAGTCCCGAACCAGTTTTATATGGTCTCAAATACATTCCTTTTTCCATTGCAATAGCTTCCATTGTTTTATTATGCCGTTGAGATTCTTCCAATTGATTTTTTGCTGATCTGGCATCAGTGGCAGCCTTAGCTACACCTGCAGCGCCACCTGTGATTGCTCCGAGAGCACTCAATCCCGTGAAAATCGGAATCAGGGGTGACAAGCCACCCCTCTATGGAATTTTTACAATACGTGTTGGTTTGATGTTGAGTTTTTTTGTTGACCTTAAGGCTACCTTGACTGCATCGCCCACAGTTTTGGGTTTTTGGGAGATGATGTGCTATACAATTTGTCCAATTGCTTTAGCGAAACATACCCCTTTTTTTATTTGTTTCTTCTTGATAATCCTCTTCTCATTATTCCTACGTTTGATATTTCCTTTGGAACTCTTTCGAGCCATCTGAATTGTAAAAACCCTCTCGTATACTGACTCTTTCTTATTGATAATAATCATACAATTAGGTGAATTCGAGTTTTTTATTTCCGAGATCGTTGCTTTCTTATTCTTCTTCTATCTCTGTATCCAAACTTCTCTTTCTAGAATTTGTTGTTGTTGTTGTTGCAATATTTAACGGTTCACTCATATCACCTGATTGAGTGCCTGGCATATCTTTGTTATCCAATTTTCTCTTGTTTGCACATCTTTTATTCATGGGATAATCGTCAGCAATATCGATATCCATCAAGTCCTCCTTCTCACAACGCTCTTCATTATCATCATTCTGTGATTTCTTCTTTCTATTCATCTTTTTCTGTTGTCCTATCCGTTCAGTTTGTTCAACAATTCTATTTGTTGGAATTCCTTCCTCTAGGATTCGCATACTGCTTTCAATATTTCCTAGACTTCCTAGAGATTCCTCTGAAATAACCTTCGTTCTTCTTAAAACAACTAGACATTTGTTGTTTCCTTGTTGTTTTTGTTCTTGATCTGGTTTTCGATTCCCTATCCCCATTCTCAATTTGACTTCAGCTATCATAGCACCAACAACACCTAAAGCTGCTAATTTCTGTCCATAGGAATTATTTTTCAATTGGAATTGAGCCAATGCCTTGTATTCCAGAATTCTATCTGCTTTATGACGATGTTTTAGATTTTTTTCTTTGGAATATGCTCCATGTTCCTTGCAAGCTTCATCTGATCCGTTTATACCCTTATCTCCTCGAGCGAGTCTTTTTTCCAATTTTGTTCCAGGACCACAGAATCTACAGGCTGATTTCAAAATGAGTGCATATATTCAAGACATATATATGAGAGAGTCTAACAAAAATTACTAAAATATTTGATTTTTCCTAAGTCTTCACATTAACGAGAAATTTCATTTGAAAATTGAACATGAAATGCTTCGAAATTCGAGTACGCCACTGGGAAGCAAGTGAAATCTGCGGAATCCCAGGGAATCTCCAATTCGTCATTCACTAACGTCAAAACAAGACAGTGATGCCAGATTGTTTCAGAGACGAATATCCTGATGAAAATTTGTCACAGAATGAATATGAATTGGAATAGGTTATGGAAACTGATAGAGGTGAATGTAGTATGTACAGGAGACTTATTTTCTAAAGTTCACTGAGAGAACTGTGGGGTGATTATCTCCATGGATCACGAGAGACGGAGAGAAACATGAGGGGAATGATAGAACGCCCCCCTTCCTTCAATTCGAAAATAAGGCCCCAGCGGGTAGATACAAAATTAGCAGACAATAAATAGGTACACAACATACACAAAGTTGAAAATCGACTCACCTAGTAGATTTTCTCATACTTGCTCGAACAGCAAAAATCCTGGGAGCAAACAAATACTAATATCGAGTCCATTCCAGACTAATATCGTCCTGTGTTCTTGTTGGTTCATATTCGCACTTAAACCATCGAAAACGACTCGACGACAGTAGTAAGACAAAGAGAGCCACAGCTCACATAGGGCTTTACCTATTGGGACTTCTAGATCATGATCTAGAGTTCCCAATAGGTAAAACCCTATGTGAGTTGGAATTCTACTTTTTCACAAAATGCTAACATGTAAACCCCTATGTGAGTTCGTAACCTAAAGAGAGAACTAAATCACATAGGCCTTTCAGTACTTGTACTTGATTTAGAAATCGAAGTACTGAAAACCCTATGTGAGTTGGAATTCTACTTTTTCACAAAATGCTAACATGTAAACCCCTATGTGAGTTCGTAACCTAAAGAGAGAACTAAATCACATAGGCCTTTCAGTACTTGTACTTGATTTAGAAATCGAAGTACTGAAAACCCTATGTGAGTTGGAATTCTACTTTTTCCCAAAACGCTAACATGTAAACACCCGTATGTGAGTTGGTAACCTGAAGAGAGGGACAGATCACATAGGGCGTTACTTCAACTCATGATCTAGAGTTCCCAATAGGTAAAACCCTATGTGAGTTGGAATTCTACTTTTTCAATAGGTGAAGTTCTATGTGATTTCGTAATGTGAATATTGTCTGTTTTTCAATGAATTGCGAGAAGGTCTTAACGGTGTCGAAGGATCACCCTGTGATTCCGGATCGCCCTGTACACGGCGATTCTGGTCGCGCAAATTAGCATTATGCGCCATTAACTCCGATATTACTGCAATCTATAAAAATGTGCACTTATTGCACAAACAGAGAAATAGACCTAATAAGACTGATAAGAAATTTCTGGAAAAACAAATTAGGGATATAATGATTTGCGTCAGTAATATTGCTGAATAATCATAATTTATTTTAATGAGGGCCCAAAAAGGTATAAAAGAAATAGAAGGTAATGTGGAAAGCATTGCATTGTGAAAGTTCTTCTTAAACTTGTGAAAACCAACATAAAACATTCTCAAGGTGGGTAAGTAATGTTATGTTACATAATATTGTCTCATCAGTGTGTATGATTCGGTTCAACTTTTGATGATGATTTGAATATTTCTACACTATTTCCATCTTCATTGCAGATGGATCTCGAAGCAATCAATAAGGAAGGATCTTTGGCTAGAAAAGAAAGCATCAAGTTGTCTGATCTGCATGCTGATACACCGTATCCTATAAGTTCACTACGTGTCGTCAAGACCCGATTTGGTAATAGCATTCTCGTCGAGCTGGACAACAACGTTGTGTTTCTACCCAACAGAGTAACACATTTACTGAAGGGACAAGAAGCAAAATTTGTTCCAGGCAAGTATTCCCTGGTATACAAAGGACTTAAAGACGTAGGGAAACCGAAGGAGGCTTACCAATTTGAGTTGGTCGAAACTGCGAAGAAATAGCATTGCGAGTGAGTGCGTTCTATAATGAAATTTTGATAATATTTAGATATGGACACTCAATATTGTTGCCGTTGTGAAAAATATTATTGTTTTTGTAAAAATTCTATAGGTTTGCATAATTTTCTCTCTACTCTGTCAAATCTTCAAGCAGCATACAATTCGAAACCGTCTGATGAAAAAAATATATCAGGAGTCGATAATACAAATTTGTACTGCACAGAAACGTTACAAGATAGTCCATGTGGAAATAATTCTACAAATCATTTCGATTGTATGCAACAAGGTTGTAGTTCTGACTCAAATAGATCTGTGGTATTTAAATTGTCAGAACCACCAAAAAAGAAACATTCAAACTCAGGTAATTGTGAAGAATTAGACTTGTCAGAACCACCAAGAAAAAAGAAATTTATTGATTGAATTCCCAAAATATAAAATAATTTTCAAAGTGTTATCTGTATATTATTATTGTACGTTGAAATCGAGATTTGTGGTGTCATAAGAAGAAGTGAAATGGAGGAATCTGATATTGCCAAAACGAGTGATTACATCGTGAGTTTATTCAATAAAGCATTCAAGCTTCTCTCAGATTCCACTAATTCAGCAACCAAAAAACACTGGATCAAATTGAATGATCATCATCAAAGGTTATTCAATAAAGCTATCAGAGAAACGCATATGAATGTTTCATCGTTGAAAAAACTTCAAACTAATATCGGACACTTGAAACGATTCAGAAAATTGATTAATGATCTTTGCATATCGCATGTTGGTAGAGGACTTAGTGCATACTCTGGAAAAACGAGGAAAGAAAGGATTAGGTGGGAAGATATACAGTCGGCTTTTTCAGGACGCATTCGATCAGGAATAATAATTAATTTGAAACACCTTGATGTTAAACAGTTCTTGGAAGATTCATTTTCCCTTTTTCAAAACAGAATAAACAGAATGTTGAAAACATTTCATGTTATGAAAGTTAATACTTGCTTTTGTGGTGAATTCATGAAGAATAATAAAAATGATGAAGTAATAATTGAATACAAATATCTCAATACGAAAAATTTCATCATTGACATTGGTGTTGATTTGAAAAAATGGTATGAAAACAATGTGATTGACGTTCTCTTGAATAAATTAGATGAGTTCCAAGAACGTGATAGTGGTTGGGCCTTACACAAAATAGTTAGTTTAGAAGTCAATATAAACAAGGTGGAAATGGGGAATGGAGGTGCATCCTACATTAAACTTCCTAGCCAAATCGAACGTAAGCGAGCTTGTGTCAATGTAAAAAATTCAGATGAAGCTTGTTTTGCATGGGCTATCACTTCATGTTTATTTCCTGCACAACGTAACTCTTTCAGAACTTCTTCGTATCCGCATCACAGTGAGGTTTTGAATGTGACAGGTATTCAATTTCCTATGAGGTTGAACCAGATTTCAAAATTCGAAGTTTTGAACAATTTATCTGTTAATGTGTTCATTCTGGAAATGGATCGGAATAAACAGATGACTACGGTTCCAATAAGGATTACTAAGAATAAGATTCCCGAAAGACATGTCAATTTATTGATGATTCAAGATGAATATGTTGTCAGGGAAAACTTGATGACACTCGATGGAGATGTTGAAGAACCATCATTTTTCGATGACAATGTTGTCGATAAAAAATTTCATTTTTGTTGGATAAAAAATTTATCACGATTAATTTCTAGTCAGATAGGAAAACACAACGGTAAAAAGTATGTATGTGATAGATGTTTAAACTATTTTACAAAACAAGATACATTGGATTCACACAGTATTCATTGTCAAAAAGTGAACACAACTAAAATATCATTTTCAGAAGAGAAATACATATCTTTCAAGAATTTTCACCATAAAGAAAAATTGCCATTCGTAATTTATGCCGATTTTGAGTCTTTGCTCATACCATTCGAAGAGAAACAGAGAAAAAGACTCATAAAAACAGCTCGCTATCAGAAACATGAAGCGTTCAGTGTAGGCTATTACTTGAAATGTAATTATGACCAGAATTTGACTTTTTACAAGAGTTATAGAGGTACTGATTGTATCGAATGGTTCGTTAATGAAATGAATGCCGTAACAGATCTCATAGACTCGAAATTGCAAGTCAATATACCGATGAAGATAGATAATCAAGATGTTCAAGACAAAACTACATGCCACATTTGTGAAGAACCTTTCACGACGTCTGATACTATCGTACGTGACCACGAGCATTATACAGGGAGATTTCGTGGATTTTGTCATTCTAATTGTAATGTTAACTACAGAAAATCACGCGTTGTACCAGTTTTTTTCCACAACTTATCTGGCTACGATAGCCACTTCATTATCAGAGATTTAGCGAAACATTCGCACATCACCTTGCTACCTATCAACAAAGAGAGGTATATCAGTTTCACAAAGTATAATCCAAAAACAAAATTAAAATTAAGATTTGTGGATTCATACCGATTCATGGCATTCAAATTAGATGATTTAGTGAGTTTCCTCGATAAAACAGCATTGGTAAATCTACGAAATGAATTTCTGGGGATTCATGAAGATAAACTAAATTTACTGTGTAGAAAAGGTGTATTCTGTTATGACTATTTGGATAATTTGGAAAAACTCAATGAAAACAAATTGCCAGCAAAGAAATATTTTTATAGTAAATTAACAGATCAACATATCAAAGATGAAGATTATAATCATGCCCAGAATGTTTGGAATGAATTTCAAATTGAAACTTTAGGTGATTACTCAGATTTATATCTCAAAACTGACATTTTATTACTGGCCGATGTTTTCGAGAATTTTCGAAGCATGTGTCATGCGAATTATAATTTAGATCCTGCATACTATTACACGCTTCCAGGATTCACCTGGGATTGTATGTTGAAATATACGAAATGTCGGTTGGAAACAATTCAGGATGTAGACATTTTAATGTTTATAGAAAAGGGCATTAGAGGAGGTATAAGCCAATGTTCCAATAGGCATTCAATGGCGAACAATAAATATATGACTAATTTCAAAATCAACGAACCTTCAAAATATTTACTTTATCTTGATGTTAATAACCTCTATGGATGGGCAATGTGCCAATATCTTCCATATTCAGGATTTGAATGGGAGCAGAACATCGATAATTTTGATGTATTTGCAATTTCCGATGAGTCCCCTGTAGGATATATACTTGAAGTTGATATGAAATATCCGGAATCTCTTCATGATCTCCATAAAGATTTACCTCTCGCTGCCGAACACCTTGTACCTCCTAAATCAAAATTACCAAAATTGATGACCACTCTGTATGATAAGGAAAAATATATTTTGCACTATAGAAGTTTGAAGCAATGCATAACTAACGGGCTTATTCTCCAAAAAATCCACCGAATTCTTAGATTTAACCAAGCCCCTTTCTTGAAACCGTACATTGAATTGAACACTAAATTACGAACCCAATCCACAGATGAGTTTGGCAAACAAACTTTCAAAACGCTCAGCAATGCTGTTTACGGCAAGACTATGGAAAATGTTCGTAAACATAGAATCGTGAAACTGGTGAATAGTTGGGAAGGTCGATATGGGGCAAGACATTTGATTTCTTCTCCAAATTTTCATGATAGATCAATTTTTGATGAGAACCTCATGGCTGTTGAGATGAAAAAAACTGATGTCATATTCAATATTGGTATGGCTATATTAGATATCTCAAAAATATGTGTTTATGACTTTCATTATGGATATATGTTGAAAAAGTTTGACCAAAATAATTGCAAATTGCTTTACACCGATACAGATAGCTTAATTTATGAATTGCATTGTGATGATGTCTACGAAGAAGTTATCAAAAATGATATAGATAAATTTGATACCAGTGATTATCCTCCTGACAATAAGTATAATATCCCCTTGGTTAATAAAAAAGTTCCTGGATTATTTAAAGATGAGACTTCTGGTGATATAATGACAGATTTTGTAGGGCTGCGATCGAAACAATACACATTTCTGGTTGAAGGTAGTGTCAACAAGAATAGTAGAAGGGGTGAAAATGAGGGAAAAAAATGCATAAAGAAAGCAAAAGGCGTGAAGTATTATGTAGTTAAACAAAAAATAACTTTTGAGGACTATTTAGAATGTTTACAAGAAAATAAAGAAAAACATGAAAGTCAAAGGTCTATTCAATCACATAATCATAGAGTTTATTCCATTGAACAAACCAAAGTGGCACTAAGTCCTCATGATGATAAGCGATATTTATTGAAAAACACCACTGACACTTTACCTTATGGTCATTACAGTATTCTCGATTGATTCATTTGGGTCAAATTCGTCTTAAGAATGTTTTAATTTAAGAGAGATTTTCACAATGGAATCCTTTCAATTTGATGTCATATGTAATGTATTGAATTATCATTTTGAATGTCAATAAATTAACTATATTAATTATTATTTTGTTTCATTAACACCCAATCGAAACAAAAAGGTAGGTACGTCCATGTTTACAACAAAACAAGTAATTTTTCATCTCATTTTATTTTCTTTTCAGATCATTCATAATTCCATTTTTGTAGTACAATAAACATTCTCTTAAACAGTAGCTCTCAATGCTATCATTCAAAATATCACAAAATGTCTTAATGACAGACTCACCATCAACTTCATGATTTGTACGTACTAAAAGATTTTTAGTAAGATCAAGAATATTGTGATAAAAATAAAAAAAAGATATATTTCTCAACGTATTGATCTTATATGCAATTATGTCAAAATCTAATCTGATGATTTCTCTAATAATTTCTTCTTTGAAATACAATGTACAGCGGGCACTTTCCATTTTCAATATCTTGATTCCCATGAACTTTGTTGGAGTTATTTTCACTTGTTCGTCATAAGTCAGCTGCGGCACATTAATCTCTTCTTCACCATTTGCATCAAAATATTCTATCAGCAGTTGTCGAAGTGTATAAGTTAGAGTTGACCATTCACTCAAATTGAAGGAGATACTAGATCCGTTACTTGTATTCATCAATTTCACTGCAGGTTCGAAGCATCTGGCTACGCTTAATCCGCAACAAATTGTAAATGGGCTATCATTGATATGAAAATCGGAATTGATGATGTACGTCCCTTCTTTCAGGATTTTTTCCATATAGTGGTGCTTCACTTTCTCTATTTCAGCCCAATAATCACTACTGTAGCCACTACTTGTGGTTGAACTTGTCGATTCTTCAATATTTGGATTCATATTATCACGTGAACTGTTATAGGCAGAGATGAGTACAGAACTGATCAAGCTGGGAATTTGTTGATATTTATATATCATAGAAAAAACAAGTCTGAACCTGTTTATGATAATTAGCCGCAGCTTATCGCTCATCATTAAGCGTAAATGTGTTTTGCTACTTATCGCTCATCATTAAGCGTAAATGTGTTTTGCTACTTATCAAATGGCCTTCATGAAAGTTGTATACCAGTGTCATACAAAACTATCTTTGGTGATCCATGAGTTGTGAGATTTGTCTAAGCCAAGCCATTTGACATATATTTTATTTCCTTTGGTTCTCAACACTTTCTCAACTAGATAAATGTCGGGATATTTTGCTTTTTGCAATTCTTGTTCGTAAAATGCCCCTTGAATAGAATTTCCTGAAACGTCTTCTAGAAGATAAGTTGTCGGATTGGTTGCACGAATCTTATTTATTCTGAATAACTCATTCGACCAGTTTGGAGTGTACGATTTTGAAAATGCCTCACGATATTTACTTATTCGCACATAATCGTCTTCTTTGAATTTGGGGAATTTAGGATCACTTGTTTTCAAATGACTGTAAACTGTGTTGAGAAGTAACTTCTCATTTTTTTCATCAACTTGAATCGGTTTCATCCCTATTGTCCTGTGCTTAGTATGATTATATGTAGAAACGATATTTTCCAATAGGTCGATCCATTTATAATTTCCTTGGAGACTAAATTGTTTCCACATGATATTTTTTAATGTTCTATTTACACGTTCCACTATGCTGGCTTTCGTACTCGAGAAAGTGCTATAATGGTTGACCCCGTATATCTGCATGAGTTCACCAAACAATTTATTGTAGAATTCTCGCCCTCTGTCAGTATGCAGATTTTGTGGAGGGGATTTTGCGTGTGTCAGAATTTTTTTCATCGCAAGTGTAACATCCTTGGCTGATTTACTTTTTACTGGCTCACACCACACAAATTTCGAAAAAGTATTTATAACAACCAGAATGTATTTTAATCCTTTGTTGAATTTTGCATAAGGAATCATTTCAACCAGATCAGCTTCCCATAAATCATTCAACCCTTTGATTATAACCCTCCTTCTTCGGAACCGTCTTCTTGCTGGCTTATGGAGTTCATTTACCACTTCTTTTTTAATATCAGACATACTTGACGATTGGAGAATGAATAAGTAATTGAACGTACATACTATCTTTAGATGATTTGGATTTGTTGAAAAATTTCAAAATCGTTCCTTTGGAAAGTCTTTGACCAATCAGATCCGTCATGTCTATTGTGCTTGAACTATCCAGTACGACTGATAATAGTCCCGGATAGTAATCGACACCAATTATTATACCTTCTTTCAAGGGGAAGATATATTCGTTTGAATTATTTTGTAATTCATATACGTATGGCAATGGGTGCTTTTTCGTCTCCTCGGTTATTCTTCCATTGATTGTGATGACACACTCACTGTATAATAGAGATAAATTAATAGGGTGTTGGTGCACAGAGTAGCTGAGCTGAGATTGATCAACTCTTTGGTGTTGCAACATATGTCTATTGAATTTATCAATAGGCATCGTACCTAGACTAAGGAACCCTACTAAATGAACACCAAAGTTGTAGTACATAAAGCTTTATTTGATAATGTTGGCTTCTTTGAGCTCACTAATCACAGACATGATTTCATTTTCATGACCCGTATGCCCTGCATATTTTTCTGCTATCAGTAATTTCAATCTTTCCACAATTTCATTATAATCATCAAAATATTTGTATTCTATCTTCTTGTTGTTCAATTTCATCATTGATAATTTACTGACACCTTTTCCTGGTACAGACTGGGATCTAGTATGAATTCGTGGAGCCTTTGGGATAGCTGATGCAGTAGATTTACTCGATGCAGAAGGTATATGAACACGCTGCTGAAGCAGTTTTTTTCCTACATCCTTAGACATCGAATGGAGAGACGTTACTCTTGGTTTGATTATTTTAGCAAATTTCTCAGAATTAGAAGTGGACAAACCGTTTTTAGGATTATGATGCAAATAAATCGCCTTCGTGTCTCTCACTATGTCAATGTAATTTTCAACATCCTTGGGCTTGTAACCGATCGGTTGTTTCTTGAACATCAGTTCATATAGACCTGGGGAACCATTATAGGTTATTTCGTTTATGTGGAAATGAGGACCAAGAAATTCCACCGTACTATCTCCTATCATCCATTTATCAGTCGTTAATTCATATCTGATTCCGAAAGTATGGTCAAAATCATCTGGATCCCCTTTGAATATATCTTCGATGTAAGCTCTTGGTAGAGGTTTCTCATATTTTTCCAAGTATTTTTCCAACTCTGGATTAGCAGCTTCTTGAAGTCTCTCTACTTCTTGACGTAATTGGCCAAGACTTTGATCGAAATAACTCGCATCAGGTTCATGAATGAATGTTTCTTCATCTTGAGGACTTGATTCCTGTCCTGGCACCAATTTATAATACTGTTTCTGTGATTGCGGTGTTGAAAACGATTCAGGTTCTGTTTTTTCCACTTTGGGATGCGCTACTGTTGACTGTTTGATTGATGTCAGCAATTCTTTCAGAGGAATCGTAATTGGTTCGTAAGTTTTTTCTAATGAACTTTTCGATTTGGAAATATCTGATTTGAGGGCTTGATATTTCTTCTTGACTGACTGTCTCGCTTTTACCAACTGTTTAGCGAGACTAGCATCCATGTTGAAACGATACTGAAGTACACTATTATGAATAGAATCGTTTTATATCAGACTATGAGAATTTCATCAAACCCTCTCCTATACCGACCATTCTTTATATCTCCATCCTTGTCGATTACTACAAAGCCGTATCTCTGCTTCCAACAAAATGAACATAACTCTGTAAATTTGCGAAATGACATATCAACATTCACATGATCGTCATAAATATGTTTCAAATTGGTGACGTCCTGTTTGAACATGATGATGAGGTTAGTGTTGTCTCTTGTTAACCTCTTAGGAATAGAACTGTAAGTCTGACAAAGATAGAAAACGTCAGTATTTTTATGACGTCCGAAGCAAAAGAAATCTCTGATGATATTTTGATTGCATGTTGCAACATCATCGAATATGATTATTGAGTTCGGGGCTACTTCGTTCGGAGATATCACTTCATCACCATCGTTGTATTCATAATATCCTATTTCTTTTAGAGGTTTGAAGAGAGTTCTCAAATATTCGTATTTTGGCTGATAGAGAGACTTGGAGTACACATATATATTCTCAAATCTCAAACCGTTCGGATCATCGAGCAAACTTATCATACAGTTGGTTTTTCCACATCCTGATGAACCTACCAGGAGGCCCCTTTTCGAATTTCCTTCGAATATATCTCCATGTTTCTTCAGCTGATGTGGAATTATCAAATTATCATGATTGGTCACGGGAAGAATTACTTTATGTTTCTTTACTTTCATCTCTGACGATCAAATAGTTACTGATAAATTGTTAGAAAAATCTCATTATTATAATATAGTGTTGAAGATCAGTGCCCTTCCAGTATAAGATAGAACTTCTACGTGGGTTATATAATGATTGTATACGATCAAAGAATCAGTAATCGAAAGAATACTAAGGGGGCAGGTATATTGAATACTCTCATAAATAAGTTGCCTTTCGAACTGCATATACCTGGTTACAATTTTTGTGGGCCAGGTACAAAGTTGTCCGAAAGACTTGAACGTGGGGATCGAGGTGTCAACCCGCTAGACGAAGCTTGCAGAGAACACGACATAGCCTATTCTAAATACCCTGATTTGAAAAGAAGGAACCAAGCAGATCGAATTTTGGCCGAAACAGCATCGAGACGTTCGAGTGAGAAAAACACGAGAGTTGGTGAGAAAATTGCCTCGCTTGGCATTGCAGGAATAATGAAAACTAAGAGCAAACTAGGTATGGGATTGAATAATGAGATGATGGTAGCAAAAATAAGGAAGAGAAATAAGAGACGTAAGAAAAAGGTGGGAGGAGCAATCAGTTTCACTCGAGCTATTCGCAAAGCAAAGGAAGGGGTCAGAGGTAAAAGAAATATTGACATTATCCAGGCTGCCCAACAAGCACTAACATCAATAGGTGGTAGAAAAGTTTTGAAGCCTAGAAAAAGAATTATCCCCATTCCCAAATCGGGGGGTTTCATTCCACTGATTCCCCTCTTTGCTGCACTTGGTGCACTCGGTAGCTTGGGTGGTGGTGCTGCTGGAATTGCGCAAGCTATAAATAAAGCTAAAGCAGCGAGAGCACAACTGGAAGAGAACAAAAGACACAATTTGAAAATGGAGCAGGCCGCCTTGGGAAAAGGCCTATTAATGAAACCTTACAAACATGGTCTTGGATTGTTCCTGAAACCGTATCCAAAAAACTGAATTTGAAGCTACCACACCGTCCACTGACCAACGTAGATTTATTGAAATTTGTAAAAAAATTACAAATACCGTATTTTCGAGGGGTGTTTATGTTGGATGAATTTCCTGAGAGAATCAGGAAATATGAGTGTGGCATAGCTAACCTTAACAGAAAAAGTGAGAAAGGCAGTCATTGGGTGTGTTATAAAAAATCCGGACGTCATATCTCCTACTTTGACAGCTACGGTGACTTAAGACCACCTCTCGAACTCATCAAATATTTCAATAGTGATGGTAGCTATAATATAATAAAATATAATTATGATAATATTCAAGAAAACAATCCATATAATTGTGGACATCTATGTCTCAAATTTTTATATAATGAATATAATGTTTGAAATTCAAGTAGTTCATTATTGGAAGTGGTGAGAAATGTCATTATCATTTTCCCTTTCTGGCACCTCCTCAGTTTTGAGTTCTGACTTCAACCCTCCCATTTATTTAGAAGAAAATGCAGAATATGGAATTGGATTGATTGGCTTTGAAACTTTCAATGTCATCCCGAATATTGATGAAAAAAATAATCAATTCGTATTCGGCAACAATGATAACTCTATTACGATTCCTGAGGGCTCATACGAAATCAGTGATCTCAATGAAATTATTTCTTCACGAGTCAAAGATATCGATAAGGATGCAAAAATAAATATCATACCAAATTTCAATACATTGAAAGTAGTCATCGATACAAATAGAAGGATTAATTTCAAATACGACCGCACGATTAGAGAATTGCTGGGATTCAATAATCGTGTTCTAGAAGCATATCAACAACATACGTCTGATAAATCAGTGAACATCTTGGGTGTCAATGCTATCAGTATATATTGCAACTTAGCAACAGGCAGCTACCATAACGGCAAAGAAGCCCACTCGCTATTGTCTTTTTTTCCGACAGTGGCTCCTGGTTATAAGATTGTTCTGAACATCGAAACCGTGATATATTTCAAGATAAGTGACAAGACAATAAATAATATTACCATAAAAGTATTGGACCAAACCGGAAGCCTTGTGAATTTCCGTGGTGAAACAATAACCGTAAGTCTTCACTTGAAAAAACTTTAGAAGCCTGAATGGTTATCAGATATAATAGAATATTCTATCCATATCAGTCCTTCTATAAGGAGGTGAAACCCTTGCGAAAAACATCCAGTATCAGAAAAAATACCAAGAAGTTAACGTCTTCTAATCGTCTATTCCTCAAGTCTTTAGGGTTTACAGTTCTGGTATGATGGATATTCTGAATATACATCAACAACCGCTCATAGACCAATCAGTTCAGGAAATAGAATATCATTCGTATCAACCATTCACACAAAAAATTGATTACAATGATGGAGTGAGAATTCAAGTTCCTACTTTGGATTTGTATACTTTGCCATGTCAAAGTTACTTGTATATTGAAGGACGTTTAACAAAAGCAGATGGCAGCCCTATCGATAAACTCAGATTCATCAATAACGCCATAAGTTTTCTCTTCAGAGAAATAAGGTATGAACTGAATGGTGTCACTATCGATTCAGTGAGAAATGTAGGACTAGTATCAACGATAAAAAGCTACCTTTCATACAGTGCTAACGAGAGTATCGCCTTACAAAACGCTGGATGGTTCCCGAAATTGAATTTTTCCGTCAAAGATGAGAAAATACTAGTTGATAACAGAGGGAATTATTCCGTATGTCTCCCATTATTCCTGCTCCTTGGTTTCTTCGATGATTACAGGAAAGTTATTTTGAACATGAAACAGGAATTATTAGTACTGATTCGAAATAATGATGACCTCGACAGTATCTATTGTACTGATTCCAAGGAAATTCCTAAAGTGCATATCGATAAACTGTTCTGGCGCATCCCACATATTTCTGTCAATATACCTCAACAACTCAAATTCACAAAAGTTGTGGAAAAGGGACAAGATATACTGTTAGCATTCCGCAGCTGGGAGCTTTTGGAATATTCGAAATTATCGACGACGAAATCGTTCAATTGGAATGTAAAAGTTTCAAATTTGCTTGAAACTCCTCGACACGTAATCGTAATTTTCCAGACAGACAAGAAGAGTAAGGTCCAGTCCGACATGAGCAAATTCGACAGCTGCGACCTATCAAATATTCGGGTTTTTCTAAACAGCGACCGATATCCATATAATGATTTACATTTGAACTTCAGTGAGAACAAAACATCTCAATTATATTCAATGTACATGAATTTTAGAGAGTCATATTATGGATTGAAAAAGGAACCAATATTTTCCCCCAAAGAATTTGTCGAATCAATCCCAATGGTCCACATTGATTGTTCTCATCAGAAGGAATCTATGCAGACAGGATCAGTCTCATTGAGAATAGAAATCGAAACTGATAAAGCTGTTCCAGATAATACAACAGGGTATTGTCTCATTTTACATGATAGACTTTTCAGTTATAATCCCCTGACGAAAATTGTGAAACAATTATGAAATTTATTCATTTATATTGTAACCAATTAGAATAAAACATGATCATTTAATGGATTTTATTATTTAAACAAATTCCCCTGATCACATCAGTCAGTTCTTCTCTGTACGCGGCATCATGAAGTTGTTAAGTATAGATATACAAGGATATTCATTATCCAACGGATTTTATCCCAAAGAGGTTACAATTTCCAATGGGTACCAAGTGAACCATTATTTATTCAAACCTGCAGTGCCTTTTTCTGCCTTGCAAGAGTCCGATAAAAAACAGGTTCGTTACGTTGAGAAATATCATAATGGAATTAAGTACAGTTCAGGTCTGATTGATTACGAGGAATTGAATGATATTCTACTGGGCCATCTGAAAGATGTCGATTTTGTGTATGTGAGAGGATACCAAAAATTTGAATTTTTGACTGGACTATTGTCTCCATGTGCCAGACCGAAAATCATAAATGTTGAAACTTTCGATAACATAATGACGACCACTACATTCAAACCGGACATCCCTTTGTGCATGAATCACAATGTGAGTGACGAACAATTTTATTGTTCACTACGTAATTGCAAAAATTTGCATACCTGGATAACAAGTCTCCTACCACAGTGAAATTTTACAATAAGTAACGTACCAAAGTGAAAAATTTCAGTTCACCAAGTTCCGTTAGAAAGAAATGTTCTCAGATCTCATTGATAAACATATTGAGGATTTGGAAAAGTTAAAAACAAGTATCAACATTTTCGAAATGACCAAGCAGATTCGAAATTTGACTGTATCACTATGTGCGCAACAGCAAAGTGGATTGGTGTTGAAGCAAAACAAAAATTTGGTACTGAATTTGGACAACAAGAAACCACCATCAGGGGACGAAAATCTATCTCCAGGTGACCTTCATAAATGGCAGAAAGTCTTCAACAACGAGAAAAGATTTCAAAATCTCAATTGCAATACTACCAAAAGGATAGTTTTATGTCAGAGTAATGAAAATAATGTAAATTGTGTTTAATAAATTTTTCAGAAATAATTAGTGCATTATTCATAATTTAAAGAATTCAACAACAGAATATCTATCTCAGTTCAGTTGAAAATGATACAGTTTATCATCAACAATGGCAACATTAAGTTCGACTTATATAATCTTGTACACGCTTGTCCATAATATATTGTATGTTAATCAACCCTACAATGCCAGAGAAGTTTTCATTTGTTTCGATAACAATGGTACGAAAAATGACAGCTGGCCTTCAACTTGGACTAAAATGCTACCAGTATTAGTCAACAATGGTCATCTACCCGTATTAATGACCGATGTACCACAAAATGCTAGTTTTCATAAGTACAGAATTATATTCCAAGATAATACTGTGGGAGATACGAAAAACTGGCAAAATTTGATCTATCGTGAAACATGTGAGTCAAGAGAGTATTATTCAGATACCTATTCAATTGTTTTGTATCTAATATTCAGTAGTCTAATTATATTATTCTTGTGTTATATTCTGCATGTCATTTTAAAATTTAAGAATATGTATATGAAGGCAACGATTACCTTGGGAGAAAATTAAATTGCATTCCATACACAAATTATTGTTTTCTTCCCATACCATCATACCAAAATAATATCCCGATTCATTATTGGATCACCCTGTATTATGTGTTGTATAGTCATTGTGAAAATTCCCATTACCTCAGATAAAAATTAAAACGTTTTTTGGTGTACACAAATTAGTCTTCCATTCATTATCATTAACATTGAAATAATTCTCGATAAAAAAATAATATTTCTATTCATAATGTGATCAACGTATTTTCAAGTTCAACGATAATTGTATACCCATTAATTTATAATTGGCTTCAATGTGTTGTGTATTTTCCATACCATATCAATTGAGCTACCCGCATAATGTATCAAGCGGTATCTATTTACATATTTAACCTATTTTATCGTTATGTCCGAAGACTTTCGCGGCGACAATAACGAACGGTTTGAAATCGCGATCGCGTTCATTATAGACCTAATTCAGGGTTGGGGACAGTATAGTTTTCGTTGGCACCCCGGGATGCATACCAAATCCAATGTCACTGTATTTCAACAAGTGGACCATTCAGATTGGTTTCTCGACTCCCGGTACTGAAAACTGGTTAGACGTAATGTATCATGTACCAGTTTGCGTCAGTAAAAACGCGCGACCTGCGAAATATAATTGGACAAATCTTTTGTCAGTGCATAGAAAATGTTCCGAAATATACAGGATGTGTCTGAATGAATGTGCAACGAGATTGCAGTGCATAGAAATTGTTCAGAAATAAACAGGATCTGTCAGGATGATCAAACTCTAGGTGAGTATTCTACAAAAAAAAATTATTCAAAAACATTATTGTTAACATTCAATTTGTGGTATATTTGTTGAACCTATCAGAGTTTATCCAATGATCCCAGTGTATCATTCTCTTTGTTGGAAACAAATGAAAATTGGAACATTTATAGTTTCTAAAATAATTTCCATGAGTCGAATACACTCCTATAGAATTTGGTATATTCTTCCTGAATCACCCTGTATGTCAGAATTTGAAATAAGCACAAAGACTATATTTTGGAAAGAACTCACCGATACTTCCAAGCTATTTCATGCCACAGTTCCTTTTAAATGATGTCAAAAATTACCAGTGGGGTAGTAACAAACCCATTCGAGTGTATTGTTGTGGGTATATAATATTGTATGAAAGAAATCATCATATAACTAGATATTTTTATTCAAACCTGAAACAAACGGAATAAATCAGAGGAATGCAAATCGATTAAGGCATGAGAAATTACCTTATAACACACAAAAAAAAATTATTCGTCTTCCGTAAACTGAAACAAAATTTGAATTAAAAATGAAAACAATCGAGAACAAATTATGTTGTTTACCGATATTGCCCATACTAGTAGGGCATCCTGCTCCTCCATGTAAAATATTGTATAGGGCCCCACATTGCCAACGTTAATTAATCCTGGCGGGGCACTTGATCCCCCCAAGATCCTCCCTTGTAGCAAGAGGATCGGTTTGTTCTAAAAAAGACACAGAATTCACTTGATAATGCTGAATTGTTTGGTACCGAAATAATTTGATGAATTCTGATGAAATTCATTTTGTATTTCACGAAAACAATTATCATTGTAGGGAATGCGGACAAAATATCAATCAAAAAACTATTAAGCAAATAGAATAATTTTTTACATGGGTCCGTACTATGAGGTTGAATATTATTTTGATTATTTATTGATAATTATTGATCCTCACAAAAATTTACAATTTCTCCCGTAATATCCTCATGCTTTGTCTCCAAAACACTGATATCAAAAAAGATTCCTGGTTCCTGAGAGAAATCAATATGAAATGGAAATAAATGAATAAAATATACTCACTCTTAAATGACCAGGTAGCATATTCTTAATTGCTTCTATTGGTATCTCTTCTGGGAAAATTTGAACATTGTTTATTTTTTTATTAGGTACAGGAATATTTTCAACTTACCCATGTTATAGCTGCACTAAAAATAATAATAATAATAATTTTACTAGATAATATTCAAAATGAAATGTATAATATAACATGGAAATTCGTTTATATATGGACCCTATTTTGATTATCTTTTCGTACACATTTTTTTAAGGATAATAACTAATCAGCAATACTTACTGACCCAAATCATTATATCGCTAATTTGTTTTTCCAGAAATTTCTTATCAGTCTTATTAGGTCTATTTCTCTGTTTGTGCAATAAGTGCACATTTTTATAGATTGCAGTAATATCGGAGTTAATGGCGCATAATGCTAATTTGCGCGACCAGAATCGCCGTGTACAGGGCGATCCGGAATCACAGGGTGATCCTTCGACACCGTTAAGACCTTCTCGCAATTCATTGAAAAACAGACAATATTCACATTACGAAATCACATAGAACTTCACCTATTGAAAAAGTAGAATTCCAACTCATATAGGGTTTTACCTATTGGGAACTCTAGATCATGAGTTGAAGTAACGCCCTATGTGATCTGTCCCTCTCTTCAGGTTACCAACTCACATACGGGTGTTTACATGTTAGCGTTTTGGGAAAAAGTAGAATTCCAACTCACATAGGGTTTTCAGTACTTCGATTTTTAAATCAAGTACAAGTACTGAAAGGCCTATGTGATTTAGTTCTCTCTTTAGGTTACGAACTCACATAGGGGTTTACATGTTAGCATTTTGTGAAAAAGTAGAATTCCAACTCACATAGGGTTTTCAGTACTTCGATTTCTAAATCAAGTACAAGTACTGAAAGGCCTATGTGATTTAGTTCTCTCTTTAGGTTACGAACTCACATTGGGGTTTACATGTTAGCATTTTGTGAAAAAGTAGAATTCCAACTCACATAGGGTTTTACCTATTGGGAACTCTAGATCATGATCTAGAAGTCCCAATAGGTAAAGCCCTATGTGAGCTGTGGCTCTCTTTGTCTTACTACTGACGACGACATATCCTTCCTGGCAATCTCATATTGAAAATCACGATCACGACCATATCACGATTATCACGACACAAGACACAACATCCAATTATTTTATTCTTCATTTTACATTTACAATTATTTTACAAACCAGCAACCACACAAACAAAACTATTATCATATGATCTGTCAACATCATTTCTCAGAACAGCAGTATCTGTGACCATAGATTTCCTCTTTGCTGTGACCTTTGACAGTACTAACTAGGATTGTATGCATGAACATACGCCATGTACATTTCCTCGATTATACAGCCGAGGCGGCTCGGTGGTCGAGAGCGTGGAGGCGCTGAGTTCGTATGGGGACTCCCACCGAGACATAGGTTCGAATCCTAGTCATGGATGTTTGTGTTTGTATGCTTACCCAACCCCGCACAAGTTTCGACTTATGGGGCGTTCGGTCCCAGTGCTGGGACCAACGAGGTAATGCAAAAAAAAATTTAATATCTCCTAATTTTCATGTAGAGTGGCAACGTCGCTTCGTTCATCACGGTCGACTGCGTATCGCAAACGATAGTTGTGACAGAAGTAGAAATCTGGGCGGAAAAAGGGTATTTTGCCCCAAATCTATTTTGATCTTAATAATATTTTTAATAGTGCTATTCGGTAGTATACCTCAAGCTTTCTTAGTGTTTTAAATATATGCACTTATTTTGAAATCAGCCTGTATATCCACCAGGTTCATGTAACTCGAAAGGTAGTTTATTCAGAAGCCCATCACCTGACTTGTAGCGCGGCATTTGTGCGAGCGCGCGTGTGTGTGTGTGTGTGTGTTTATTCAGTGAAATACAGAAAGCAACTGATCATTAAATATTTTTTTCGATCATCCCTTCACTAGCAATACCAATCAGACGAACTAGACAAGCCCAGTCAGCACATCCTTTCGTTGTCAACCTCGAAAGATGTTGAACAGCACTTTACCAAGACTCCTTCATCCATAGAACGGCTAGGCTCTGGAATTCATTGCCTGTGGAAGTATTCCCAACAACATATAATCTCGAAAAATTCAAAAAAATTCCAATACCTACCTCCTGTCCCTATCCTCACTAGGAACGCACGATGTTCTTTGAATATTATAGGGATTCCCTTTCGTGCCTTCCAATCGATAAAAAAAAAAAAAAGAAGGTTGTTCCACGAAAAACGACTCTAAATATTGAGCATAATATATTCGAGGGGAAAGAGGAATTCAAAAAACATGGAATATTGTCTCCACATACAATGAGGTGTATTATTGTGGGTCCTTCGAACTGCGGTAAAACCAATGTTATGATAAATCTTCTCGAACATAAGAATGGATTAAAATTTGAGAATATTTATGTGTACTCTGAATCTTTATATGAACCAAAATATGAATATCTAGAGGAATTGATCAAACCAATGAAGGGTATGGGATATTACGCATTCAGTGCCAGTGATAGTATTATGCATCCGTCAGAGGCTAAACCGAATTCGATATTCATAATCGATGATGTTGCATGTGACAACCAAGAAGTAATTCGTGAATACTTCAGTATGTCTAGACACGCACTAGTAGACCCCTTCAACCTAAATCAGAGGTACGCTAAAATCCCTAAACACCTGATCAGAGACAACTGTTACTCCTTAATTTTATTCAAAATGGATGGATTTACGTCACGTTTATGCAGACCATGTGGGGTCAGATATGACATTTGATGAATTAAAAACTATGTGTTCGTTATGCTGGAAGGATCCATATGGTTTTCTTTCAATATTCAAAGATTGTAAGATCAATGAAGGTCGCTATCGGAAAGGAATTGATAATATTATACTCGAATGCCAAATTGAAGGTCTCGAAAGTGAAAATCAAATTCGAATTTTATATAAGTTTGTGTAAAATCATACAAGGATTACAATTTCGAAATTAGTTTTTGAATCAAGTTGATAAAAAGGACACATTACTTCAATATATTATAAATAAGCTCCAGTGACCTATCGTTAAAAGAAGTGCTTTACGCGTTTTTCTTACTGAAGATTGAGTGATAAGTGATAACCAGCAATAAACTGAATAAAGGATACCGTGCACGTGAACTGTTCGCTATCATTATATGGATGCAGAAACAATCACCAAATTCTTCAAGCAATTGCAAGACGAAATTATAAAGAACAAAAAAGAATTGACGAACACAATTGAAGCTAGCGAAACTAGGGTTCTGATGACGATTGAGTCGATAAACGAGAGGGTTGTGCATTTGGAGAAAGGAAATCGAGAACTCCGAAAAAAAAACGAAAGACTAGAGAGGTATATCAAGAAAAATAATATCATCATATTCGGGTAACAAGAACAAGAAGAACTTTCTTTTGATTACTTGAGAAGCGAGCTGAATAATTTATTAGGAATAGATGTTCAAATCTCAGACATAAATAATTTTTACACGCTCCAGAAATCACGAAATAACCCCATCAAAATTGAATTGATATCGTATCTGAAGGAGACAGAAATACTGAGAAACTGTAAGAAATTGAAGCACACAAACATGAGCATCGTTAATGACCTAACCCTAGAGCAGAGAAAAGAAAATACAATTTTGAGAACCCACTTGAAGAAATATCGCGTTAACGCAGAAGTTGAATCATTCATAAAGAGGAATCGGCTGTATGTGGATAACAAAATATCCACAGCTGAACAGTTATTGGAAATCGAATCGAGCACTGATAAATCAGAAGTGCATAGTGCACCAACCACTCCCACAGTTCCTAAATCATTGGATCAGAAAATTGTAAGCGAAGAGGCTACCTACAGTGGATGTATCAATATCACGCCGAAGCTGTTTC